>JAKZAP010000007.1:3398297-3914001 GCA_023053575.1 Branchinecta lynchi
TGCAGCATACTGAGAATGTCTGATGTGTTCTATCCTAACTTCTTTCAGCTTTTCATTGAGGACTTCCACATTTTTCAGAGCCTCAGAAATCCCAGCAACACTATTGAGGAGAGAAAAAAATAGATAGTGAACCTAAACGTTCTGGCAAATATTCTCAGCTAGTGAAATAAATAAACTCCGTTCCACTTTCTTCACATTCTCCAAATACTTCGGCTCCCCATTGGACAAGAAATACCACAATGATGAAAATATATAACATAAAAGACCCTGACCTTGCTATCTCTAACCTGATTAGCAAGTACAGCTAAAAAATGCCGTCCCACCGGTGGAGAAAATTCTCAGAGTTTAAGTGTTAAGTGTAGTTTTTAGTCATTCAGAGAGTCTTAGTTTGTAATTGTCGATTTTTTGTGTGTTTCCTATGAAAGTCTTACTTTTGCTTTTGTTTTGTTTTTCTTTTCGTTTTTGTACTCCGTTCTTTTTCTGTTTGAAATGACGGGTGATAAAAAAATAAATAAAAAAAAAATAGTCAACATATCTGGCTACAAGAGAGTAAGAAATAAGCGAACAGATTAACATTGATGTTTGTTTTTTGGGATCCCAAAACGTAAATGGAGAGATACCTATGACTTCGTAAAACTTGTCCGTCTGTCAGCATGATAACTCTTGAAGGGATAGGGATATTATCTTCAAACTTGGTATGAGGATCCACTGCGTCAAAGTACATGTCAAGTTCGTGGATGAGCCCAGTAGCTCTATATTTAGGGGTGGGTGAGGGGGTTTCAGATTAAGGGTTGAAATAAAATATGTGACGAAGCTAATGAGATTGGACATATTGAATCTGTATCTGAACTTTTTTTTCTGCCGGACAAACAGTTCACCCGGAATCCGGCAAACAAAGGACATTTGGTAGTTGTTTCTGAAGTTGATTGGATATTCGGTAGGAAACTAGGGTCTGTAGACAAGCTGAATCCAGTTTTGAACATTATTTTCGTATCGTACAAGTAGTTTATCCGGAATCCAGCAAAAATTGGAAATTTGGTGGAATTAAAAGTTATATTCTGAACTCGATCAAGGATTCGATATAGGGGTAAGAAGACATGCTGATTCCTTTTTGAACTTCGTTGCCTTGGCAGATAAGCTCTTCGGCAGGAATCCGGCCCAAACCGGAATTTCCTTCAAGTATTTTTTTTTTTTTTTTTACCTGAGGAAAATTCGTTCGAAGCCGATCAGAGATTCAGTTTAGGAGTAAAGATACATGATGAATCTGTATCTGAACTAAATTTATCATGGAACATGGGATTTGTCCGGAATCCCGCAACCCAGAAATTTCATAAAAGTGAAAGTTAATTCTGAAGTCGTCTAGGGCTTTGATTTTATGGCAAGCATGCATGTTAAATTCATACTGAATTCTTTCTTTTCTCAGCTGATGAGTCGCTGGAAAACAAGCACTTTTACTCTTTTACATTTCTAATAAATCTCTATATGTCGGTATAGAGACAATAGGACTGAATCGATCTACTTGCTTCGTCTTAGTACCAGGTAAACGGGACGATCAGAATTGGAAATAGTCAGAATTCACAAAATCCTCCGATAAAGTTAACAAGGTGGTGAATACATAAAGAACATGCTGGATCGAAATAGTGGCGACTAGCATTGGTATTCCGGTCGTAATCTTACCCCAGTCTGGGTTATATGAGCTGGGGAAAAACAGCCGAGATCTGGTGAAGACAGGAAACCTTCAAGTCCCGATTGACTGGATTAACAGGTCGATTAAATATGAGATTTTCGGGATCCGATCGAAACCTTTGGTCTTGTTACTTATAGCCTATCATTTTGATTATTGCTGAGCAGCCCCTTACATCTCAGCTCTCTTAAGCTCTATTACTCTCATACACTTTGTTTGCAATTATTTTGGGATCCACAAACGTAAGTGGAGGGATACCTACGACTTAGGACCAGTTGTCCGTCTGTCATCTGTCAGCACGATAACTCTAAGGGGTTTAGATATTTTGTTCAAACTTGGTGTGAGAATCTATTGGGTCGACGTTCAGGTCAAGTCCTTAGATGAGCCCTATAGCCCAATAGTTAGGGGTTGGAGTAAATTAAGGGATGAACAAAATATTTGTCAAGCTGATGTGAGAGTCAATTTCGAAAAATATTCATGCTCGGTATACTTTCGTCGAAACTGGAACAAAGTCAGTATTCGTGGTTAACTTCCTAATCCTGGAAATTATACTGAATAAACTACAGAATCCCAATCATGATACCGAATAATTTTGAACCAATAGCTTATTCGGGATTCTGTGAAACTACGGAATCTCCATAAATATACCGAATAGTTCCGGCATCGAAGAATTACCAAATGATTTCAGTAAGTTCTCTCAACAAATTCGCGATAATTACCGAATACTGGCAATTATACCGAATCCCGACCATTATACCGAAGAGATTTGTACATATAGCCTATTTAGGATTCTGTATAACTACCGAATCCCCGTAAATATATCGAATAGTTCTGCTATTTAAAAAATACCGAACAATTTTACCGAATCTCAAAGAGGTGGGGGGTGCTGCACCCCCCCCCCCCCTCTTGCGACGCCCCTGCTGACAACTGTATAAATGGGGTACTCATTCCCTCGATAAGACTATTGCGCAATAATTATGTACAACCCGAAGTCTAATGGATTCCCGGCTCCTGCCAACTACCTCCGCAAAATCAGGCAGTGTAGCACCAGAAAACATTTCCGTAGCGCTACACCAAGATGCCAGAGAACGTAGAAGACGGAACGAATTATTGTAACACACACGTATTGTAGTAAATGCCTTAACTGTATGTGACGAGATCATTCCAACACCGTACAGACAAGTACAGTAACTTCGAAACAGAAGATTCAGTAGAGCAATTGCTGAACCGTCTTATTAACATATTTGCTCGTATGCAGTGAGATCTGTGCAAGTGTTTAATGTGGCAATCATCACTAAGATCGCTAGAAAATATGAACCCTAGGTACATAAATTCATCCACAAAACTAACAACATTTCCTCACAAAAATACCTGGGGCGGTTTTATTTTCCGCAGACTTTTCTGGCGAAATAACATGCAGAAAGTTTTTGACGTATTATAAATAATATCATGCTGATGGGCGAATTCATCACAAATCGCTAGCAGTTTATTCAAAGCTGACACACTTGTGGCTAGTAGAACTAGATCATCTGAGAAACTTAGGGTATTGTAACAAACTCGTCCAATATGGCAACCAAAGCCTGACGCTTTCAGACGAAGGTTTAGCTCATCTACATAAAATGTATATAAGTACGCAGACAATACACCTCCTTGACGTACTCCGTTTTGCACCGAAAAAGACTCACTGTAAATATCTCCCCAACGAATCTTGAATTTTTGGGTTGTGAACCAATGAATAAGAAGATTCACATAATGATATGGGACAGCTCTTGCCAACAATTTCTTTATCAAAATTTCATGGATAACTCTGTCGAAAGCTTTTCTGGAGTCAATGAAACACGCAAATACCTAAGTATTCAAATTCCAGTAATATTCTATGATACACTTCATGATGAAAATAGGAAATTCAGCGGAAAGTCGACGTTTATAAGTCAACTGATGCTCCGACGTTTTTAGAAATTCCCTCAACCGAAAAAGTAGTCAATACTCTAATACCTTGGAGAGTGTGGACGGCAGTGCAATCAGTCGGTAATTATCTGAAGACGCAGAACTCCCATTTTTACTTTTACAAATAGGGACTAGGATAACTTCCATTAGCGGCTACGGTAAACACGAGTGTTTTAACATCGCCGAGAAAAGAGGGGCAAGGACAACCGCTATGCACTTGATATGTTGCGATGAGATAAGATCCGATCCCCCAGCTCGTCCTGGTTTTAATTCACGGATCGCTCGCTCCAGTTCACTTTCAGAAAAAGGCTCGAGCATATTTCTTGGCACTGAATTAAAGAGCGTCTGAATTAAACAACGATATCAACTCTATGTATATGGGTTAGGCAAAGACTGAACGTCTGCAAGACGTGATTATCTGTATAAAAAAGATCGACAAATATTCCTCTATGGGGTCCCATCAAGACCTTTGGTCTTATTTCTCTTGAGCCAGAGTCAGACAATGAGAGCTTAATCTTCCTGGCCGAGAAGCATGGAAATTCTCTACTGTAGCCTGCGCCCTTTTCTGGATTCTCAAGAATTTCTTGCTGTTTCTCCTACCCCAAGCTGTTCTTGTATGTTTACCATTCAAGTAGGGCCTATAAGCTACGCTATCATCATGGGTAGTTTCGGCTACAGGAGGTGCATGGGCTTACTTGTATACAGTAGAGCTACCGGCTGCTAGGGTCAGCTGCACACAGCCTATGAATCAGACAAAATAGGACCAACAATAGAAAAAACTGACCCTTGTTCCACTTCTTTTATATCTTCAAGTGCTGAGGTCAAATTCTCCATACCAGTTTTAATGCCATCCATTTGACTTTCCATGGCATTTTTCAACAGAGCGTCAAGAGAAGCCTTTTTCCTCGTTACTCTATGGAGAACCTGGTCAACCTATAAAAACATCAAGCAAATCTAGTGATCCAACATAGCTAATAAGAACAGGTATTTAGAAGCGTTATCATTTATGGGAAGGGGTACGGGAGGGTAACTGTTCTACTAAGGTAAGTGGAGCAATGAATCATTTTCTGGCTCAGGTTTGACAATGAAGCTTTAGAACTAATTTGAATCACCACTTGGTTGTTCTGGAACATTCTGAATCCATTTCACATCTTGACAACACGGACATTATTGACTGACAATAAACAAAGAAAGTTTCACCCCAAAATGCAAGTGTCCTTGCAGAAGCTTCTATACTGACCACAAACTGCAACTTAACACAGATGATATATAATTTGGAATTTTAAAATAAACTTTCTGAAGTGAGAAAGAAAATAAGGTAGGATGGCCATGCAAATCCCTCTTGCCTATCCAGTCCGCATTTGCCAATTTCCTCTTCTGGATAGAGCACAAATTTCTTAGCATTTGAAGACCTCTTGAGCATTTTTTCTCATAATCCAGTCAGCTGTGGCTCATAAGCCGATATCTATGACTACGTGGCTATAGTAGGGTCGCTGTCACTACCCGCATCCGTCAGTTCACCCACTTCCAATGTCTCTCAAAAGCATATTTCCATGACTTTTATGGCTCAAACTTATTTTTCAGGTGATTTCCAATTTTGTGGCTCGAACTGTGTGGGAAATTAACTTTGTGAGAAATTGAAATTTAGCAGCAAGTTTAAACTTGATGTTTAGCTGGAAAATGAACTTGTCTGTTCACTTGACAGGTTCATTTTCCAGCTTGAGCCTGAAGAGGACCCTTGCCAAGAAGGGCCAAAATATAGCTCTAATAAAATGTATCTGGCTTATCCATTTTGCATCATCAAATATGATTTGCAGTCAACTTGGGCTGAAGGAATATCTAGCAAATTGAAGTCTAAATAATACAATTTGCTCCTTTACTCAACTATGTAAACATAAAACTGAGGATTCTTTGTATACAGAATGCTCAGGACCAAACCCTGAAGTCCTCTTTATTAAGATTTTAACTAAATTTTGTTTTTAGTTTCAGACATTTGAACATGTCATAAAACAACCAGACAAACAATTTTCACGAGTTCCAACTTGTGGGAAAATTATGTAACATTCACACTCACAAATGCATTGCACAAAAACAGGCTAGGCAAATGCCGTGAGTATTTTTTTTCTATTTATTTGTTTATCACTTCCGAAAACAGGAAGTAAGCTGTCGCTTTAGATATCAAAACATTTTACAGCGATAACAAAAGGTCCTTATATAAAACAATTAAATTATTTAGGTGTTAGACATAGTTAAAGGAAGGACCCCCCCAGAAGGTCCGTGAACAAAAAATTCCGGTAAATCTTGACTGGTACGTTGAAGCCGCGCCAGTCAAAATTTGTCAAATTCATCTGAACTTGATGATTTTTATGGAGTCTACCGGATAATTGCTCAGGAAACCTACCGGAATTTTGCTCAGGGCATCTACCGAAATCTTACTCAAGGAATCTGCCGGAACTTGTCTCAGGGAATTTACTGGAGGGGATCAGGGTATCTACCAGATTTTGCCCCATGGAGTCTACTAGAATTTTGGAATCTACCGGAATTTTGCTCAGGGAATCTACCGGAAATTGCACAGAGAATCTACCGGAATTTTGCTCTGAGAATCTACCGGAATTTTGCTCACGGAATCTACCGGAATTTTGCTCAGGGAATCTACCGGCAATTTGCTCCGCTACCGGAACTTTGTTCAGGGAATCTACCGGAATTTTGCTCAGGGAACCCACCAGAATTTTGCTCAGGGCCTACCGAAATCTTTATCAATGAATCTACCGGAACTTGTCTCAGAGAATTTATTGGAGACTGGATCAAGGGAACTACCGGACTTTGCCCCACAGAATCTACTAGAATTTTGGAATCTACCGGAATTTTGCTCAGGGAATCTACCGGAATTTTGGTCAGAGAATCTACCGGAATTTTGCTCCGGGAATCTACTACTAAAATTTTGCTCAGGGCCTACCGAAATCTTGATCAATGAATCTACCGGAACTTGTCTCAGAGATTTACTGGAGACTGGATCAGGGGAACTACCGGACTTTGCCCCACGGAATCTACTAGAATTTTGGAATCTACCGGAATTTTGCTCGGAGAATCTACCGGAATTTTACTCAGGGAACTACCGGAATTTTGTTCAGGCCATCTACCCAAATCTTGCTCAAGGAATCTACCGGAACTTGTCTCAGGGAATTTACTGGAGGCTGGATCAGGCGATCTACTGGGTTTTGCCCCATGGAATCTACTAGAATTTTGGAATCTACCGAAACTTTGCTCAAGAATCTACCCAAGTCTTTCTCAAGGAATCTACCGAAGTCTTTCTCAAGGAATTTATCAGAACTTGTCTCCGGGAATTTACTAGTAGGCTGGATCGGGGAATCTACCGGACGTTTGTCCACAGAATCAACCAGAATTTGGCTCAGGGAATCTACCGGAATTTTGTTGTTTACCGGATAAGTATAGACTCACAGCTTACCATGATGACCCCGGCACACAACTTATCAGTGATCCTTGCAGACATACAAAATAGCGTAGGTACTGGAACATTCATGGTGTGATTCCGGTAATCTCCTAAGTTTCTGCAGCTTTCAAGAATTAGGCAACCTACTGAAATCCATCATTTCCAACTACAAATACCATTCCAGGAATAGTTTCACGGTACCGTCTACTCCAGTTTCGACAGCTTTCTCGACTCCTCACCGGTGATAAGCCGAGAAGAGTTCAAAGACGAGTTAGCCTGTTCCGACATGATCTCAAATGTTGCCAGGAGAGACTCAAAACAGACAAAAAGAAAACATTCGAAGTTTTTCGTGAATTGAAAGATGTGTTCACAAGTATGGAAAGCTTTCAAGCTGGCCAAGACAATCACTGTTGCCTCAGCAAAAGGGGAAGAACGTTTTAGCAAGATGAGTGTTGGTTAAGGAGACTTTGCGTTCCACATTGGCTGACCAGCAATTTACTAATCGCATTTGAAACCGATCTAGTTGACGAATGTAAAACTGGATGTGTTGTGAACAACTGAAAACGTGATAAAAAAATTGTAGGCTGGGTTGAAGTTCAAGGACTTTTTAGTATTAACTGAGAATCTCAAAGTTTAACTGAATAGGTCTAAGGTCCAACATGTCTAGTAACATATCGCTTATTCACTTAATATTACTGAAAACCCGCTAAAAATGCGTTACTTCGTTTCTCCGTTATCCCGGGATAGTCGATTTCATAGAATGAACTTGTTCTTTTGGATTTGTGATACCTCTATGTGCTTGTCCCTCTACGCTTGAAATAATCACCAACTAGAAATGTAAGCCATTGCCAAAAAATTAAATGAAAATATCAGATTGATTGCAAGACATATCCTAAAATCATTTTCTTATTTGAAGTCGGAGTTTTTGCTTATCAATGTTGGAGTGATGTAAGTCCAGAGGTTTTTCGTGATTATTTTAGCGACAGTACATCTTTGCATCATTATGAAACGCGTCATGCTAGTGACTTTGTTGTCCTGCATAGAAGTGGAACCAGAGCCGGCTTCCCTGCTAGATTTTCAGGGCCTAATGTGCGGAACTCTGTTCCGGAGAGCATTCGGGCGGCTGAGCACCTGGGGTTATTTAAAAATAAATTGAAACAGTATTTGTTAGGCCAAGGTTCATAGTTTTTTTTTCCTATTTTTCTTTTTTCTCATTATTATTATTAAATGAGTTGATGAGAGATTGGTTATTATTTCTTATTTTAGTGCTCTTTTCTGTTATGTTTGTTTCTAGTTAATGATTAGTTAGGAAATGAGTTTTATGTACCTGCCCAACTGCAAGTGCTTTCTTCGTGAGCTGCATGCATGGCAAACCAAAATTCATCTAGACGCAGAGAATTTGAATTCAAACAAAGGACTGCCTTTCCAAGGCTGAAGATGCGACATAGGAGAAGTTAAGCATGTAGAAAAGTAGGAAAATGGTTTTAAATATTCTGTCAGCCTAAGCTGACTGCGACAGGACTGCGAATCATGTTTGATAGTGCAAAACGGATACATCAGCTGATCCCACAAGTTCGTTTTTCCAACTTCAGTGGCTTTGAGCTAGAAGACGATCCTCAATAGATAGTCCTTCAGCCCAAGCTGACTGCAAATCATAGATGATGGTGCAAAACGGCCTTCTTCGCAAGGGTCCTCTTCAGGCTCAAGCCGCTCAAGCTGGAAAACGACAAGTTCATTTTGCAGCTTGAGCCTGAAGAGGACCCTTGCCAAGAAGGGCTGAAATGTAGCTCTAGGAAAATGTAGCTGACTTATCCGTTTTGCACCGTCAACTAAGAGGACTTGCCAAGAAAGGCCGGAAATTTCAGCTGACATATCTGTTTTCCACTATCGGTTCATTCGTTTCAGTTTATTAGCTTAGAGGTAAATAATTATAAAACATTAATTAATTGATCAGAATCAGCAAATAATTCAGAGACTGGCTTATTCCTAATAAGGTTGCAACAAACGTAAAAGATGATTGAAGCTGAAGGACTGAACTGGCAAATTAAAAATATAATGAAAATTACTCAGCCTCCCCAAAACTCAAATCACCTTTGCAACTTGATCATTTCTTTGAAACGTGTCCAAGATGAACTTTGGCAGAAGTTGTTTCTCAGACATAATAAACTATCCAACCCCCAATCACGTTTTCAAACCCTACGCTTGAACGTCCAGGGAGGCTGCTCGTAAATACTAAAATATGAACCAACTCGAAATATCCATCTAAAATTAATATAATTTCCTGTTAAATCTTATAAAATCTAAATCGTTCAGAATGTCAGGAATGCTCAGCAAGACACTTTATTTCTTAAAAAGTGGTAGGCACATTTAACGACTGAGGATTTATCAGACAAGTTATCGGCGGGTTTTTCTTCCATTCGGCTCAGAAGCTTTTACCGCACTATTTTGAAAAGTGAAAGTGGAGTGAGGCCGCTGGATCAACTGGATGCTGGAAAAAGTTACTTAACCCAGCATAGCCTAAAACAGAACGATTTGTATAGCTTTCAGACCTCAGGATTTAGAAAATACATATTTTCTGCCTGCTGAAGAGGTTTGTCTTAATTTTGAAGCTATTTCAGTTAGGTATTATTACACTTGCTATTGATAGCAGATTGATAGGTGATAGGATATATTGATTTGTGCATGACTAACCTTGATAGGTTAGTCATGCACAAATCCTAAATTTTTGGGCATGGTGCCCCAACGTCTGGGCATGGTACCCCTGTGAAATTTGGTTTAACTGAGACTGGTTACATACCTAAATAGGGTCTTCTTCCTATCCTAGGTCAAAAGATACCTGATTTTACTTTCTATCCAACATCATTTTCCAATTTACAAAATGTTAAAGCACATCCAAGATACATAGAGTTTTTTGGAGGCCACTTCGCTTCTAGTGGGTTTATGCTATCCTTTTTCAGAAAATTGCTGCTAGGTAGCATGGATGAGGCAAGCTTTTCAATCTGTTCACTGGAGCAAATCAGTCTAGTACACTAGCCCCTTTTCAGGCACGGTGCTCAAACGTCTAGCACCATGCCTGAGTGCTAGACGTTCAAGCACTGTACCTTGGATTTCATGTATGGTGGATGGATTTCAGTATACAGTGCATACATCAAAAACACAGTTTCTGTCATAACAACTCAGCACCAGCTCGGACAGGGCTGAAATTACTACCATGAATTAGAGAAATCAAAGACGATCCTTTATATATTTTTCACAACAAAAAAAAAGGGCTCGGCTGATGACAGATGTGAAAAACCTCATTTCCTTTTCTACAGAGTCAAGGGTTTTGCATGCAAAGTGTCCTGTGCCTCAGCTTTTTCTACCTAGCAGCCAACCAGAATATTGGCTCTTGGGGAATAGATAGGGAAAATACATGGAAAATAGATAGGGTGCTGTTAGGTTTTTCATCTCCATCATCATTAGAGCCCTTTTGTTTTTGTTGTGAAAGATATATAAAGGATTGTCTTTGATTTCTCTAATTCATAGTAGTAATTTCAGCCCTGTCCTGGCCCTGTTCGAGCCGGTGCTCAGTTGTGATGACAGAAACTGTGTTTTTTCTGTATGCACTGTATACTGAAATCCATGCACCATACATGAAATCCAAGGTACAGTGCTTGAACGTCTAGCACCCAGGCATGGTGCTAGACGTTTGAGCACCATGCCTGAAATGGGGCTAGTGTACTAGACTGGAGCAAATATTTCCTTTAGATTGTTTGCCTTTTATTTTATTTATTTGAGTTATTTTTTTTATACTTTTTTTTACTCTGACTTTTGACTGTTTGACAACATGGAAAAGGATTGAGTAACCTAGTGGCAAATACCTGGAAAAGGATAGAGTAAACCCACTGGGAAAGAAGTGGCCTCCACAAAACTCTCTGTATCTTGGAAGAGCTCTAACATTTTGGAAATTGGAAAATGAGGTTGGATAGACAGTGAAATCAGGTATCTTTTGATCTAGGACAGGAAGAAGACCCTATTTAGGTATGTAGCCAGTGTCACTTTAACCAAATTTCACAGGGATACCATGCCCATGCTCCAGGGCATGGTGCCCTAACGTATGGGGACCATGCCCAAAAAATTAGGATTTGTGTATGACTGGATAGGTGGCAAAAAATGCCACTTGGCACTAATGTTACAAGGTGTTTGCAGACAGAGAAGCAAGTTCAGTCAAGGCAAGTTGCCTACCAAATCTTGTTAGTCTCAATTTATGATGTGAAACTGGTATATTTTCTACTTCTTTGGTGGATTTCCAGCAGAATTGTTAATGTATCCTTTTTTTCAATAGATGTATGCTTATTTGAACACTTTTTTTTAACTGTTCCACTACCCTGGCTTTTTTACTTTTCTAGCATATAAAAAAAGTAAAATGGAAAAGAAAAGTAACAACTTGATATCAGCTAATAGCCAACTATTTCAGGATTATCCTGGCCCAAACTTGAAGTAGAAATTCAATTAACTTTCTTTGATTTTGAATTTACTAAAAATAGTCCTTCTTCTTTTGAGGCATCTGCAGGTTCAGAAACACCATCTTCTCCATTGAAGGTGCGTTCCTTGTGGCAAACTTTAAAATTTGAAAAAGCAAACCAGGTCACTTTCCCCAGAGTCACTTTAAGCCGTGAATTAGCAAAATATTAAAAAAGGTATAAAAGCGTGGGTGGTTATTACATGTAGGCTATTCATAGTAAAAAATGCCTGGTTTGGGTTTTAGTTTTTTCTTCAGCGATTGTTGTTAGCATAAGCATACCTCGGCTGTACCTTTTATAACCTTTTAGCCCTAGCCTAGGAAGTTTCTATGCCTCTACCTAAAATAAAAATTCATTACTAATTTTTCAGTTATACACAGATCTTCATTTTAGGGCATGCTCCAATGTTTTGGGGCACCTTGTCTTTGAACAAGAGCAGAGTACCCCCATAAAAATCTGCTTGGAAAAACAGTTTGTATTAGAAATTTTCAGGTGAACAGGGTTTTTACAGAGTGCTATGCCTTGTGCCTGTGCCAGAGAATGTGGCCTTTACTCCTAGGCATGGTGATCACACACAACTGAGGATTGTGTAGGAAGATGACTGAATTTTCCCACCTATATAGCAGTAGTGAAGGTACTTGCTGGTAGTTGCTGGGAAATTCCCCCTGTCAACTTATAAGAATGTGCCCGCCCACAGTGGCCTGTCTCGTTTGCTCTAGTTTCTAGTGCTTTTTGTTTTGTGAAGTGCTTGTTTTGTTTCTTTCATTGATACTCCGCTTTGATCTTTTTGTAGCGGGTCAAAAATAAATTATTATTAGTAGTGAAGGTGCTAATAATGGTAGCAAACTGAAAAACAGAAGTGCTCCTGAAGTGGGCGTTAAGCCAATAACCTTCCAATGCACATACTGGCTTTCTAACCAGTTGAGCTATCAGGGCCTGGTGAGCATAACTTATGAACCACTACAATCGCCAGTTGGTAACAGGTTGTAGGAACTGTGATCTCGCTCAAGGTCTTGATACTCCGCTTTGATCTTTTTGTAGCGGGTCAAAAATAAATTATTATTAGTAGTGAAGGTACTAATAATGGTAGCAAACTGAAAAACAGAAGTGCTCCTGAAGTGGGCGTTAAGCCAATAACCTTCCAATGCACATACTGGCTTTCTAACCAGTTGAGCTATCAGGGCCTGGTGAGCATAACTTATGAACCACTACAATCGCCAGTTGGTAACAGGTTGTAGGAACTGTGATCTCGCTCAAGGTCTTGATACTCCGCTTTGATCTTTTTGTAGCGGGTCAAAAATAAATTATTATTAGTAGTGAAGGTACTAATAATGGTAGCAAACTGAAAAACAGAAGTGCTCCTGAAGTGGGCGTTAAGCCAATAACCTTCCAATGCACATACTGGCTTTCTAACCAGTTGAGCTATCAGGGCCTGGTGAGCATAACTTATGAACCACTACAATCGCCAGTTGGTAACAGGTTGTAGGAACTGTGATCTCGCTCAAGGTCTTGATACTCCGCTTTGATCTTTTTGTAGCGGGTCAAAAATAAATTATTATTAGTAGTGAAGGTACTAATAATGGTAGCAAACTGAAAAACAGAAGTGCTCCTGAAGTGGGCGTTAAGCCAATAACCTTCCAATGCACATACTGGCTTTCTAACCAGTTGAGCTATCAGGGCCTGGTGAGCATAACTTATGAACCACTACAATCGCCAGTTGGTAACAGGTTGTAGGAACTGTGATCTCGCTCAAGGTCTTGATACTCCGCTTTGATCTTTTTGTAGCGGGTCAAAAATAAATTATTATTAGTAGTGAAGGTACTAATAATGGTAACGAACTGAAAAACAGAAGTGCTCCTGAAGTGGGCGTTAAGCCAATAACCTTCCAATGCACATACTGGCTTTCTAACCAGTTGAGCTGTCAGGGGCTCGTGAGCATAATTTACGAACCACTACAATCGCCAGTTGGTAACAGGTTGTAGGAACTGTGATCTCGCTCAAGGCAATTTTGTCTGGGCAGCTCACATCCCTGTGTAGAACATAGTAGAAAATAAAGTTGTTTTAAGATCTTTAGGCTACTGGTGGCATTTTCAAATTCAGCTCAAAATGAGAATGAAAGTTGATGAATCAACCTTCTGAGCAACATGCTTGTTACTCTGTTTAACTTCTCAAGTACTTATGAACCCTTTTTCGTGCAGATAGCATACTGTCACAAACTTCATCTACTGGTGAGCCATAGTGTTAAGAATATTTGAGTATGGAGCAGTCTGTATTTGGTAAACAAAAACTTAGGTAATATCCATATAAATCAGTCCGCCTGGTTTGTATGTCGAACGCACTAGTTACTAGCCACCTGAAAAGACAAAGAAGATATACAACCTGTTTAAGTGAAAGTGAAAAACCTGTTTCAGACAATAATGATTCACGACCGCGAGCGCGAGGGGTTAGTGCCTTCTTCAGATCACAAGAAAGACAAAAGTTGTGCTAGGCACTACAATACCTTTAATGTAAAACCTGTTAGATTAGAACATCTTACATATATAACCCTTCTAGATTGTTGACTTATTTTTGTTTTATAAATAGGTCTGCAGTGGTTTGTGACTCACACTTATATTCCAACAAGAAATTTTGTATAGGGTACCTCAAGTTGATTAAAGCATAGTAATAGTTGATTATTTTGCTTTTATTTTTTCAGAACGCCAGTGACGGGATACCTACGACTTCGACAAAGTTAGTCCGCCCGTCCGTCTACCCGTCTGTCCGTCTGTCTTGTTAGCACTATAACTCTCGAAGGAGGTATTTCCTTGAAACTTGGTGTGAGGATCCTAAAATACAGGTCAAGTTCATAGATTGGATCCATGGCCCTGTATTGAGGAGTGAGAGACGGGGGTTTTAAATTAGGAGCGAAAAATATTTTTTAGAATCTAATCAGATAGTCGATTTAGGCGTAACGAGACATGCTGAATCCATATCTGACACATATTTTCTCATCGGACAAGTAGTTCGGTCACAATCCGGCTGAAGGCGGAAAATGTGTTGGAAGTTTTTCTGAAGTTGATTAAAAGGTTCTATCTAGGGATAAGGACATGCTGAATTGGTTTAAAGCACAATGGACACTTCTAATGCTTTACTTTGTATTAAATGCTTCACAAATAAACATTTCCAACTTCCTTTAGAAGGCGCTACGAAAATCGGCCGTCTTCTTGTTATCCCTTGTCTTTACCTCTCTGGCATTTCGCAGATCAAAATCTTAGGAGCTGGGATATCGTGGCAGGAAATTCAAAAACTCTCAGCAATGCTTGATAGAAAAGGATATATTTGAGATGTCACCAAAGTCAAGCCTCAGATGCAGTTTACCTGATTGTTGTAATGTTTCATCAGAAGTTCTATGGCATAAAGTGCCTATTAAAAGTTTTTCTTTGTGGAATAGTGTTGTGAAGCTTGACTAACTTGCTTTATAAAATGTACCAGAATATGCAATAAGCTTATAAAAAATAACATAGCTACAAAAATCATTCAAAAACAAATAACCTATTCAAATCTGAATTATAGAAGCTGATTTATACATAAAATAAAGGTCTACTAAGTATTATAAGAAACATCACTTTTATCTTTGTCCAAGCTAGTAAATTGAGCATGTACTGGCCCAAAAAATTACGCTTTGAAATATCACAGAGAGGAAACTGTCGAAAAAGCTGCTGATCTAGGGGGTAAGCATTGTTCCTAGGTTGTTACAGAATGGGATTGGGGTAGTCTGATGTGCCCATTGAACTTTAAGAACTTTATTTTCATTTTGGAACAAGACCAAAGGTTTCGATGGGATCCCAAGAGTTCAATATCTGATCCAGACAACTGGGTCTTGTCTTAGCCAGATCCAGTATTTGCCAGACTCCTTGAACATTTTTACAATTAAAATTCAGAAACAGATTAAGGCCAAATAGCTAATCACCTGAGAAAACCAAGTTCAGATTTGGATTCAGCATGTGTGTTTACCCCTATAAGTCATATCTGTTTTGACGAAAACTTCCTGCCACTTCTGCCAATTTCCCGGTTCCGGCCGAACTCCAGAACTACTTGTCCGGCGAAAAAAGAAAGCTCAAAGACGAAATCAGGGTATCTTCTTTCCCCAGTAATGAACATCTAATCAACTTCAAATAGAAATTTAGCTTATAACAAATTTTCCGATTCCAGCCGGATTCCGGTCGAACTATATGTCGGGTAAAATACGATTGTCACACAGGACACAGGGACTCAGCATCTCTTCTTACCTCTAAATCGCTTATCTAATTAACTAGAAATAAAACTTTGATAAATCGAACTTGCCATAAATCGAACATCTAATCAACTCCAAATAAAACTTTTAATTTTGACAAACTTTCCGGTTTGGGCCGGATTCCGGTCGAAATACTCGTCCGTCGAGAAAATAGTTTTCACCATCGTCTTCAGCATGTCTTCCTACCTCTAAATCGAACATTTAATCAACTTCAAATAAAACTTTTACTTTCAACAAAATTTCCGGTTTGGGCCGGATTCCGGGCGAAATACTTGTCCATCGAGAAAATAGTTTTCACCATCGTCTTCAGCATGTCTTCCTACCCCCAAATCGAACATCTAATCAATTTCAAATAAAACTTTTACTTTCAACAAACTTTCCGGCTTGGGCCGGATTCCGGGCGAAATACTTGTCCGTCGAGAAAATAATTTTCACCATCGTCTTCAGCATGTCTTCCTACCCCTAAATCGAACATCTAATCAACTTCAAATAAAACTTTTACTTTCAACAAACTTTCCGGTTTTGGCCGGATTCCGGGCGAACTACTTGTCCGATGACAAAATGGTTTTCACCATCATGTTCACCATGTCTTCTTACCTCATAATCGACTATCACATTAGCTGTTTCAAAATATTTTGTTTGTCCCTTAATTTGAATCCCCTCCCCCACCCCTAAATGTAGAGCTACAAAGCCCATCTACGAACTTGACTGGTCCGACGACCCAACGAACCCTCACACCAAGTTTCATCAAAATATCTCATTCCCTTCGAGAGTTATCGTGCTTACAGACGGACGGACAGACGGACGGACGGACGGACGGACGGACGGACGGACGGACGGACGGACGGACGGACGGACAGACGGACAACTTTTGCGATGTCATAGGTATCCCTCCACTTACGTTTTGGGATCCCAAAAAGTAGTTCGCTCGGAATTTGGCAGAAGTAAAAGTTTGTCTGAACTTGGTTGTAGGTTAGATGTGGGGTAAGAACACATGGTCAATCCATGCCTGAAGTTCGATTTTGGGATCCCAATACGTAAATGGCGGGATACCTAGTTGTCCGCCTGGTTGTCCGCCCGCAAAAGTTGTCCGTCTGTCCGTCCGTCTCACCGTCCGTCTGTCCGTCCGTCTCACCGTCGTCTGACCGTCCGTCTCACCGTCCGTCTGTCCGTCCGTCTCACCGTCCGTCCGTCCGTCTCACCGTCCGTCCGTCCGTCTCACCGTCCGTCCGTCCGTCTCACCGTCCGTCCGTCCGTCTCACCGTCCGTCCGTCCGTCTCACCGTCCGTCCGTCCGTCTCACCGTCCGTCTGTCCGTCTCACCGTCCGTCTGTCCGTCTCACCGTCCGTCTGTCCGTCTCACCGTCCGTCTGTCCGTCTCACCGTCCGTCTGTCCGTCCGTCCGTCTGTCCGTCCGTCCGTCTGTCCATCCGTCCGTCCGTCTGTCCGTCCGTCCGTCCGTCTGTCCGTCCGTCCGTCCGTCTGTCCGTCCGTCCGTCCGTCTGTCCGTCCGTCCGTCCGTCCGTCTGTCCGTCCGTCCGTCCGTCTGTCCGTCCGTCTATCCGTCCGTCCGTCTGTCCGTCCGTCTGTGCGCACTGTAACTATCGAAGGGAATGAGATATTCTTTTGAAACTTGGTGTAAGGATTCTTTGGGTCAAGAATAAGGTCTAGTTCGTAGATGGGCTCTGTAGACCTGTACTTAGGGGTGGAGGAGCGGGTTTAAATTAAGGGGCAAAATAGATATTTTTAAACAGATAATGCGATAGTCTATTAAGGGGTAAGAAGACATGCTGAACAGGTTGGTGAAAACCATTTTGTCATCGGACAAGTAGTTCGCCCGGAATCCGGCCAAAACCGGAAAGTTTGTTAGAAGTAAAAGTTTTATTTGAAATTGATTAGATGTTCGAGTTAGGGGTAAGAAGACATGCTGGACAAGATGGTGAAAACATTTTTTTTTGCCGGACAAGTAGTTAGCCCGGAATCAGGCCAAAACCGGAAAGTCTTTTAAAAGTAAAAGTTTTATTTGAAGTTGATTAGATGTTCGATTGAGGGCTAAGAAGACATGCTGAACACGACGGTGAAAACCATTTTCTCGCCGGTCAAGTAGTTCGCCCGGAATTAGGCCAACACGGGAAAGTTTTTGATTAGATGTTCGATTTAGGGGTAATTAGACATGCTGAACACTTACGTGAAAAGTATTTTCTACCCGGACAACTTGTTCGCCCGGAATCAGGCCAAAATCGGAAAATTTATTAAATGCAAAAGTTTTATTTGAAGTTGATTAGATGACAGATTTAGGGATAAGAAGAGACGCGAATCTGTATATGACAATCTTTTCTGTATTGTATATTTATGTATCTGACCATCAAACCTTTGGTCTTGTTGCACTGAATAAGTATTTCTTCAGAAATCCAGCCAAAATTGGAAAGTTTGTTCAAATAAAGTTTTGTCTAAAATCTGTGGAAGTGTTAAAAGAAGGGTAAGAAAGCACGCTGGATCAGGGCACTTTAGTTGCTTTTCCTGCCAGACCTTCGACCGGAATCCGGCTAAATCCGGAATTTTGGTAGTTTTTTTTAATTGTTTGATCTATGGGTACTGTCGATAGGTAAGCTGAGATGTTGATTCGACCTATCTTCTCTATTTTTTGGCTTGGTTGATACTTAAACCGATGAATCCGTAACATACTACCGATGGAATCCGGTGAAAACCGGAAATTCGGGAGTCATCGTACTATGTCGATCTTCTTGCTTCGTCTTCCTGCGAAATCGCTAGTTTTCCAACACGTCTTTATTCAGCTCTTTGTTTAGGTGTAGAGATAAGAAGCCTGCTTTGTAATGTTACCCTGCTAACGGTACGATCTAGTTCTGATGTGACTCGGAAATCTTGAAAAGAAACATTCCTCCGATCAAACTTGTAAAGATGGTGTGCCTATCGATAAAGAAAATGTTGGATCCGAATATCCTCCCAAGTTTTCGACTGGCATGGTATCTCGAAACGTAAGTGGAGGGATATCTATGACATCGCCAAAGTTGCCCGTGTCTCTGTCCGTCTTTAAGCACGATAACTTGCGAAAGGGACGAAATATTTCGATGAAACTTGATGTGGGGACGCTTTGGGTCAAGGAAAAGGTCGAGTTTCTTGATGTGCTCAACATTTAGGGGTGCGAGAGGGGTTTCAAATTAAGGGACGAATACTTTTTTTAAACAGCTAATGAGATAGTCGATTTAGGGGTAAGACGACATGCTGGACACGAATATGAAAACTTTTTTTTTTTTTATCGCCGGACAAGTAGTTCGCCGGGAATCCTGCCAAAACCGGAAAGTTGTTATAAGCAAAAGTTTTATATAAAGTTGATTAGATGTTCGATTCAGGGGTAAGAAGACATGCTGACGATTTTTTATGTAAATATTTTTCTTGTCCGACAAGTAGTTCTCCCGGAATCCGTCCTAAACCGGAAAATTTGTTAAAAGTAAAAGTTTTATCGGAAGTTGATTAGATGTTCGATTTAGGGGTACGAAGACATGCTGAGTCCGCTTTTGACAATTAATTTCTACGCGGACAAATAGTTCACCCGGAATCCGGCTGAAACCGGAAAATTTGTTAAAAGTTAAAGTTTTATCTGAAGTTGATTAGATGTTCTATATAGGAGTAAGGCGATACGTCGAATTCGTTTTTGAGCTTTAGTTTTTGCCGAACAAGTAGTTCGCCCGGAATCCGGTCGAAACCGGAGATTTTGCAGAAGGAAGATTTGGTTAATTGGCTTTCTAGGAATAAATTACATTACTACGAGATCTGGTGAAGACCGGCAATATCTAAGACCAGTTAGTCTGCATGAAAAAGTACGATAAATATTTCCCTTTGGATCTCACCGAACCTTTGATCTTGTTTTGCTTCGAGGACGTGACCTTATGGTTATGAGACCAGTGGGGATAAAGAGTTGTCCTAAATCCTTTAAGATAAAGTGCCGACTTTGTCCAGTAGATGTAAGTAGGCTATGACTGAAAAGAAGGGTACAGAAAAACGGCGACAAAGAGGAATTTTTGAAGCTAGTAAATTATGCTGGTAACTTTTGCATAGCTTGCCTCTGCTTTTCCAGAACCAAAATGGCGGACAAGAATGCCAAGCTGATTGTATGGAAGCTGTTTGGATCACTTGTTCTTGATCTTTTGGCATTTACTGTAATTCTGCCACTCTTGCCAACTTTAATGGATCACTTTGCAGTACATGATAACAGCGGCCTATACGATTTTCTTAGAAGAGGGGTTGCAGGCATGAGAAGCTTCATGGGGGCCACTGAGGCCTTCGACTCGGTGCTTTTTGGAGGTTAGTGTTTTTCAAGCATTTTGTAGTGTTTTACTCCCACTCATGATACTTCAGTTTACTTTAAGCTTTTGGGGACTGTTGGTAAAAGAGCAGTCTACTTGGAGTTGAATGATGAAAGCGGCAGCCTTTATGTGTAACTGGTTCTACTCCAGTTGCGTAAAATAAAGGGTGAATCAGTTTAATTGCCTCTATTCCCCAGTTATCGTCACCATCATTAGTGTTTAACTAAAAGACGGCGTGGATGTGAATCATTATATTCCTCCATTAAAAAAGGTTCGAATTTCCCGACATTCAAAGTTGCACTACCCCTCAGTTATAAAACTGAAAGCTTCTCTTTTTGTTTTTTAGTTTTCGGATTTATTGTACTATCTCTATTTGATGGATGCTACTAATGGGGCGAGGGAGGGGCTTGGGAATCGCACAGGTTAGCCTTACCAGTTTCCAGGAATAAGAGGAAATCGGTGGCATAGGAAAAAAAAAAAAAAAATGTGGACAAAACCAAAGTGTTGCTCTCACAACACATTTCTGGTGATATTTCGTTCACATGAAGGTTTGGCTATTAGTAGTATAAGATCGCCGCTCCCACTCCACCCTCCCCCCAATTTCAAAACCCTATTTTAACATCAATTTCTTAAATTTTAACATCCTTTTTACCAAATTATCCCCCTTTTTAAGAACATTTTTATTTTCTTACTTCCAAAATAAAGGATACAAGAAATGAGAATATTACCCTTTACTACATATAAAATACTACAATATACTACTACTTCTTTTTTTTTTTTACATTTTTCATTTTTTATTCAAATATTACTGAGTAAACAGTTCTAAATCCACATATGTTTCTTTGTTCTTGTTTTCGCGTACAATAGGCTGCAAAACCAGATTTTTCTTTAAAAGTAATTCGTTAGCAATGGCATTATATTTCTGTGTTATAAACAAATCACAGGGTTTGTTATTATGATTAATGACTACAACCAACTTATCACCATATTTCGTCTTAGCAATTCTCATTTTAACGATACTATATTTCAGTCCTAATACCAATGCTTCTTTCCTGATTGTCTCATTGTATTTATTCATTCTGATTGTATTCAAGACTTCCTTTGTGGACTCCATTTATTAGGGGATGATTTTATTAAATAAAAATCCCAATCGCTTTGAAACATCTGGTAATAGAAACCAACCACGTTTATCACATAAATGCGATAGATACAAACGCAGTACTGAGTTTGCATGATGATATGATGATTACCAATTTTGAACTTTATAAAATATTTTTGCAAAACCCCACACCCCCAGACTTTGAAAATTAAGAGGTGTGATGTTGGTACACCCCGATTAGTGTAGTGTTTGTGGTGATGTGGCCTTAGTCTGGGGGGCCCTGAACGGGGAACCCGCAAGTTTTTATTACCATCCCACTATCGACAAACAGAAACTGCGGTCAGTGGGATTCGAAGGTCTGAATGGTGATGAGTCAACGTTCGGCCGAGCGTTGAGCCTCTAAACCAAGGGTCCTTGTTCAATTCGCAAAAGTTTCCGAGTTAAGATGAGATTGTGTTAGTCACGCCGGAGACTGTAATTACATCCCAAATTGACGGCGAGACCTTTGAATGACGCAGCTCATTAATGCGCGTATGAAATAAAGATCTGTTTGACAGTTAGGAAACAATATTCAGTATAGCAATAGACTATATGTTTGGTAATTTCTCTTGACTTTTTATAGATTTATTACAATATTTATAGCCATTCAGACGGACTTGTTTCATGTATTTTTCGCGAGGAAAAAATCGAAAGGTTTTACGCATCTCTGTTTCTCTCTGAATTACCTCCTCAATTGTTAACTGTCCGCATTTTAGCATTGACAACAACTCAGTATAAAAATCATAAATAGTCCTAAATTCTGCTTTTCTATCAGCAATGCTTAATTGCTTTTCAATTATTTCGATGATAACAGCACCCAAACTTAAAGAAGCTAGCGGTAGCACTAGAAACGCAGACATTCCTGCTGCCGAAAAGAGGAATTTGGATACAAGTAAGCTATTACTTATACGATTGTAGTACTTGTAACTGCGACGGTAAATATACATTTTCTTTTCTAATTCTTCCATTTATTATGTAATAAAATTGTTTCAGAAATTATTTGATTGAATGAAAGGTTCGCGATTCGGAACACATCCGCCACCTGCTAAACTGTACGGAATCTTTCTTGACTGATTGGAGAGAATATAGACAGCGCTTGCTCTGTGAAACGCATACTGAAACCAGTGCTTTTCTTTACGGCTGACAAAACTCAGACGGGAGAAATTTATTAATAAAAATGTTCCCCTATTAAATGATGAATACTGCAGAGGTTATTCAGCTTTGTAAAAATGTTATATCAAACAACAAAGCGGTTATACAAAGATTATCGCTATACACATATAATGAACTGCGGACTTATGCGAAAATTAATAAAATCAAAACAAATGGAGCTAAGAAACATGAAATAACAAATAATATAATAAACCATCTTAATAAGTATATTTTGATAGCTGAAGATAAAATTAAAATTGAACGCAGAAACGAAAGAACTCATAATAAGAACAGACCATCCGACTACAAACCAGAACCGAGATTACGAACCATTCTGGAAGATGAGATAAAAGAAAATAATATCACCATTACAAAACTAAAACAAGAATACAATGATAACAAAGAAAAAGAGACAAGCGAATTAAAGAAATTTCTGAAAAACAAGAACCTATCAACTCGCGGAAACCGAGAAGAAGTACTAAAAAGAGTTGGAGAATACTATAATAATATTATTACCAAACATAAAGATTCCGTACAGAAAAATAGAGATATCATAAGAGATCAAACAGAAAGACGTGATAACAGTAGACAGAAACCAATTGGTTTATCAACTCTCTTCATAAATAAGAAAAAAATTAAAGAAGAAAAATTAATTCCTGATCATGTATTTAGAACGGAAGAAGAACAGCAGCCTACTATTTTTAGCGAAAGTGAGAATATATTCACTGTAAACGTTTCAGTTCAAGGTAATGGAGTTGACGAGCATACTCTTATTGCTTTTACTTTCGCAGATATACAGCGGCGAATGAACGAAATAAATCAATATAGAGTTCAGTTTGTAACTCGTGTTATTTTCCATCGACAGGAGAATGATGAAAAAGTAGTAGTGTATTACAACAGTACTTCTTGGATTTTAAATAAAAATAGCATTCTTACTCATAATCATTTGGATGATAATAACAAGAGACTTAGTTCTTTAAGTAATACCCCTCGATCTGGGCTACAATTTAGTCGGTATGAAGGAATTGATTATAGGATGACACGAATAGAATCTTACATGGGAGGAACGTTTAAAATACTGCCAGATTTCGTAAAAAATAAAAGAGCTTGCTTGAATATTGAAAATAACGACCAGAAATGTTTCCTTTGGTCTATCTTAGCAAATCTACATCCAGCTAAGGATCATCCGGAAAGAATTTCGAAATATAAACAATATGAGAACGAATTTGATTTCGAAGGGGTTACCAACTTCCCAATGGATACTAAAGATATACACAAATTTGAAAATAGATACAACATTAAGATTTGTTTATTTCAAATAGAAAAAGAGAAAATTATCAGAAGTCACATACTAAAAAGTACAATCAATGGCAAAACAACTAAACATGTTATTAATTTATTGTATTTCGATAATCATTATGTACTGGTAAAGGATCTGAGCAGATTAGTTGGTCCTCAAATATCTACAAGACAAAAAAAGACATACCTCTGCACTTTTTGCGGAAGGCATTTTACAAAAGAAGAACAATATGAAAAACATGAGAGTAAAAATAATTGCGAAGATCCTGATATTATAATGCCTCCTGAAGGTTCAAGTATACAATATAAAAATATTGCAAAACAAATGAAAGTACCTTATTGCATAATAGCAGACTTTGAGTCTTATAACGAAGAATACAATCAGGTAAACGGGAAGAAAACAATAAAAGTGGCCAAACAGAAACCATTTTCTTACGGATTTCAGGTATGCTGTTCTTTTGATACAAACCAGAACAAATACTATGACTATTTCGGTGAAGACGCTGCAGAACATTTTGTTAAAACCGTTACAAAAGTATCCACAGAAATTGCAAACAAATATGAAAGCAGACAAAGAAACCATACTTATACCAATGCAGAAATTACCGAAAAATGGAAAAATCTAATGAATAAGACTTGTCACATCTGTACAACTGAAATTACTGAAAATCCTCATTTTGATCACGACCACATGACAGGAGAAGATAGGGGATTTGCTCATGCTGAATGTAATATGAAATACAGGATTCCTAGGCATATCCCGGTAGTAATGCATAATTTATCAAAATATGATTCTCATTTATTTGTTAGAGAATTGATACCTGATAACGGAATTTTTGAAAGTGCAGAAAGTTTCATATCATTCTCGAAATCAATCACAAAAGCGGATACGAAAATAAAATATGAGATGCGGTTTATAGATTCAATTAGATTTATGGCTTCATCTTTAGACAAACTATCAGCAAATTTAGCAAAATGTGATTGCAAAGTACCTTGTAATCATCTAAGACAGAATTTCAAATTCACATCTAACAGCTTCAAAAATGACGATGAATTCAAAGAAATAATTAAAAAAGGGGTATATCCCTATGAATTCGTAGACAGTTTCGATAAAATGAAATGTACAAAGTTACCACCAATAGAAAGCTTTTATTCTAGGTTGACGGGGAAAGGTATTGACAAAAGTGATTATAAAAGAGCGGTATCTATATGGAAGCAATTTAACTGTGAAACATTACTTGATTATACCAAGTTGTACCTAAAAAGTGATGTGTTAATTCTATCAGACGTTGTGGAGAATTTCAGGAACGTTTGTATACATAATTATGATCTGGATCCACTTCATTACTTCTCAGCTCCAGGACTAACATGGGATGCTTTCCTAAAGCATTCGAAAGTAGACTTGCCGTTATTCTCAAAGGAAGACATGTATACATTCATTGAAAAGGGAATAAGAGGTGGTGTATCCCAATGTATAAAAAGATACGCAAAAGCAAATAATAACTATACAAGTGATCAGGGGCGTCGCAAGTGCATTTTCGGTGGGGGGGTGCAGAGCAAAAATTTTACCGAATCTTTCAAAAATTTTACCGAATCCTAGAACTAAGAATTGAGCTTTAAATTATGGAACAGAGACGATTACGTAGGAAGAGTAACAATAAAGGGCACCATGAAAGACGATAAGCCAACTATTAGGCAGCGCTCTGGCGAAGGCCACATGGAGAATATATTGCCGGACTTGATTGCAGTAACAGCTTCTACCTCTTATAGCCAATAGAAATCGAGCGCCGCAGGCGAAAATTTTCCAAATCATTTTTTTTTTCTGTAGGCTAAAACTAACGGCTTCCCTTACAATTTTATCATTTACCGTTGATTAAACACCGAAACTCCAAGAAGTTCCCGAAAGCGGATGGAGCGACGTTTCGGCAGCAGCAGTAACTGTAGTCTATCCAATATACTACCCATAATCAGATAAAGTGAGCGCCGCAGGCGAAATTTTTTTTTGCTTTTAATTTTAATCTTAATTTCCATCCAAATTCTAGCTTTTAATGTTTCGAAATCTCAATCCTAAAACTGGCTTGAAACCCCCGTCAAATGACGCGACGTTACACAAAATAGAGAATATTACGAAAAGTGCTGCAGGCGGAATTTTCGAAATATGTATGAATAGATATTGAATGAATGAATATATTTATTACCCATCTTTACATAAAAATGTCACTGATGGAGTATAAGAAAAGAAAAATAAACAAAAAGGAAAAATGAAAAGGAAAAAAGAAAGAAATGAACAACACACAAAATACAATTTTAAATTGGCACTACATAATGCTACATTCTGCTTAATTGCTGGATAGAGGCTATTTAGAGGGTCGAGGGATTTCAGAAATCGAGCACGACGCTCTAAAGCAGCCACAATCGGATCTTTAACTCCATGATTTAATGTAACGCGTCGATTACGAGACCACAGCGGCAGCCCAAGCAGGAATTTAGCATATTTGAAAAAAGTACTTCTAATAGTCCTAACATCAGATGTGTTGAAAAGTTTCCAGAAAGGTGCTAGTGCAAGTGCATGCGGTAATGCAAGAGCATTATACAGCTGCTATTGTTTTTGGAATCCCAAATAAAAGTAAGGACTATCGATGATATCATAGATCATCCCTTTTGTCTGCGACCAGTGCTTCACTCGACCTCTTCTGAGTTTCGAGGTTCGTGGTAACTTCCAATTCCTGGCACGAATAAATTACCGAATTCCACTTATTATACCGAATAAGTTAGGCCGATAGCATGTTCGGGATTCTGTATAACTAGCGTATCCCGGTTATTATACCGAATTGTTTGGTACCGAAAGACTACCGAACAATATTCATATTCGGTATACTTTTGTCGAAACAGGAACAAAGTCGGTATTAGTGGTTAACTTCCTAATCCTGGAAATTATACTGAATAAATTACCGAATCCTAATCATGATACCGAATAATTTTGAACCAATAGCTTATTCGGGGTTCTGTGTAACTACGGAATCTCCATAAATATACCGAATAGTTCCGGCATCGAAAAATAACCAAATGATTTCTGTAAGTTCTCTCACCAAATTCGTGATAACTACCGAATACTGGCAAATATACCGAATCCCGATCATTATACCGAAGAGATTTATACAGATAGCCTATTTAGGATTCTATATAACTACCGAATCCCCGTAAATATATCGAACAGTTCTGCTATCGAAAAAATACCGAACAATTTTAGTAAAATTTTGGGCCTCCGGCCCAAAATTTTACCGAATCTCAAAAAGGTGGGGGGGTGCTGCACCCCCCGCACCCCCCCCTTGCGACGCCCCTGCAAGTGATTACAATAAGTATAAGCCATCTAATTATTTAGTGTATTTGGATAAAAATAATTTATATGGGTGGGCGATGTCGCAGAATTTACCAGCGAATAATTTCCAATTCATTTCCATACCAGATGATTTGAAAGAAAGGAATGAATACGAATCAATCGAGTATTACAACCATCTAAAAACTCATATCAATTCGATAATGAAATTACAGAATGTAGGTGCTATATATGAGGTAGATTTAGAATATCCAAAAGAACTACACGAATTACACAAGGATTTACCATAGCACCAGAACACTTTAACGGTAAGCTATGTACCACAGTATTAGATAAAACCAACTATGTAGTTCACCACAGGAATCTAGAATTCTATTTACAAAAAGGTTTGATATTGAAAAGAGTACACAGAATACTAGGATTCACTGAAAGTGCTTACTTAAAAGGATATATAGACCACAACACAGCACTTAGAACTAAAGGTACAAATGATTTTGAGAAGGATTTCTTTAAGCTTATGAATAATGCTTGCTTTGGAAAAACTATGGAAAACGTAAGGAAGCGAGCGGATATGGAAATAATAACGGATGATGCAACAAGAGAAAAAATAATAAAGAAACCCAACTTTAAATCTGAAATAATTTTTAGTGAAAACTTTTCAGTAGCAAGAATGTCAAAGGAAAAGATAAAATTAGACAAACCAATGTATATCGGCTTTGCTGTATTGGAACTATCCAAGTTATTGATGTATGAATTCCATTATGATTATATGAAGCCTAAATATGGAGATAAAATTGATTTGTGTTATATGGACACTGATTCTTTCATATACGACATTCGAACCGAAGATTTCTATGAAGATATCAAACAGGATTTGAATGAGAGGTTCGATACATCTGATTATGCGAAAGATAATCCATACGGATTCCCTAATGTAAATAAGAAAGTGATAGGAATGATGAAAGATGAATTAGGTGGACAGGTTATGACAGAGTTTGTTGGATTACGATCAAAAGTATATGCTTATTTAAAGGACAACCAAGACCCTTCAAAAGCTAGCAAAAAACTGAAAGGAATAAAAACCAATATAGTTAAAGATAAAATTACGATTCAAAACTATAAGGATGTACTGTTTGGTAAAACTGAAAACCTTTCTGTGACCCAGTACAACTTAAGATCATACAAGCACAATATGTTTCTAGAAGAACAGAATAAAAAAGCGTTAGATCCTAAGGATGATAAAAGGATAGTAACAAGCGATAAAATACACACTTTACCTTTAGGTTATAAACATTAAATTCAAGTACCTACTTAAAAAAATCAAGTACCTACTTCAAAACTTCAAGTACCTACTTAAAAAATTCAAGTACCTACTTAAAAAATTCAAGTACCTACTTCAAAACTTCAAGTACCTTCTTAAAAAATTCAAGTACCTACTTAAAAAAATTCAAGTACCTACTTACAAAATTCAAGCACATACTTAAAAAATTCAAGTACCTACTTAAAAACTTCAAGTACCTACTTAAAAAATTCAAGTACCTACTTAAAAAATTCAAGTACCTACTTAAAAAAATCAAGTAACCTACTTAAAAACTTCAAGTACCTACTTAATAAATTCAAGTATATACTTAAAATACTCAAGTAAATCTTATAATGAAAAATTCTTCCTAAATAAATGAATGAAAAGGCTCCAATCAAAGTCTATGATTTTAGTGAAAAGAACACTTATCAGAATAAGCACGACCTTGCACCTCAGTGGCCATTTAGATTATTAATTTGTGGAAGTTCTGGAACAGGAAAGACCAATTTACTCTTGAATTTAATTTATGAATATCTTTATTTCAACCGAATATACTTGTATGCAAAAGATCTTGAAGAAGATAAATATCAAGACCTTATAACCAATTTAACCACTTTGGAGTCACAATGCAAATCGAAAGTCTTAACAATAAGTAACAATCTTGATGATATTGTCGATGTTGACGACTTAGACCCTGAGTACCAAAACTTGATTATCTTTGACGATTTTGTCACTGAAAAAGACCAGAAGAAAATAGAAGATTTATTCATAAGAGGAAGAAAGAAAAATGCTTCAATTATTTACTTGTCACAGAGCTATCATAAAACGCCAAATGTGGTAAGGCTCCAGTGCAATTATTTTGCATTCTTTCAGTGTTCTAATCCAAAAGAAGTAAAATTAATAAGACAAAGCCATGTCTCCAGTATAGACAATGAAAAATTTCTCAAACAATTCGAGGCTGCAACCAAGGGCTACGGTTTTTTCTTCATAGATTTAAAAATAAAAGATAAAACCCTTAAGTACAGGAAAAACTTTGAAAAATTTACCGGATAATTTATTTCTATAATAAATGAATAAATTTGGTAGTGTTGGAAAAAAGGTTAGTAACGAATCGAATGAAAAGAGAGTTACTGATGACACCGGTAATATTAACCTACAATGTAAGAGAATTATTATGTTAGGGGATGCGAAAGCTGACCAGGACGCTATTAGTTTCAGATCTATGACTATTATTTTGAATAAATTTAAAGAAGAAATTACCGCACAACAAGTGGGGGCAAATCAGTATTTTAGCGAAGATATCAACAGATTAACTGCGGTACATGATTCTCCTGATAATTTATTGGTAAGGATTAAAGATAAAGGGTTATTTGTAAAAGAAATAGTTCGAGTTAATGATAAAGAGATTAACGCTGAAAACAAGTTGATAACAAATGTTCAAAACCCTAGAAACAAAAATGATGCTGTTAATTTAGCAACGTTAACTATGAATCTTTTAGATTATGACAAAAAGCTTCTTGGGCAACACACCCATAACGGTATAATTGAAGGAAAGATTGCTGGTCAAAAAACTCGTATCGATAATATTGAAAGAGCAGTAGTAAATATTTTAAAAAGGCTTCTAGAGCTAGAGCTAAAACCTGTTGACAAACCATTCGTTACCAGAATAGAAAAAATGATGGCTGGTAAATAAATTTTATAAGATAAATTAATTCCCTAATAAATGGTTGAAACAATGGAGTATACAGTTTATTTATCAAAGCTTCATAAAGGAAAGCTGAAGAAATGTTTTGGTGCTAAACAAAAATGTCAGATACGTGTTAGTCACAGTAGACAAAATGAACGGGAACCAGTCAAGTTACTTTTAAGTAAACGACAAATTGATAAAATTGAAACATGTAAAATGAATAATAAGGGCTGTGATATTGATGTATCATACAAACAGATGAAAGAAGCGATTCAAAAGGGTGGATTACTTCCATTTTTAATACCGCTAGCAATTACCCTTGGTAAGGCAGCTTTAACAAGTGGTGCTGCTGCTTTGGGTACATTCGCTGGTAAGAAAATTATGGATAAAATGACCAACACAGGTGGAGCGCTAAAACTTCCTGGAACACAAAAAGTTGTGGGTAATGGGTTACGTGGGAAGGAAAGCGATGATGTCAACATAGGTGGGGCGCTTACACTTCCTGGAACACAAAAAGTTGTGGGTAATGGGGTACGTGGAAGGCCTAGGAAGGAAAAAAACGATGATGTCAACACAGGTGGCGCGCTTACACTTCCTGGAACGCAAAAAGTTGTCGGTCATGGGGTTCGTGGTAGACCTAAGAAGCCAAAAAACGGGGACATCAAAAAAGAAGCAAAAGTAAAGTAGGACCTCTAACTAATTTTGATATTATGGATGCATTAGGGAGTATACCACAGTTTCGAGGTGTTTTCTCTTTAGATACGCTACCCAAACATATAAACGATTCGGAATGTGGTGTAATCAACTATGACAAACGTGGAATGCCTGGAACACATTGGGTTGCGTATTGTAATCTACCTGAATACCCCCATGTAGAATTTTTTGATTCTTTCGGTATTCCTCCAGGAAAAGAAATAGTTAAATATCTAAAAACTTCAAAGAAAAAAATAGCTTATGAAAATCTTGCTGTTCAAAATATAGATGAATTAAACTGTGGTTTTCACTGCATTTCCTACATCCAGCGGAAAATGAAGGGTTGGTAGCTTTTCGATTAAGAAAATTGTTTTCTAATAAATGGAGATTTATTGTATGAAATGTAAAAAGAGCACTGACACTGAATCAATGTTTAAGGCAGTGTCACAAAAAAATAATGTTCCAATGCTGAAAGGTAATTGCGTTATCTATGGTTCAATGAAAAATCGCTTTTTAAAAAAAAACTCAACGCAGAAACAGATATTTTAAAGACGTATTATTCTAATTATTCAGGTGTGGATGATATTTACAGAAAATTAAAAGAAAATGGTGTTAAGGTTTCCAAGGATAAAATAAAAAATGTGTTGCAAAATGAGAATGTGTATACGTTACACAAACCTTCCTATCATAACTTTGAAAGGAGGCGAGTCTATGTTCACTATGTTGATGAGCAATGGCAAGCTGATTTAGTTGACCTCCAGAAATATAAAAAAGCGAATGATAAAGCAAATTACATCTTGACTGTTATTGATTGCTTTAGTAAATATGCTTGGTGTGTCCCTTTGAAAGATAAAACAGGTGCTGGAATAATAAACGCATTCAGTCATATATTTAAAGAAAGAATTCCTAGAAAGTTGCAAACTGATAAAGGTAAGGAATTTGTTATGAGAAATGTTCAATCTTTTTTGAAAAATAACGATATACACTGGTTTGCATCTGAAAGCGAATTGAAAGCACAAATCGTTGAACGGTTCAAGAGAACGCTGAAAGACAAGTTATGGAAATATTTTACTCACAACAACACTAGTAAATGGATTGATATTTTACCTGTATTCGTAAATAATTATAATAACTCGTATCACCGATCAATACAAATGAAACCAGTTGATGCTAGTAAAAAGGTTAATCAGAAAAAGGTGTTTAGTGCTCTGTTTCCTCCAGTAGACGACTACAAAATCACAGGAAACGTCAAAGTAGGGGATTTAGTCAGAATTAAAAAAGAAAAAAGTATTTTCGATAAAGGATATTTACCTAATTATACGGATGAAGTATTTCAGATAGCAACCATCAGACCTACCATTCCCATTACTTATGAAATATCTGACAAAAGTGGGGAATTAATTCAAGGAGGGTTTTATGAAAAAGAACTTTCAAAATTTATTATGAAATAAAATTACTTGTATATAAATGGATTCAAGACGCTTGAGTGATATGTTATCGGATATAGTGAAGAACAGAGAAGTTCAGAGAAGAAAGGTTCAACAAAATGAGATGGAGAAGGCAGGATTTCGGGAATATGCTTCAGAGTTAAACGCTCCAGTTATTATAGCACAAAAAGAAAACACTAAAAACACCATCAAAAAATTACAAGAGAACGCTGAAACGATAATTAATAAACTACAGGAAGGTGATAATAATTCAAGAAGACGGTTTGTCAGATTAGGTGATACATTTAAAACAGCTTTACAGACCACTACTTCAGAGGAATCGAGTCGAGCTCCCACTCATGCTATAGAACCCAATCTAGAACAACCATATGACGTAAATCTAAACTTAAATATTGATGTGGAATTATTAAATCAAATTAATTTAAAATATAAAGATGACTGGAATGGTACCGATAATTATTTTAAAATGCCTCATTATTACCTTAAGCATCATAACGAAATAGATGGGGCTCTGAATTATTTAACATCTATAAGTCAAAGTTATGGTGGTCTGAAAAGTAAAAGTTATAGTTCTAGTAAGTATGATCAAATTATTTTATTTATACAAGACTATAAGGATAGATTAAAAAAAATTCAATCTAGTATACCCTTTATCAGACAACAAGGAACTGGAATATTTATGAATTGTGATGAAATGATTTCAAAATTATACACTTTGATAGGTAGCAGAGTAAACGGAAATACATCTGATGAGGTGAGAAATGAAGCTATTGATATTTTGGATTCGTTAATGCGAAATAAATTTCTTACGAAGAGATATTACAATTCAATATATAAAAAATATTTCTAATAAATGGTGTTGTTAAACATTGAAGGTAATGAAAGTATCATTGATATAACATTTAGTCAACCAATCGAATTGAACCGTAATTGTGATTATGAAATAGGTTTGAATCAGTGTACTTTGTGGTATTCGTGGCATAATATAAGTGATAAATTTGGAAATAATACATTTCAATACAGGAAAGATGAAGATAATAATGCAACAGAATGGATGAATGTTACTATTCCTAATGGGATGTATAACGATGATTGTTTGAATTATTTTTTGTGTCAGTATTTTGATACCCCAAAAGATAAATGTCCTATTGTAATTTCATCAAATCCAGCATCTATGAGATTTGTCATCATATTACAAGAAAAATACATGTTTAGATTTAATAGTGACTTGTGTCAGATTTTAGGATTTGATAAGGATAGTGAGATATCTAAGAAAATCAATGAAGGTACAAAGCTTCCGAATATAACAAGAAGCGTTGATAAAATTCAAATTCACTGCTCTCTTGTAAACAGTTCTATCGTAAACAAAAGTAAATCAGATGTCATTTGGACATTTGTTCCGAATACAGAACCGGGTTGTCAAATTGTTGAGAATCCTAGACAATTAATCTACCTTCCTATTAATACAAAAGACTTTATTTACTCCTTGAGAATGACAATTACTGATCAGTTGGGAAGACCTATCGATTTGAATGGTGATAACGTTGGATACGTGCTGCATTTAAGAAAAGCTTAAAGGATTAGTGAAATAAAATTATTTACCTATAAATGTTGATTAATAATAAGCGATTACTTTATAAAAAGCAGTATGGAAGTGGAATCGGTAGTGTATTCAAAAACATTGTTAATTCCCAGTTATTTCAAACGTCAGCAAAACAAATAAAAGATGGGGCTATGTCAATGTATAATAATATTATTAAACCGAGATTTGAGTTGTTGAAAAACAGAGCAATAGAATATGGGAAAGATCTGATCGATGTAAACAAGAAGGAACTCATTGATGTAATTGGAAACAAAAAATCGATGAAGGATCTTATCGGTACAAATAAAAGGATTTTAAACCAAAGAAGTCAGGACTTGATCAAAACGTTAATGACTGGCAATGGATTAAAGATTCTGAAATAAGTTTTATTTAATAATTTCTTTCTTATATAAATGGCAGTAAATAAAGTTATCAGTCCGCAATGGAACATTTTTGATGAACCGCTTGTGGATGATACAGTGGTAAAATACGAATTTAAAGAAATTCGAGAAACAGATGTGAATGTATCTAATAAATCAGAGTTTGAATTCGTAACGAAGAAATTAGATTCCTGGTTTTATCCAAGTGAAAGTTATCTTGATGTTAGTGTAAGAATAGTGAAAGAAAATGGAGATAATATAGCTGCAACCGATATTGTTACTTTGACGAACAATGGATTTAATTTATTCAGTACCGGTGAGTATGTAATAAACGATGAATCGGTTGAAAAAATTAATCATGTTGGTATTACAACTACCGTTACAAAGTTGATTGAATACTCTGATGATTATTCTAGAAGTGCAGCAAGAAATCATTTCTGGTATAAGGATTATAATCAAGGAAAAGAAATTAATCCTGTTATTGCTTCGTTTACTGCAGGGGCTGCAGCAGTCAGGTTGACCAATAATGATAATTATAATAAAGGATTTGAAAAAAGATATAACAGAACAAAGAGCAGTAAATTAGTAAATATGTATTTACCATTATCAGAATTGTTTGGATTTCTGAAAGGAAACAAACGATTCTTCAGAGGTGCATCGCATAAATTATTTCTAAGAAGAAATGATGATAACAACATGATTATAAGAAATGGAAATACTAATTTCAAAGTAGTCATCGAGTATTTATCCTGGAAGATCCCTATTGTAGCTCCTAGTATTGAAATGATGAGTAACTTAGAAAAGGGATTGGCAAAGGACAGAAAGCATAATCTGATGTGGGAAGCATGTAATAGTTATAAAAGTGATGTTAGTCAGAATAAGGAACACACTTGGAAAGTTATTTCTGAGAGAAACAATCCAACAAAAGTAGTTGTGATGCTACAGAAAAATGAAAAGCATAACAATCAATTAATGAATAATATGGTGTTTGATCATATGAATTTAACAGACATAGAACTTAGAATTAATGGGGATAAATATCCTGAAGAACCACTTAAATGTGATTTTAGCGATGATAAATGTAAATACTCAAATCTTTACAATAGGTTTATACATTTGGGTTATAAACAATTAGCATTTGATACTGGTAGTGTTGTTAGTATAGAAGAATTTAAAGAAGTATATCCACTATTCTGTTTCGATGTTTCCAAACACGAGTCAAATATTTATAATGGAACAACTGCTGATATTGAAATAAGTTTAACGTTGAAAGATAATCAACCCGTACCATATAATGTTTACTGTGTTATATATTATGAAAGAAAAGCTACATTAGATATTATCAATAAAAATATGTATGTGAGTTTGTGAGTCTGGATTTTTATTTAATAAAATCATCCCCTAATAAATGGAGTCCACAAAGGAAGTCTTGAATACAATCAGAATGAATAAATACAATGAGACAATCAGGAAAGAAGCATTGGTATTAGGACTGAAATATAGTATCGTTAAAATGAGAATTGCTAAGACGAAATATGGTGATAAGTTGGTTGTAGTCATTAATCATAATAACAAACCCTGTGATTTGTTTATAACACAGAAATATAATGCCATTGCTAACGAATTACTTTTAAAGAAAAACTCTGGTTTTGCAGCCTATTGTACGCGAAAACAAGAACAAAGAAACATATGTGGATTTAGAACTGTTTACTCAGTAATATTTGAATAAAAAATGAAAAATGTAAAAAAAAAAAGAAGTAGTAGTATATTGTAGTATTTTATATGTAGTAAAGGGTAATATTCTCATTTCTTGTATCCTTTATTTTGGAAGTAAGAAAATAAAAATGTTCTTAAAAAGGGGGATAATTTGGTAAAAAGGATGTTAAAATTTAAGAAATTGATGTTAAAATAGGGTTTTGAAATTGGGGGGAGGGTGGAGTGGGAGCGGCGATCTTATACTACTGCTATTCAACAGGATATGTCAAACTGCGGATATCCAATAGCTTAGGCACTGCGATGTGCCACACGCTAGTTATGGCATTACAGATGTTCAAGGTACCCTGACCATGCGAAATATCTTGGATTTCATTGATGTTTGTGTAAAATTTCAATAACTATTTGTGTATAATTCGTCTTTGGTGGGCCACTTTGCCTCAGCCTTTAACATACTCAAGCTGAAGCCTTCCGCAAATTTCGGAATACCATAGCAGCGTACATTCAAAGGTCGGAATTTTTTTGTAGTTTTGATGTAATGACAGACCGCAAAATTAATCGACATTATTTTGAATAATGCTGTCGACTTCAATATTTTCGTTCATTCTCGTTACTTGTTTTGTGTCAGAAAACAAAGTAGAATAATTTCTGTTGGAGAGTGGGCGAACTCCCCCAGCACTCTCACTAAGTAAATGCTAGGCAAACCTTTAGCCGGATTTTGTTGTTACGACATACATCTGGCCTTTTATGATAAAGTGAATTGAACCGTTTTTAGACAGGCTTTTTGGTGGGGGGACGAGGCTCGTCTCGTGTGCAATTTTACATTTATCTCAGGATCTATGTTCTTCACAGTTAGTATGGCTACTCATTAACATATAGACTTATCGTAAAGTATTTCTACACGTATCTAAAAGAATGCACCACCTGAGACTTTCATTTGCCATTTTATCACTTTACGCGTTAAACATCTGGTCCTTATCGCACGCGCGACTGATATACTTACATGAAACGCTCCTTTTCTCACGTGTTCCAGAATTTCGTCGGACTGGGCGGCAGAAAGGCGAGGTCTCTCACGGGAACATACTTTATGGTTTGCTTTTATACAAGCAAGAAGGGATAATGATTAGGTTCAAGGTTTATTTATTCTTACTATAACTGAATCACAAACATTAATAATACGATAGTGTGCACTTGCAGTTATTTCAGGGTCTGAACTGGAGAGAAGAAAAACATCGAATGGTTCATACCTTCCATACAAAAAAATCTTAGAGAAATAGATTTGAGTAATTGTAAATATATTTTTGATTTTGATTTAGTTTATTTATTTATAATTGTAAATATTTTTGCCTAAGCTCAATTGTGCGTGTTGCGAGATTTGTACCATTGTGTTCTTTGTGACGCGTCCAAACTATCTTGTGATGATATTGGCAAGAAATAAAATTTCAAAATTTTAAAATTAAAAAAAAAATTTCAAGAAATAAGTTCTTGAAATTTTTCTTCTTCATATTTCATTCTAACAGAATGCAAAGATACTAAATTGACAAAGTCGCAGCAGAAGTCGAGCCATCTATTTAGCAAAATTTGCAACTGTGCTAGACGTGTGCCCGACTCCCCGGTACAAAGTGTTCCCGACAGTTGGTAACCCCTCGGTACCTTGGGCACCCCTCTCCTTCCCTCTGGCGAATAAAACGACAACGAATAGTCCGCTGTACTATATATACTATGTACTATATATATAAATAAAACGCAACTATTCATTCATTCATTCATTTATTTATTTTTCTCAAAGAATATATAATGAGAGTACTAAAGTAAATTAAAAAAAAACACTGTTACAAATAACTTCATAACAATAAATAACAATTGACGTACATTAAACAATCGATCGTTTTTTTTCATACTTGGCGTATTTCCACTCGTCGCATTAATCTCATTAATTACATTATTGCTTATCTTATCATTCACCTTATATATTCTGTTTTTCATTGATGAAAGATCCCATTCATTCGGGTCATTTCCCTTCTAGCGAGACGAGCCATGACGAGAAGGAAGTATGATTTCTTGGAAGTCATTGAAAACTTCTTTGTTTGCTCGTTGACTGTAGCTTTGAAGTACCGTACCTTAATCTTTCGACACTTTTTTGATGTTCATTTAATCTGTTTGACAAGTAGGATAAGAAGGATTTCAGTTTGAACGTGATGAGACGCTCTGCCTGGCGAAACAGACTGCCTATTCTTCCAAATGATATTTGCAATCTTTTCTCCCCTATTTTATCAAGAATTTCTTCAGGGTTAGCAAGCTTTAGTTTTTTTTTTGTTTTTTTTCCTTGTTTTGTTTTAATATAATCATAATAGTTATTTATTTCTAACGCTCATTGAATACAGTGGAGTAACAAATAGTTGAAACCTTAACCTAATCCGAACGTCCGAATTTAAATATCGAATCTATGAGGTCGGCCGAGGCCTTACTGAACCTTACAAAGGGATGCAAGCCCTTCCTCCTTCCCGATGGGATTGAAGATGAGATTACCCTTGGTTCACACTGCTTAAATTTCCCGCAAAAATCTGCGTATGCGACATACGAGGTGTGACAAGCAATGCAAGCTTTGAGTTTTGACCGAGGGGGTGCCCACTCTGAAAAATCGTGTACACCAGGTGCCGGGTGTGCCGGATCTGCCGGAGGTGTGCCGGAGCTGTACCTGGCGTAACAGAGGTGTGCCGTCATTATCACGAAAGTACAGACTGAGCCTCAAGAACTAGAAGTTTGCGGAACCACGGCTGTCTTCTTTTTAATAGAAGAATTATTGAAAGTATTGTTTTGTTAGAGCAAAACTTTGGTTTTGTCCTAGTTGTGTTGCGAGAGCAACACTTCGGTTTTTTCCTCGTTTTTTTTTTTTTTCTTTTTTTTTTCCCTATGCCGCCGATTTCATTTTATTCCTGGTAACTGGTAAGGTCTAACCTGTGCGGTTTTTACGGAAAGTGTGGACCTTAGGCCGGATTGATGAATATGACATTACATTTTGTAAAGCTCCATAGAACTCTTGCCTGGGGCCAAAAAGGATGGTTTTTTCTTGTCCTTGAGCCAGAGCCTACGGTGTACGAAGTGAAGTTGAGTTCTATGACCCATGTCAGAGAGGACTATCTGAAGTTGTGTAGGGAACCTTTTGTTTCATCAAACCATGTTTCTGCTTTCGAGTGGAAAGCTCCGTTCTAGCACGCAAGCAGGCAAACACCAGTTTCAAATTGAAGATGGACTAAAATCTATAAGTGTTAAACATAGACAAACAGATAGAAACATTTAGAAACAAAAAAGTCGTTTTTTCCCACTGGTCCGAGAGTGCTGCCATCAGTTGTTTCTACCCATGTCTGTTCAGCGGAGTTCATCATTCGTTTTTTTTTGCACTTGAGATTCCGATAGAGAAATGGTATCACATGTGCCTCTTAAACTTTAAAAGTTTTCTCATTGCTAAGGAAATTAGAGCTTATCCTTTGCTCCTTTCTAAGCGGTGACGTCAGAAAGTTGGCCTATGGCAAAAAAGTCAACTTTTGAATTAAGACAGGTAGAATTTTTTTTTAGACGGCAATCGATAGCCAATTGATGAGCTGATCAAAGTACATGTCATCTGTTTTTTTGGCACTTGCCCTTCGGCCAAGTGCCATATTGCAATCGCAGTTTCTGTCCGTCCGTCGGTCTGTCGGTCGGTCGGTCCGGGTTTTGCTAGTTCGGAAACTTCTACAGAAGCTAGGACGATGAAACTTGGCAGGCATACCAGGGACCCCAAATGATTAAGTTGGAAATTGTTGGGGGAGGGGGGGGGGGGTCCGGAATCTTGAGGAATTTATAACTTTTGAACGGGTGAACGGAAAGCAATGGAATGTGATATTTGGAGAGATCTCGAGCCTCAGACGACCCACTTAAAATCTGGACCGGTTCCGGTGACTTGGGGGGGGGGGAGCTGGAGGGGGGAACTATAAATCTTGGGAAACGCTTAGAGTGGAGGGATCGGAACGAAACTTGGTGTGAAGAACCAGCGCAAGTCCTAGATACATCATTGACATAACCGGACCGGATTCCGGCACTCTTGGGAAGTTGGAGGGGGGAATTCGGTGATCCCGCGAGTTCGGTACTAGGACGATGAAAATTGGTAGGCATATCTAGGACCCGAACAGACTGCCTTAAGAATAGTCGTTTCCCCGATCCGACCATCGTAGGGGGAGTGGTGGGATGGGGAATTTGGAAATTAGTAACATGCATAGCTTTGGAAGGGGTAATCGGACATGCATGAAACCTGACAAGTGTGAAGAACAAGTGCCTCATGTTCCTTTTCAAATCCGGACCGGATACGATACCGGGGGGGGGGCTAGAAGGGGGCTCCAGAAATCATCTGAAAGGCTCAGATTCGAGGGATCGGGATGGACCTTGGTTGAAAGAACAAGCTTAAACCCTAGATACATTACTGACAAAACAGGACTGTATCGTGTCACGGTGGGGGGAGTTGGAGGGGGTTTACTGGAATTCCGGTGATCTCGAGTTAGGGTACTTCCATATGTGCTGGGTAGGCATTTTAAGGGTAAGGCATTTAACTTGGCAGGCATTTTAGGAATTCTACCATATTGACTTGAAAATAGTCCCGTCCCCGATCCGATCATCGTGGGGGGAGTAGATGGGGGGGAATCCGGAATCTAGTGACATTCACAACTTTGGAATGGGTGATCTGACGTGCATGAAACTTGGTAAGTATTAAGAACAAATGTCTTGGATGTTCAGTCTCAAGTCTGGACCGGGTCTGATCACTGGGGGGGGGGGAGGGGGCACTGGAAATCTCGCGAATCGCTTAAACTCGAGGCATCGGAGTTGGACTTGGTTGGAAGAGCAAGCGTAAACCTTAGATGCATTCCTGACAAAACAGGACCGGATCGTGTCACGGTGGGGGAAGTGGAGGGGGTTTCCCGTAATTCCGGTGATCTCGAGCTAGGGTGCTTCCAGATGTGCTAGAACCATGACACTTGGCAGGTGAATTAGGGACTCTAACATACTGGCTTGAAATAAGTCCCTTCCCCAATCAACCATCGTGGGGGGAGTAGAGGGATGGGGAATCCGAAATCAGGTGGCATTCATAACTTAGTAACGGGTGATCGGACGTGCATGAAACTTGACAAGTGTCAAGAATGAGTGTCTCAAATGTTCAGTTTCAAGTCCGGTGTGGGTCTGATCACTGGGGAGGGGGGGGGGGGATCTGCAGGAGGACAAACTGACAAACATGTTAACTGTTCGGACAAATATCCGTCGAATTATTGGCCAATATCAATTCTGTCGGCTTTTTCTAAAATAATTGAACGTTGTCTGTATAATAGAATAGTTCGTTTTTTAGAACATTTTGAAATGATAAATCAGCTACAGTTCGGATTTCGCAAATGTCATTCTACCGATCATGCGGTCCTGTTACTAACACAGTATGTCCATGACATTCTTGACCGGGGAGAAATTCCAGCTTCTATTTTTCTTGACATTAAAAAAGCCTTTGATACGATATCTCATGAAATTTTAATGCATAAGTTGGATCATTACGATATAAGAGGGCCAGCAAAATCCCTAATAGCATCTTATATTAAGGACGGTTCTCAATATGTTGATGGAGGTGATGTTTCATCCGAAATGACTCGACAATCTAATATCGTTGGTGTCCCGCACAGTACTTGGTCCCTTACTTTTTTTAATTTATGTTAACGACCTGAATAATTCCATGAGAATATTTGGTTTAAACTTGCAATTTGCGGATGACACTGCATGTACTGTATCAGGGAAAGATATGAACAGTTTGAAACTTGTATTGGAAGAAGCTTTCTACCATCTTCTATTGTGGCTTCAGTCAAATAACCTAGCTCTTAACGCTTTCTCTCGATGTAACGCTGCTGTTCCTGAGCTTCAACTAATTGAATCAAGTGATTTTAAAATAAAGATTTCACGAGCAGCAGTTATGCGATACCTTGGAGTCCTCCTTGACTCTAATCTGTCATGGAAGCCTCACATATCAAATTAGCGTATGAAGTTGGGGAGAAATATAGGGATAATGCGAAGACCCAGGTCATCCCTTCCCCTTGAAGCAATGCGATCACTTTATTATGCACTTATTCATTCCCATTTAATGTTTTCATCACTTGTACACCTTAACACATTTAGTTCTCATATTGCGCCACTTCAAAAACAACAAAACAAAGCCTTGCGGGTCCTTAAGAGTTACCTGCCTTCCCCAAAATTATATCCAGCGAAGTCGTCAACAGATTCTCTTTATTGCTTTCTTAATATCGGTCCTTTAAGACATTTTGTGACTGTTGAAGCTATCCTCTTCAAACTGAAGTATGACCGTGGTTTGCTTCCCTCGTTTTTTCGTTCCTCGAACCTTTTCCCGCTTAAAACTATTGAACACGGACATCTAACTAGAAATTTTAATAAACTATTAGCCAAGAATTATAACTGAAAGATCAGAATTTTCGCTTCAAAACTCAGTAATTCGGAATTGGAATATTTATACTTCTAATTTGGACATTTCACAGTCGATTCAAACAACCAAACGTAACCTTAAATTTATGTTGTTATATTGAGAATTTGTTTCGTGATAAGTGAGTTGTGTTAGTTAATGCGGATTGCCTTTGGGAGGTTAAGCTTGTTCCCATTTTATCTGGTTTTGAAGATACTGAACCTGGGGGATGTAAATACTCAGTCCAGGATCCTTCCTTGGACTGAAATCACTTTTCCTCGGTTCTTGTTATCTTTTAGTTTTATTTTTTTATTGTTTGTTTCGCTGGACGTGTCAACGGGTGGTGTTGGGGACCGGGTGCTGACGGGGGAATACGCATATTTCCATTTGCATGAATGGTATGTAGTGAAGTATAAATGTTGTATTTATATAAAGAAGTCTTTCCATCCTGTGCATTACGAATTTGTCTTCTCAGCCGTGCTCTGGACATTTTGTTATTTAGTTTGTCATTAAAAAGAACCTGAACCTGAACCTGAACCTGAACCTGAACCTATTTTAGGGTCCGGACTGGACCTGAAAACGGGGCTAACAACAAGAGCTGTAAGCTCATACGGCACTTGCATGGGTTAAGATGTTTTGATTGATCAAAAGTAGGTTTCGACTTTGCGGTTGAGATGCGCACTCTAAGGGAGCTGGAACTTCATGTAAGCAAAACCCTTGAGGCAAAAATGCTACTGGGCTGATGGGCATCATGAAAATGCATATATTGCTTAAAATTATTTTTTTACTAAACGGTCAAGATTGGTACTTGAAGGAATAATCAAATTTGGGAAGTAGCAATTTCTAAGCAAATGTTGTTGAATCTCCAATATTCCAGCGAAGTTTCATCGTCCTAGCACATCTGGAAGTACCTTAACGTGCGGTCACCGGAATCCCAGCCCCCCCCCCTCCAACTCCACTGACAATACCCGAAGCCAATCCGGTTCTGTAAATGATTACTCCAGAGCATCTGTTTGTCATCCCCACGAAGTTCGATCCAGATCACACCAGTCTAAGCGGGTCAAGTATTTTCCGCCTCCCCCCATTAGTTGCCAGATTCGGTCCGGAAATGAAAAAGATCACCAGATAAAAATGTCCTGAGTTCAGTTATTACATTTCACTCGTCCGATCACCTGTTCGAAAGTTACGCATGACTCAATACTCCGGATTCCCCTTCCCTCAACCCCCCCCCCGAAGATTATCATATCGAGGACTTTTTTTTATTATTCCAAGCCAGTTTGACCGGGTTCCTGACATGCCTTCCAAGTTTCGTCGTGAAAATCCCCAAAAAAAGGAATTCCGGGAACCCCCTCCCCCATCCAGTCAAATTGTGTAAAAGATTTACATGGATCAGATGTTTGTTCTTCCCAGCAAGTTTCACTCCGATACCATCATTCTAACCGTTTCTCGAGGTGTCTGGTCCCCCCCCCCCCCCCCCCCAGCTCCCCCACGGTGCCCGTAGCCAATCCGATTCAATAATTGATTTACCTAGAGCATCTGTTTGTTCTTCCCACAAACTTCCATCCCGATCTCTCCATTCTAAGCGGGTCACGTATTTTCCACCCCCCCCCAATAGTTGCCGGATCCGGTCCGGATATGAAAAAGATCACTGGAGAAATGTCCTCTGTTCAATTCTTAAATTTCACTCGAATTCGATCACCCATTCCAAAGTTACGCATGACTGAAAATTCAGGATTCCCCTCCCTCCACTTCCCCCACCATTTTTATTTTTATTTTGAAGTCAGTTTGATCGGGTCCCTGATATGCCTGCCAAGTTTCATCGTGAAAATCCCCAAAACCGCCATCACCGGAATTCCGGGAAACCCACTCCCCCCAATAAGTGTCCGGATCCAGTACAATGGTCTAAAGGATTTATCTAGAGCAGATGCTTGTTCTTCCCAGCAAGTTTCACTCCGATCCCTCCATTCTAACCGTTTCTTGAAATTTCCGGTCTCCCCCCCCCCAACTCCCCGCTGGAATCCGGTCAAGACTTTAAACGGGACATCACAGATATATAATCTATTCAGTTATTAAGTGTCATTACAATCCGATCACCCGTTCGAAAGTTACACACTTCTCAGTTTCCCGGATTCCCCTGCCCTCCACTCCCCCCCCCCAAAATGGTCGGATCGGAAAACTGATTATTTCTAAGTTTGTTTGGTCGAGTCTCTAATATGCCTGCCAAGTTTCATGGTCCTAGCACAACTGGAAGTACCCTAACTCGAAAAAGCGTGACAAAATGCCCTAAATTTTCAAGTTTCCAGCGCCCCCAATCCCCCGCATATGGTGTGATCTGGAAACTGATTATTTCCAGGTTAGTTTGGTCGGGTCCCTGATATTCCTGCCAAGTTTCATTGTCCTAGCTCATCTAGAAGTACCCTAACTCGAAAAGGTGTGACAAGATGTCCTAAATTTTCAAGTTTCCAGCGCCCCCCACTCCCCCGCATATGGTTCGATCGGGAAACTGATTATTTCCAGGTTAGTTTGGTCGGGTCCCTGATATGCCTGCCAAGTTTCATTGTCCTAGCACATCTGGAAGTACCCGAACTCGAAAAAGTGCGACAAAAAACTTGGACCGACCGACAGACCGACAGACGGAATTGTGGTCGGTATATTTCACTTGAGCCAGAGGCTGCAAGTGCCATACAAACGCGGGGATTCCTCAAAAGGAGTCCGGGGGGAACAGCGAGATTACGCCTTATGTGATCAGTTGAGGACGTTAGGCTTCTAGCCACCTGGAATTGTCAGTTACCCCATATGCTTTTATTTATAGGCATCCTCGGCTCTCTGTATTCCCTTCTTCAGTTCCTTGCTTCGCCAGTAATCGGCAGCCTGTCAGACGTCTTTGGACGGAAGCCAATTTTCATAATGACATCTGTGAGTACTTTTATTATCTCCGCTACTATTTAAAGTACCATCTAAAGTGGCATTACACATACAGAAATTCGTAGATAGGCCACTTCATGTTCCGAATCCAGAAATAATGTGTTGTGAATTTTAGGCTCGCCCGCATGTTCGCTTCTGGAATTGAAATCAGAGAAGGTTCTGTTGCACTGAAATGCAAGTGGACATGGCAACTAGCGACAATTTAATGTCAAACTTCCTGACACGCCGGCTGATACGATTAAAACAAAAGTCTACACATTGTTTCTCGAGTGTCTAAATTTATCATCGGACTTGGTGCTCTACAGGTTACAATTTAGAAAAAGGGCTACTCGCTCATATGACCTAGATAAAATAAGTCGATAGAACCTTCGTCTTTTGTCCCATGCAACGACTATTGGTACCACGACAAAACTGAGTAGAGCTAGAGGTACTTGTTGAGCTTTGAGTTGATAATCATTTACTTCCCCCTTCGCCGCTGCATATGCGGAAAATACTGTAGCATGTGTACATGACCCGCTCTGCAGTGCGTCACATGCGACGTCACAATAGTAGACAACCAATCGCCTATTATCTCGGGCGATTATTATTACTACTTATTACTTTCTTCTCCGAGTCTCTACTGCGATATAGCTGTTTGTAGAGGTAACGAATTGTGCTGTTCCGCGTAGCTCCTAACCTCGGCTCGTTTGCATCGGGCAGAGTTTTGGAATCTATTTGACTCCGCATGGTCGTATTACAGAGATAGGGAGACGGAGGTTCTTGTGCTTATTTGTTCTTGATATGACACATGTTCTGGTTCCTTTGAGCTCTAAAGCCTGTTCCCATAGAACGTGAAGTCGCGCGCGAGTGGCGACATCCGACGTTGTCGAGGGAAATATTCGCTTCGCGCTCTTTCAGCTCTATTGTTTTTTTGGGATCCCAAAACGTAAGTGGAGGGATACCTATGACATCGTAAAGTTGTCCGTCTGTCCGTCCGTCCGTCTGTTAGCACGATAACTCTCGAAGGGGTTGAGATATTTTGATCAACTTGGCATGAGGAAATTCGAAGCCACATAGCCCATTCGAAGATGGGCTATGTAGCTCTATATTTAGGGGTGGGGGAGGGGTTTAAAATTAAGGGGAACAAAAAATATCTTTAAAAAGCTAATGAAATAGTCGAATTAGGGGTAAGGAGACATGCTGAATCCGAATATGAAATTTATTTTCTCGCCGGACAAATAGTTCACCCGGAATCCGTTGAAAACCTGAATATTTGTGAAAAGTAATATGAAGTTGATTGGAGGTTCGATTTAGAGGTAAGGAAACGTGCTGAGTCCGAATATCAACATTATTTTCTCGCCGGACAATTAGTTCGGCCGGAATCCGGCCAAAACCGGAGAATTTGTTTAAAGGAAAAGTTTTATTCAAATTTGAAAAGATGTTCGTTTTGCGGGTAAGTAGACATGCTGAATTCGCATATGAAAACCATTACTATTAAATATTTATATTAATGATTTAGTGTCCGACATTGATCGCTCGGAATCCGGCTGAAACCGGAAAATTTGTTAAAAGTAAAAGTTTAATTGGAAGTTGATTAGAGGTTGGTTGTGGGGGTAAGGAGACATGCTGAATTCGTTTTTGAGCTTTATTTTTTCGCCGGACAAGTAGTTCCGGAATTCCGCCGAAACTGGAAAATTGGCAGAAGTAAGGCAGGAAGTTTCGATCTGCTTCGTCAAAATAGATATGACTTAAAGGGGTAAACACACATGCTGAATCCATATCTGAACTTGGTTTTCTCATATGATTAGCTATTTTGCCTTAATCTTTTTCTAAATTTTAATAGTAAAAGTGTTCAAGGAGTCTGGTGAAGACTGGATCTGGCGAAGACAAGACCCAATTGTCTGGATCAAATTTGAACTTTTGGGATCCCATCGAAACCTTTGGTCTTGTTTTTCCTGCGGTGCATGGTGGTTCGGAGTTGAAACATTCCTTAAAGGACCCGCCGTACCTATACTGCCAATGCAACTTACTTCCTTAAATGCATCATTAATTCTTAAACCCGTAGACCCAGATTTAGTGTGAAACCCCTTTTAATTTGCTTTTCATAGTGTAATTTTTTTTTTTAAGTCTATTTAATAATAATAATAATACAAAGCAAGAGAAAAGGCTTTCGCCTCTAGATAACTAATTTATTTTTTAGTTATAACTAATTTATAATTAAAGAAATTTTGAGTAGTCGAACTGATCAGAGTTAAAAATCCCATCAACAATGCACTTGAAACTATTGATCGATTCAGCATAACCGCATCTTCGGTAAGGCTGTTCCAACGATCAACGGTTCTGTTGCCAAAACCCCACTCAAAAACGTCCTTGTGGAATCTTGATTTTGCAAGCTTGTACGCGTGCCCCCGATGATGACGGTTAATGCTGAATCTTACTAAACCAGTCACTTCAAAATTGCCATAACTTGATTAATTTGAATTTTTCAATCAGGTCTCCTGTAAAAAATCTGTATGCAATGGAGGGACGGCACAAATTGGCTAATCTCACTTGGTAGGGAAGATCGCGCAGATCTGGTACGAACTTCGCAGCTCTCTTTTGAATTTTTTCATAAGCCTCAATGTCACAATTGCAATATGGCCTCACTGTGGTGTGGCCATATTCAACTATCGGGCGAACCATCGACTTGAAAAGAAGTGAGAACAAACCATCCTACTTAAATGTAAAGTTTCTTCGAATTACACCAAGGATTCTATTACACTTTTTCATGGTAAGGTTGTAATGTTGAGAGGAACGCAGATCCCCGTCGATCAAGACCCCTAGATCCCGTTGGGTCATGCATTCGGGTGTCTATGGCTGTTGAAAGTATAGAAAGTTTTGAAGTGAGAGGGTCCCAGGCGAAGATGGTGACTTTTTTCGACGTTGACTTCCATCAGCCACACTTGCATCCAGAGTTCAATTTTGTAAAAAATCATTTTGGAGTATCGGTGAACCTTGTGAACTCCTGATGACCCTGTACATCTTGGTATCATCCGCATACAACGCGATATCAGAATCAATGTCGGACACTAAATCATTAATATAAATATTTAATAGTAATGGTCCCAATACACTACCCTGGGGCACTCCACTTGTTACAGAGACGGAAGAATTGCTTAGCTGCCCGTTTAATTTGACTCTCTGTTTCCGTTCGGAGAGGAAGCCGGAAATCCATCTATTAGAGCTCCCACGTATGCCTAGCTTCTCGAGTTTCACCAAGTACCGAGGTATCCAGTATCCAGTACCTTGCTTGTAATTTCAAAATCCCCAAAGTCCCATACCTAAGCCTCCTCCAAGAATTTAAACTAGAAACCCTATCTACCCGCCGTCTTAAGCTGTCCCTTAAATTTGGTAAAAGTATCCTAGCGAACCCCATCCACCGAGATATCATCCCACCAGAACATCAACCTACACGAGTTCGTCCACAACGAGCTGTGGCTGAGATGGTACCACGTCTTGCACCAACAAGGGCTTGTCACTCGCGATACGAGCGTAGTTTCGTACCTTCGTTCGTCAAGTTTTTTAATGCCCATGACGAATTGTGAATATGACCATTGAATGTACGCAAGTTTGAGTTTTAACTGTTGTAGTTATGGTCAAATTGACGATTGTGATTTATTGTATAGGCTATAGGCCATTGACGACAATACTGCTATTCGGACTGTCCGTGGAAAGTATTTTGAAATTAAATTGAATTGAATTGAATTGAGTCTCTTATGGGGAACTTTGTCAAAGGATTTTTTGAAGGTCAAGGTACAGGACATCTACTTGGAATCCAGAGTCGATGTACTTCCTCCACTGTTCGTTTGTCAGTAATAACTGGGATTCGGCGGACCTTCCTTTGATAAATCCAAACTGCTTCTTTGTTAGAAGCTTCCTATCCAGTAGATGAAAGAGAAGGTGATCAGAGGCGATTCTTTCAAAAATTTTAGATGTTACGCAAGTAAGGCTAATTGGCCGATAGTTGTTTGGATCTTCTTCCGAAGCACCACCTTTAAACACTGGGGTGACGACAGCTTGCTTCCAAAGCTTTAGCAGTTGGCTAGATGACAAGCTTTTCCTAAAAATCACAGTCAAAGGTTCAGCGATAAGCTCAGCAGTTTCTTTCAAAATTCGTGGGTGTAAACCATCTGGGGCCTCAAACTTGTTTGGGTCCAATTCCTTTAACTATTTGCAAACTAGCGCAGGGTAAATTATGAGGTCTGGAAAGTCTTGCTGAGAGGCATCACTGTCAGGTAGGGTAGATGGGTCTTCGTCATATATACAGTAGAGAAATGGTGATTCAAAATGTCCGCAACAGCAATTGGATCCTGGACAGTCTTTCCGGTTGAGGGGTCCTTCATCTTTTCAATTCAGTTCAGATAATTTATTTCCTCCAGAAATCGGAGAGTAAAAAACATAGTAAACACATACATAACTGGCCAAAAATATAAAACGACAACTATGACATAACAAGGCCGTATCGCACAAAACAGATCAACAAGCAAATATGAAAAAATAAAATAAAAAAAATAAAATAAAATAAAAATAAAACGTATGCGTAATAACTCAACCATCAGCTAGCCTCAGTGAGGTTGTGATGGATTCGAGGAATTTTAGAAAGAAAATTATCACGTTTTTTTCATGATATCTATTGGGTTTTTTAATCGATATGTCTCGATCATAAAAGAATTCGACTCAAATTTTGATATCCGACAAAGATTAATGAGGCCCTAACAAAGGAACGACAGGAAGTTTACAGATTGGCGCGCAACAAATTTGAATCAAAACATGTTTGGACAGCGAGGGGCATCATTTTCGTCAAGAGGGGATCTCAAACTATCCCCTGTAAAACGATCGGGGATGTTGTTCAGATTCGAAGTGTGAATGATGAACCGTCGTTATAAGCTGAGATTCTTCAAATCTTTTACGTTATATTAATGGACCGATTTCAGAGTTTTCTGGATTCTCGCTTGAAGTTAGATGCTATTCTTAACACTGCAATTGGTAATGATAAAGACCTCCCTTTTGTGAAAAATGTGCCTGATTGTGAATTTTCTACTACTGGCTTAAGCCAGTTCGAAGCTGCTGGTGATTCCGGATCTCCACTTCGGCTGTTACATATTAATGCACAGGGGTTACAGAGTTCTTTTAATGAGTTAAAATATCTAGTTGCTCCTAACCCGGTTGACATTATTGCTGTGTGTGAAACATTTGTGTCTGCCAATACTCCGACATCTATGCTTGAGATTTCTGGTATGAAATGCATTTTCCGCAGCCGACAGCATACTTCAAAAGGTGGATTAGCGCTATATACCCGTGATGATTGGTCTTGTAGTGTGTTGAATGATCTGTCGATATGGCAAGAAGGCCTGTGTGAAAGTTTGTTTATTGATGTTAGTCCAGTTGGCTGTGAGCCGTTTATTTTTGGTTGTGTGTACAGGCCCCCATCTAGTAACCCGAGTCGATTTCTTGAAATATTTGAACCATTGCTATTTAAAATCCACGATACTAGAAAGCCAATTATTATTTCTGGTGACTTCAACTTTGATTTGCTGAATCTGGATCTGAGTGCTAACAGAGAATTTCTTAGCATTATGTTGTGTTCAGGCCTGCTACCTGGTATTTCGTTACCAACAAGAGTTACAGCTACAACAGCTACGTTACTTGATAATATTTTCTTTTCTGGGAATTTATTTATTGCCAAAACATCATCGGTGGTTATATCTGATATGTCTGATCATTTTCCGGTGAGTGTTTGTCTTCAGGTAACCAAGGAAAAATCTGGACATCAAAATCTGCGTTTGAAACAATGTCGTACATTATTTGATGTTGATGATTTAAAACTGTTAAGAACTATAATTGATGAAGATAACTGGAGCCCCGTTTTTGATTCTTCTGATGTTAATGAGACATTTTCCTTATTTATTGATAAAATTTCTCTCCTGCGAGATAAAGTGAGTTCTTCTCACATTCCTAAAAAGAATCGTATTAAAAAGTTTGACCCTTGGATATCAGACGGAATAGCAATTTCAATAAAAAATAAGAATACAAAATATAAACAATTTTTGAAATCTCCGTCAGATTTTTTGTTTGAAGAATATAGGATTTATAGGAATAAGCTGAATTCAATACTTAGACATGCAAAAAGGAAGTATTACCATGAAAATTTTCTTGGATATAAGGTTGATATGAAAAAGACTTGGCAGTTAATAAATGAAATTATTCGTCCTAATTATCGGTCTAGTACGAATGTGGATTGTTTGGAAGTTGATGGTAAGAAAGTTAATGATCCTAAGACTATCCTTAATGTATTTGCAGAACATTTTAGTTCTGTTGGTGGTAAATTGGCATCTAAACTTAAAAAAGACGGTATACAACCTTCTGACCAAAGTCCGAAGGTATCACTATTGGCTGAGAATTTTTTTTCCTTTCCAGAGGTTACCCCTGAAGAAGTAAAGAAAACTATTATGAAACTAAAAACAAGTAGTACCCCAGATGATTTTGGATTTTCAGCTAAAATTGTTAAACAACTTGCAACTAATATTTCTCCCATGTTGGCACATATTTTTAGTTTATCCTTAGTACATGGAGTTTTCCCGGACCTGTTAAAAAAGGCAAGTGTTATTGCTCTACATAAGGGTGGTAGTTCAACCGACCCTTCAAATTATAGAGGTATTTCTTTATTATCTGTTTTTAGTAAGATTTTGGAAAAATTGGCGCATGGACAAATACAAATTTATTTGAAGGATAATAAAATTATACATGAATCTCAGTTTGGTTTTATGAATGGTAGATCTACTGAGTTGGCTATACATGAACTGTTATTGGAAGTGAATGATGCGCTGGATAGTGGACAGCATGCACTGGCCATATTCCTTGATGTTGCCAAGGCGTTCGACGCCGTTGACCATCGTCTACTGCTTCAGAAACTACAGAATTATGGTTTTCTGGGCACTTCTCTTGATTTTTTTGCTTCATACCTTTCTAATAGAACACTTGGGTGCTCTGATAAATCAAATGGTATTTTTTCTGAGAATTTTAACATTAACTTTGGTGTGCCCCAGGGATCTGTTCTGGGGCCCACCTTGTTTTTGCTTTTTATTAATGATTTGCCTGATGTACTGCCAATCTCCAAAATTATTATGTTTGCAGATGATGTGGTCATCTTTGGATCCCATGTTGATTTGTCACAGCTTTTCCTTAATCTGAATAATACAATGTCGACTGCATCTGATTGGTATAAAAACAATCTGTTAACTCTGAATGAAAAAAAGTGTCAGTACATGTTGTTTTCACGTATTAGCTCAGTTAATACGATTGGTTTGAATATCTACCTCAATGATGTCGAACTACAGAGAGTTGATCATTTTCGATACCTTGGTGTAGTTCTGGATGAAAATCTTTCTTTTCGTCAACATATTAAAATTCTTGCATTGAAAGTGTCGCGGAATATTGGCATTCTTCGGAAACTACGCCATTTATTCCCGAGATATATTCTGAACACTATCTATTTTTCTTTCGTCCAACCGTATTTTGTTTACTGTGCTTCAGTGTGGGCTTCTACTTTTCCTTCTATTCTTAAACCTCTTCAGATTCTTCAAAATAAAGCCCTTAGGATACTTTTCAGTATTGACAATAGATCTTCAGTTAAGCACCTTTATGCACTGTCGGGAATTTTCAGTATTTGTCAGCTCAGAGATATGTCTATTTCATTTATTTGTTTTTTATATCAACGTGGATTATTACCATTAAGTTATGCAGGGTTATTTTCAATTAACTCGCAGTTCCACAATTATCCCACTTCCCGTAGATCGGATTTTTCAGTTGAAATTAGGCCTACTTCACGATCTAGTTTTGGTCTTCGCCATGCTGGCCCGAAAATCTGGAACTCCATTCCAGCTGATTTGAAACAGTGTCTTGACCCATCAAAATTAAAAAACTGCTTCGAAGGCATATTATTGATTCTTGCAAGCAATAAAGTGTATGTACGTATCTTTAGTTGTGGTGTTTCGAAGGATTTCTATTATTTATTTTGTTTAGGCTAGGTTAAGACGGTTATTTTTCTTTTATTGAGTTAATTTACGCGCTTAAGTATGTCGTGAGGCATTTGCGTTGTTTGTTAGAAGTTGGTTAAATTTGTTATAAATAAACTACCTACCTACTTACCTAGATATTTGGCAAAGTTGAAGAAGGTAGTTTTAATGTGAGAGAAATTACTCGATGTGAAAAAGGAAGTAAAGGAGAGAAAAGAAGGGCATGAGGAAGAGCAACAGTGTTAAAAACTCTTGCCAGAGATCGGCGAGACAGATAATCGCGAAGTGATATTACTGCCCCAAAGCTTTCTGCAATCCTACATTTAAATGCTTTTGAAACTCAAGCACGGCACAATGAAAGTGTGGGGCCATGCGGCACTCCAAGATGTATGAAAAAATCTAACGGTTTTAAAGTTGAATTATTAATAGAAATTGAAACCAAATCATTTATTATATCATTCGGGCTAGGGCCCAGAACTAGTAACTGACATTTTTCTGGTCGAAAAAGAAGTCCGTAGTCAGAAAAAACTTTAACAAGAAAATTTACATTAGCTTGGAGGGATTTTACCGATCTACTCAGAAGGAGTAAATCATCTGCATATGCTATCCAAGATAAAAGGTATCCTTTATCATAAACAAATGTTGTTCTAATCTGATCAAGCAAAGCTGAGACAGTAATATTAAAAATGATAGACGAGAGAATGCTTCCTTGCCTTAAACCCCTCTTTAGAACTATATTAAATCCAGTGTAACTATTTTTCCATTTTCTTCTCAGACGAGAAGAACTATAGGATTTTCTTAGGATAATACTATAGGGAGATGGATATTATTTTTAAGTAGTGAAGCAATAGCCCACGAATGAATAACAGAATCGTACGCAGCAAAATCTAGTGCCAAAGCATAAACCTTCTCCCTAGAACTACAAAAAGAAGCAATACGAGCAAGGAGGGTGTGGGCTATATCCATACTTAAATGCTTCCGAAATCCAATTCGATTTAGCCCTTGATTACAAGACTCAAAATATTTTAGGAGAATGATCTCAAAAAGTTTACTTATTTGACAAGAAACCGTAATTGGCCGAAAACCACCACACTTTTCAAGATTACCTCCTTTCTTTGGGATTGGCGAGGTTGTAGCTCTCGAAAAACTAGTAGGCAGCAGACCAGAAGAGAGAATAGTTGAAAAAAGCGTAGACAGTAGAAGGATAGCATTTGGAGAGGCCCATTTGATGTGGTTTGAGTGGAGTCCGTCATGGTCACATGAATGCTTACTTTCAAGTAGTTTTATCCCGTTTTTTTACATCTTCTTCAGTAATTTCAATTTGACAAACTAGCCTTGGCTTTGACAGCTCTTCACCCAACTCACGATCAAGTCGGTCATGGGCTTGGTTATGTTGCACCGAAAAATTACTATTAAAATGAGAAACCCAATCTTAAATTTTTAAAGAACTTTTAATTTGCTTGCTTGCGTTTGCTATTACCTTTCTCTTGGAGTTCACATATTTCCAAAAAGCTTTTGGACTAGATTTTGAAGAAATTGCCACTTTCTTTTCTCTTTCATTGGCCTGTAGACGTGTTGCCTTACGAACTTTGTTTGAAATCCGTCTGTAACCCTTATTAAAGTTATCGGCGTCTGGGTTTGCTTGTAATTGCCTCCAAGCTTGCTGCTTTTCTTTTATAAGAAGCAGATTTGGGCGGCTGTGTTTTTAAACTTTAGTGTGTTTATTCAAACAATGTTTGCAACGGATACGTCAGCTACAATTTTTCATCAGCGATATTTCGGCCCTTCTTGGCAAGGAGATTGACAGCCTGACGAGGACCCTTGCCAAGAAGGGCCGAAATATCGCTGATGAAAAATTGTAGCTGACGTATCCGTTGCAAACAGTGTTTGAATAAATGTTTCGAAGTCAGCTTGGGCTCAAAGAATGTTTACTTTAGTGTGTTTTTAAACTATATGAAAATAATTTTGTCATGTTTATGTAAATTTTTTGTTTAGTGCTTTAATACGTGTATTTTATTTTGTGTATTTTACTCATAATCCGCTGTTATACATAAGGCGGATCACAAATAAATAAATAAAATGTCATGTTTCATTCATACATACGTAACATTCATATGTCACCCACTAACGACACCTCACTAATCTTTGCAATTGCCATGATTCACTATTTCCCGTGCGCATTATGCTCCGGACGAGTGTTGGCGTGTCATGTTGTTGTTGCGTAAAACCAGTTACCTGAACTTAGCCGAGTTTTTGCTCGAGAAAAGGGCTAAAACAGCCAAAGCGGTGGATAATTTGTTAAAAGCAGAGCCTAATTCTACATTATTCAAATAGCTTTGAATATTGGAACGTAAACAGTAAATAGTGCGAGGTGTGCTTCAAATTTGATTCATATTCCTACATACCTGACTCTGTTGAAACTGTGGCTTTTTTCAAAAACTTTCAAATCCATCCCAAACGATTCAGCCACGCGCGACCACGCAAAGCTTTTTGAAAACACGGAGAAAATTGCGTAACCAGTTTTTCTGAAAAATTAGATGCTTGTGAGCCATATGCGGTAGCTTGAACCCGTTTGAAAAGAGCCAGACACGGCAGATGTAGAAATCGGTGTAGTGCCTTTAGAGTGGATAAAATTTACATTGGAAGTTAAAAATCTCAGAAATCAGAATGAATAGGACAACTAAAGACGTAGGATGGATAAGTAGGATAAGTAATATAGGTAGACGAACTTCGGAATAGAAAGAGGAAATAATGAGTAGTGTTTTTGCAGGAATAAACGTGAACTTACAGAGGCTTTGACACTAAGGGGGTCTTCGTGAACTTGTGAATACAAAGGTCCATTTTTGTTTACTTCACATATTGCAAATCGTTGTTCATACATGGGACACGTCAAAAACAGCACCATAAATGAGTCAGGTCAAGATCATTAATGATTCAAAGTCAGGTCATGATCATTATTATCAATTGCTTGTTTGTTTCTTCCAGCTTCAGTCTGAAAAAATCCTAGCTAACTTATCCGCTTTGAATCATTTTGTTTTATGTATGTTCATATTTTATATGTATTCTTTTTTTTTATTCATTTTACGTATATATTTTTATTTATATTTCCAATCAGCTTGGGCTTAAAGAGTATCTAATCGCAGCATCAATCCCGAATGACGGAGGCAACTAGCAACAAACTCGACGTTTGAACGGAAGTGCTCATACAAATCAGAACGTTGAAGGATACTCCTATCCTATCCACCGTGCATCGAAGAGGTCCTGCTTTATGTTCGGGCTATCATAACATTGGCCCTTATGTCTCTGCTCATCTTGGAAGCAGATCTTTGAGACCCAATAAAAATAGAATTTGAGACGAGACTGAACTTAAACCTGGCTCCAAAATTTGACGAGAAACATTCTGATATTTTTTTTCTTCCAGGTTGGTTTAGCCCTTTCGTACGGGCTCTGGGCGGTGGCGTCAAACTTTGTCATTTTCATTATTGCGAGAATAGTTGGAGGCATAAGCAAAGGAAACATTAGTCTTGCGGCAGCCATTATTTCGGACGTACTTCCGATGGAGTCGAGAGGATTTGGAATGGTGAGTTTTGTTGTTCGGACGACGGTTTCTCCATTGTCTATAGGGTAGAAACTGGCTCACGTTCAATAATTTTTTCCATTAGCCCTAAGTTACAGTGCACTAACTTGTCCTCCTGTACTTTACAGGTATATCTTCAGACAGATAGATTAGTTGCACAAAAAAGCCAACTAGGGCCGTCGCAATAAGAAACAAGACCAAAGATTTTAATGGGATCCCAAAAATTTAATATGAATGAATGAATGAATGAACTTTATTACCCGTAAAGTGTAAAACACAAAATACGGAGTATTATGAAAGAAACAAAACGATAAATAACGAAAAAACAACAACAAACAAACTAAACAAAACAACATGAACTATCTAACCAGTATCAATAACAAAGAATGTGGTCGTAAGGGTGAATCAGGTTAATGGTCTTTTTACGCAGGTCATCACTCGAAGTTTGAATCCGAGAGGGCACGTCTATTAGTCCAAATCGAGCAATGACTTTTCTGTTTCGGTGCCATCTAGGGAGTGGGAGGAGGAATTTACAAAATTTGAAATAAGCCACTCGCAGAGTCTGGCGATCTTTGATCACATTCCGGTTCAGCGCTTCCAAGCGGACTAGTTTCTGTTAATCCTCCTATACCTCACCGTCAGCACTTGGATCAGACATGGTAAAATAGATCCAGAGGTTAGTCAGTGGAAAACCTGTCATCTGTGTCCAGGTAATGGAGGTTTTGCATATATCTCAGCAGCAGAAAGTGAAAGTGACCCACTAGCCTATGGATCCGTCTTTATACTATGTATACACAAGTGTTGGTTATGAGGCAATGGTGGACTAATAGAAACTAGTCCGCTTGGAGCGCTGAACTGTAATAAGGCAAATTGGGGCTTGTCTTCGCCAGAATCCTTGAACATTTTTACTATTGTTATTTATAAACATTAATTTAGCAAATAGTTAGTCATCTGAGACAACCAAGTTCAGATATACCTCTATAAGCCATATCTGTTGTGATGATACTGATCGAAACTTCCTGCTTTATTTCTACCAAATTTCCAGTGTCGGCCGAATTCCGAGCGAACTACCTGTCCAGCAAAAAAAAAAAAAAGTTCAGAAACGAATAGCATATCTCGTATCCCTGTAAAGAACATCTAGTCAACTTCAAATAAAACTGTAACTTATAATCATTTTTTTCTGTTTCAGTCGTATTACCGACTAACTATGTCCGGGTAAGAAAGGATTGTCGTATATGGATTCAGCGTCTCTTCTTACCTCTAAATTTGTCATCTAATCAACTTAAAATAAAACTTTTGCTTTTAACAGATTTTACTGTTTTGTCCGGATTCCGGGCGAAGTAGTTGTCCAGGTAGAAAATGATTTTCACGTAGGTTTTTAACGTCTCTTCTTAATTTGACGGTGCAAAACGGATAAGTCAGCTACATTTTATTGGAGCTATATTTCGGCCCTTCTTGGCAAGGGTGCTCTTCAGGCTCAAGCCGCTCAAACTGGAGATCCGAATGAACTTGTGAAAAATAATTAAATGTCCGATTTTGTGAAGTTCTTCTTTGAAAATTGGTTGGAGTTAATGCTGGTTCTCAGATTTCATTCTAGACATAACTGCTGTTTTTGCTGTTTGATTGGGTCGTCGAAAGGGTAGAGATTCTTCCGCGTTTTGTTTTAGAGTCACCTGTCTCTTCTCCTTTTTTCCAGCTAAGATGGGTATGTCGGCGGCATGTATGGGCGATTTGTAGTTCCGTACTTATTTTTTTTTGTATTTTCCGTATTTTGGCTTTTGACTATCAGGACATAATGGACATTTCAATTGAACAAGCTTGAGCCTGACAGGATTCTTGCCAAGAAGGGCCAATATGTCAATCTCAGCTTAGCAAACCCGTAGGCCTATTAGAAACGTGTGGATCATTTTGCAGGGACCTACCATGATCTTTAGGTTTAGGGATTACTTGTTTGACAGCTAGATGGTGCGGCCAATGTGCTTTGGTTTTAATTCGTCGTGCAGAGAAAAAATACGGGTGCCTTTTTATAATGACGGGTTAGTCACAGGAGACCTGGTTTACACCGGAGAGGCGAAGAGGCTGGTAGAAGGTACGGGACCTAGAGTACCTAGGTAAAGACAATCAAAATATTTAACAGATATTTAAAGAAGAATCTTTAATTGTTTTTCCACAACTTCATTTTCCATCTTGAGTGGCTTGAGCCTCAAGAAGACCTTTGCCAAGAAGGGCCGAAATATAGCTCTAATAAAAATTAGCTGACTTACCCGACGAAAAATTTATCTCAAAATAGTACTATGAAGTAGTACGAAAAAGCAGCATGCAGTACTAACGATGCTACTACACGCTTCTACTTCAAGGCCACCGTGTTACTGCATACTACTATATGCTACTATTAGCAAGACCGGATGCTACTATAGCAAGACAGGATGCTACTGGAAACTACTACATAAGATTGGACCAGTCTGAGGCACATTAAATGACAGTATTCTTTGCTATTACATAGTATTACATGCAACGTTTTCGTACTACTACCATACTACTACGCAGGCTGCAAGTTTTTCATCGGGTATCCGTTTTGCACCTAAAAAAATACAATTTCGCGTGTCCCCGTGATTTCTTAATGCCAGTACCCAAATACTACCAATTGAGGTTATCAACAAAAAAACAACAACAATGCAAAGCTATTTCTATTGGCATTTGCCTAAGAAGGTGTAAGAAAAAACCTAACAGTTAAAAATAATTATTTGTTTGCTGTTTGAGCAGGCCTTCATGCTAAAAGATAACAAAATGAACATATTGATCAAGTAAGGTGGTTACGCCATGTTACCCCAGACCACGAAACAGCACGAAGCTCAGAGGAAAGAGACCTAGGAAGCTAGGTATCATCGTGGACTGGGACAGTTCCTTCTGGGACAATCTGTAGAATACGCCGAAAGAATTATGATGTAACGTCTTTAGACCAACTCTGTAGAGGTCAATGACCTATTTTTACATTATTATTATTAGTGAAGATGGACTTTTAAAGCGGCCAGCAATGTAACGTAAAGCTTCGGCCGGTCAGGGAACTTAGCTTTGAAATGACCGAAATCTTCTCTAGTAGACTGATGGTCCCAGTCAGGGGCGTCACGTATGGGGGTTCCTGTCCGTTCGTTGGTTGGTCCAGGTTTTTCTAGTTTGGGCACTTCCACATAAGCTATAGGACGATGAAACTTGGCAGGCATATTAGGGACCCCAAACGATTAAGTTTGAAATAGTCACCTCGCCGATCCGAGCATCGTGGGGGGAGTGGTGGCGGCGAGAATCCGGAATATAGAGGAATTTATAACTTTTGAACGGGTGATCGGATCTCAATGAAACTTGATATTTGGAAGGACCCCGTGTCTCAGACAACCCAATTTAAATCCGAACCGGATCCGATGACTTTGGGGGGAGCTGGGGGGGGGGGGAGGAACCGGAAATCTTGGGAAACGCTTAGAGTGGAGGGATCGGGATGAAACTTGGTGGAAGAAAAAGAACAGGTCCTAGACATATCTTTGACATAACCGGACCAGATTCGGGCACTGTGGGAGGGTCGAGGGGGGGGGGGGGGCGGAATTTCGGTGATCCTGCTAGTTCGGTACTTCCGGATATACTAGGACAATGGAACTTGGAAGATATGTCAGGGACCCGAACAGATTGAAGTGATAATAGTCGTTTCCTGGATCCAATCACCGCAGGGGGAGTGGAGGGATGGGGAGCCCGGAATCTGGTGGCATGCATAACTTTTAAACTGGTGATTGGAATTGAATGAAACTTGGCAAGTGGAAAGAGCTATCGTCTCAGATGTTCCGTGTAAAGTCCTGGTCGAATCAGATACTTGTGGGGGGGGGGATTGAAAGGGGGGACCGGAAATCTCGTGAAACGCTTAGAGTTGAGGGATTGGGATGGAACTTGGTGAGAAGAACAAGCATCAGCCTTAGATACGTAATCGACAGAACCAGATCGTATCGGGGCTTCGTGGGGGGAGTTGGAGGGTGTTTCCCGGAATTCTGGGGATCGCCAGTTAGGATAGTTCCAGCTATTCTAAGAACGATGAAATTTTGCAGGCCTATTAATGACTTAAGGACACCACATAATGCCCTAGAAAAACTTGTGTTCCTGGATCCGACCATGTTTGGGGAGTTGAGGGAAGGGGAATTCGGAAATTACTGGCTTCTGCAAGTTGCGAACGGGTTGTCCGATTCGAGTGAAACTTTATCGGTGATAAGAACTTATGACCTAGACAAGCAAAACAGGCGTCCGAACCACATGCCGGCACGTTTAGCACGTTAGCACGTCTGGATCGGATCTGGTCACGCTAGGGGAGGGGGGTGAAGTGGGAACTGGAAATTTGAGGATTGGCTATGTTCTGATTCCAGTATAACTTGATTAGGACATGTCAGAGATGCGACGTTTATGTTTCCAATTCGTATTCAGACACAGTGGGGGGACTTGGAAGGGGATTCTCGGAAACATTTTTGCTCGCATAGGGGTCAAACAAGTGAAGCGATTTTAGTGAAACTTGGAATTTAGATAGCTCACATGCCCTCGATCACATATTTTAGGGTCCAAACTGGATCCGACCACGTTGGGGGAGGAGGGGGGGATTTAAGGTAGGTTCCCAGAAAACGCTCAGATTTGAGTGAAACTTGATAGGTGGTAAGAGAAAATGCTTCAGATATCCATTTAGTAGTCCGAAGTCCGAGCCAGGTTCGGACTCGGTACGGGACGTTGAAGGGAGTAACGGAAACCGTGTGGCATGTGAAAGATCCAAACGAGTGGGTCTTTATGGTTGAAACTTAGAAGGTAGAAAAGTCCTTAGCCCTAGGTGATCCGAGGAGACGGAAATGCTCAGACTTGGAGTCCAACTAAATATCGTATTTATAGGTCCTAACCGCATTTTTAGATGGCGGGGTATTTGGATTTCTCGTCTACGTTTTAGGTACCACGTACTCGTATCAAGTGCCATACGAGCTCGTAGCTCTTGTCTTAAAAACAAACGATTTTTCGTAAAAATAGTAGGTGTTATGTTGTAAAACAGTCGGTTTGTCTGAAATTCAGTCGATTTTTCGTCAAAACAGTCGTTTTTCCATAAAAAACAGTCGGTAAAAATGACCAGCCTCTCGGTAAATACCTTGTACCCCCCCCCCAAACATTTTGGCTAGCAATGCCTCTGGTCCCAGTTCAGACAGGTATTATTCTAGTGCCTGAGAGCTCAGTCCTCATCGACATCGATTGTGTGATGTTGTCATGAGGCGATTTCATTAAAGGACACCTGAATGAAGAGTACCAAGTAGCATCCTATCTGTATGACTTCCGTTAACATTGCCTGCTGAAAACCCAATCCAAATACGAAATAGTGTTTCCAAGCTATGATTTTTGCTCCATTTTGCATCTGTCCTTATTTCAGTAATGAACAATTTTAGAAATGAACAAATGTCTCCAATCAACCCGTCTTCTGGAATATTTTTTAACCAGTTAAGCCCAGACTCGTTGTCAAAATTTTGCTCTTCGGTTGTTCAAGAAGTTTCTAGATCAATCCGTACCGCCTATGGGCGCATCGTCCCCAACCGGGGGCGCTATAATCGTAAAGCTTTGAGAAAATTGTACAGCACCTTCTGCGCTCCTTCTATACTATTTCGTTCTGCTGTCACTCATGTTCTGCGAAAGAAGGAGATAAAAAAGATGAGATCGTGTTATTTTAAATATGCAAAGCACCTGCTCCACTTGTCGAAATTATGCCATAACCATACTTTGACGGAGAAGTTCAAAATTCAAGATGCAATTGTTACCGTTTTGGATGTTTCTTCGTCGCTATCAAAAATCATTGACAACAGAACCCAACCAGCGCACGACCTTCTACACTGCTTCCTGGCCGACGATTGAAATTAAGTGTCTTTTTGTGTATGTTTATGTGTTTTATTTACTTTCTTCATTTACTCCGCTACCTGAAAACGGCGGGTTGTAAATAAATTACTTACTTAATTACTTACTTACTTAGACGTATATCTAGAAGAAATTCCAATACGATCCGGCCAACGCTGTACAAGATTTGAATGAATTGCGCTTTTTGTCTTGGAGTCTGCATGTGCAAACCTCCAGAAACGAACTTCCCTATTTTGAAAATGTCACGCTCAGGAGAAGAATGCTCTCCGTGGGCATGTCTCTAAATGCATTCTTGATGGTGTAAGTAATAGTAAGTAATTTATTTATGACCCGCCATTTCGGAAAGGCGGAGTAAATGAAGAATGTAACCAAAACACATACATACACAGAAAAAGACAATTCATTTTTAATCTTCGGTCAGGAAACAGTGGACGACGTCGTGTGCTGGTTGGGCCCTGTCGTCCATGATTTTTGAAAGCGATGAGGAAACATCCAAAAGGGTAGCACTTGCATCTTGAATTTTGAATTTCTCCGTCAATGTATGGTTATGACATAATTTCGATAATGACATAATTCCGGTGTGTTTAAGTATGGTTTCATTGTTCAAGTGCCCTTTAAAGAGCTTGAACTTTTTTTTTTTTAATAGGAATTTCCTTTTACAGGCTCTAGTAGGGATCGCCTTTTCCCTTGGTTTCATCTGCGGACCAATGCTTGGAGCCGGCTTTGCCATGTGGGCGAAAGCTCAGGGGGGAACTGATTGGTTTGCCTACCCAGCCATCTTTTCACTGACTCTGACCGTGTTGAACGTAGTTCTGCTTACCCTTTTCTTCCCGGAAACACTGCCAAAGGTAAGTCCGCCGTTTAGTTGCCTGCTCTAAACGGATACGTCATTGAATTTATTTGAGTGATTATTTTGCTGTTCTTTGAAGGTCCTCCTCAGGTTCTAAGCTAGGAAAGTGAACCTGTTATCCGTTTAGCTCAGTCCAGGGGTGGCCCGAACCACTCAGGCCAGGGGGGGTGAGACCCCTCATTTCAACGACTCCCGGATCGTAATATACGACTCTCAGAACTGTTGCGACTACGCGGCAATGGCGCACATCCCCAACAACAAACAATAGAGTCTGTGTAAAACTAGCTGCAATGCATCAGCTGAAGTTGTTCTTGTAATCAAAATTTTTGTATACATACCCATAGCCTCAGCTTAACATTTCAACTTTCGCTAAAGAGGAAAGCTTTCAACGCCTGTACCCGGGACAAATTAAAGCAAGCGCCGCAGGCGAAATTTTTTAAGCTGCCCTTGTCTAGATTCTAGCCAGCCTTTAATGTGTTTCATATTGAAAAAGTTACAATCCAAATCGACAAGTAAATGACACACCGTTCCTCTAAATAGAGAATACTATGAAATGCGCCGTAGGCGAAATTTTGTGAAACGCCGATGAGCAGACCGTCTTTTTGCAATCCCATTGAAAAGGAAATAATAGCTTTGAAATCACAAATCTGACCGTCGAAAAAAGTGACAAAATAGTGGCCATAGAAAACAAAGTAAACACAAAGTAGATTTGTTCCGAATTAAAGCAAACAATTTGTTCCGGATTAAAGACAAAATAGTGCCAATAGAAAAGAAAGTAGATTTGCTCCGAGCTAATAGCAAAAAAAGTAATTTTCACGTTCAAAACACACTTCTTCAGAAAAGAAGCGAGGAAAACAGGTTTGCCAGTGCATTAACAAAAAAATCCATATTGTCGGACGTAATAAGCTTTTGGTCTCGACCTGACAGAAGTTTACAGATAGAAAAAGACGCCGGTTCGCGACGAGACTTGAGTTGCGTTTTTTTCCGGGTGATATCATGTACTTTATTTCATTATGAATGTAACGTTTTATTTGTCATTCGACACGCCCTACTTTCATGTCGAAAACTAAAGCAGGTAAAGCTACAGTGAGCTACCTCTGAAAATTTGCAACTTAAAACCGTCTTTTAGCATTTGATTCGACGAAGATGCTATACAGATGCCCCCCCCCGTTGTCATCCAGCCGGTAAAAAATTGCTGACGCGCCGATTTTTTTTTTGGAAAGAGTCGATTTTTCGGTTTTTGGCAAGTGCCATATAGCGATTGTAATTTCTGTCCGTCAGTCGGTCTGTCGGTCCCAGTTTTGCTAGTTCGGGCACTTCCAGATAAGGTAGGACGATGAAACTTGGCAGGCTTATCAGGGACTGGACCAGATTAAATTAGAAATAGTCGCTTCCCCGATCCGACCATCCGGAGGGGAGTGGAGGGAGGGGGAATCCGGAGAAATTAGGAAAAATGAGATATATTTTTAGCTGACGAACGGGTGATCGGATCTTAATGAAACTTGATATATGGAAGGACTTCGTGTCTCAGACGGTCCATTTCAGATCCGGACCAGATTCGGTGACATTGGGGGGAGCTGGAGGGGGAAACCGGAAATCTTGGAAAACACTAGTGGAGAGATCCGGATGAAACTTGATGGAAAGTACAAGCACAAGTCCTAGATACGTGACTGATATAAACGGAACGGATCCGCTCACTTTGGGGGAGTTTGGGGGGGGGGGAGAAGTCCAAATTTTGTAGTGATCCGGCGAGTTCGGTGCTTCCTGATGTGCTGGGACGATGAAAATTTGCAGGCTTGTCAGGGACCCGACCAGATTAAATAGGAAATAGTCACTTCCCCGATCCGACCATGTGGGGGGTGGGGTGGAGGGAGGGGGAAGCCAAAATTTGAGGGATTTTTAACTTACGAACAAGTTATCGGATCTTAATGAAAGTTGATATTTAGGATGACATCGTGTCTCAGACGTCCCACTTCAATTCCGAACCGGATCCGATGACACTGGGGAGAGTTGGGCTAGGGAACCGGAAATCTTGAGAAACGCTTAGAATGGAGGAGGGATCGGGAAAAAACTTGGTAGGACGAACAAGCACAAGTCCTAGATACGTCATTGACATAACCGGACCGGATCCGGGCACTGTGGGGGAGTTGGGGCGGGGGTCCGGATTTCTAGCCATCTGGTAAGTTCGGCCTACTTCCTGCTGTGCTAGGGCGATGAAACTTGGCAGGTATGTCAGGGATCCGAACAGATTGACTTGAGAACAGCCGTTTCCCCGATCCGACCATCGAGGGAGGAGTGGATGGATCGGGAGTCCGGAATCTAGTGGCGTGCATAACTTTTGAACGGGTGATCGGATTTGAATGAAACTTGTCTGGTTGAAAGAGCTATCGCCTCGGATGTTCAGTGTCAACTCCGGGTCGGGTCGGATACCTGTGGGGGGATTGGGGGGGACCGAAAAAATCAAGAAACTCTAAAAGTAGAGGGATTGCGATGGAACTTAATGGAGAGACCAAGAATTAGGCCTAGATACGAAATCAACGGAGCCAGACGGTTTCGGAGCTCTGTGTGGGGGAGTTAGAGGGGTTTCCTTGAATTCCGGTTAGAACAGTTCCAGATGTACTAAAACAACGAAACTTTGCAGGCGTATTAGCGACCAGATTTAATTGACTTAGGAACCTGACACAACATACCCCCGTAAGCTTCCGTTCCTAGATCCGAGCATTTTGGGGGAGCAAGGGAAGAGAAATATGGAAATTGACTTCTGTAAACTGCAACTGAGTGGTCTGATTCGAGTGAAACTTGATGGGCGATAAGAATCGATGGCCTCGACATGTAAAACATGCGTTCGAAGTATATGCGACCACGGTTGGGGGAATTGGGGAGGGGGAGGGTGAACTTTTGACATGCACAAAAACCAAACGGATGGACCGAATGAGATGCAAGTTCGACAGCACCGAGTTTATGCGGCCTAGATTTGTTATTTGGCATCCGGGCCGGATTCGGCCAAGGTACGGGGGGAGGGTATTGGAAACTTGCAGATAGGCTATGCTCCAATTTCAGTAAAACTTGATCGACAGAAAGAGGGAATTAAGAGATACGACGTTTATGTTTTCAAGTCCTGTTTGGCCACAGTAGGGGGAGTTGGAGGCAGATTGTCGGAAATTTTGAGGCTTTCATAGGGGTCGAACGAGTGCATCAGTTTAAATGAAACATGGAACGTAGAGAAAGCATATACCCTAGATGACATATTTTGGGCCCGAACTGGATCCGACAACGTTGGTGGTGGGGGGGGGGGTACCAGAATTTTCCAAAAATGCTCAGATTAGAGTGAAATTTGATAGATGGTATAAAATAGATGCTTTAGATGGTCTATTTTTTAGTCCGAACCAGATTCGGTCACGGTAGGGGAGAAAGAGGGAGTACCGGAAATCGTCTAGCACGTCTAAGGATCAAACGAGTGGATTTATTGGGCTGAAACTTGGAAGTTTGAACAGTCATGTGCATTTGCCACAGATAATCGAGACGATGCCGGAACCGCTCAGAAGTGAGTGAAACTAAATATTCTATTTCTACTTCCGAACCGCATTTTTGGATGGCGGGTGTATTTTGTGACGTTCTGATCTACTTTCTGGTACTGCCTACTCGTAACAAGTGCCATATGAGCTCGTAGCTCTTGTTCTTTAAATCAGTCGATTTTTTGTAAAACAGTCGTTTTTCCCGCAAAAGAAGCCGGTAAAAATTACCAGCCAGTCGGTAAATAGCGTGCTCCTCCCATACTTGGTAGTGCCGTGATTCGCAGTCAGCAGTGATAAATATGATTCGCTGTCAGCTTGGGCTGAAGGAATATTTTTGCTCCCCCCTCCCAAACATCTTGGATAGTAACGCCTCTGCTAGCTTACCTAGCTTACCCGACTAGAATGAGCTATTCTAGCGTCTGCAGAACCCCTCCTGTCCTGAGCAATGAATTTCGGGTGTATCTTAAAATCTTCCTTGTCCTTTTCAAGCGTTGTTACCACCTCAACTCTCTTTGTAATCGACATTTTTCTATCTGTTCTGGGCACACTTGTTTCCCGGGTCTCCTGTCATTTGATTGCTGATGGCTTTTCCATTCTGTTTAAAAATTATGTTCCTTCTTTTTCACTTATAGCCAAAGTTTGACCAAAACTCAATGCACATGACCATGTCTCTCGCGTTTGGTCTATAAGGTATAACAATGTTATCCAGTCAGACTTCACTTCAACAACTAACCTATTTTGCCTATTGTAATTTTTGACTGGCTAAAATCTGAAAGACCGGAGTGAGGCAGATCCAATTCACATGGGAGTAGAACAGGTAGCCGCATTGCTGCCCCTCCGAGCTATGGTGTTACAAAACCTGGTTTAAACGACTCGACCTGTCCTAACGGACGGGCTTCCGACTGAAGCTGTGCAAGAGTCGTTTTTTTAAACGACTCGGATTATTTGTTATTAAAATGAATGCCAGGGACCTCGGCGAGACCAAAAAAACGACTGATATGAGTTAGCAAAAGGCCAAAATAAACGACTGATCCGACTTAGCAAAAGGCAGGGGGGGGGGGGTGAGTCACCCCCCTCACCCCCCCTTCGGACCATCCCTGGCTCAGTCTACTATGATTCGCAGCCAACTTGGGCTGAAGGAATATTTAAGCAACTTTAGCTCAGGGAGGACAACACATAGAAGTAAAAAAAAGGTGATGAAAAAGGAAGAAATTTTGTCGACTGTACACTTTCCAGGACGAGTCGCAGTGAATAGTTATTTCAACACCCGACCATCAAAAATGGTCTTTCTACCACACACACAACGATAACCATCCCTACTGCCACTATGAATGTTCGAAACCACAAAAAATGTCAAACAGTGAGCAAATAAAAAAACACAACTACCAAATAAAATAGGAAAAACGAGATTTTCCTTTTTTCTTTTCTTTTTTTTCTTGATCAGCTAGTTTGCCCCTCCAAGATGATTGTCGAGGGATAAATAAAATTTCGGATATTTCGGTTGCACTTCCGGTAAACCGTCCTCAGCGAAAGAAACAAAACCAAATCATAAAATCCAGCACAATCACAACAGGAAAACGATGCAGGACCAACAGACAATAAGACGACATGTAACTAAAACCAGCCTTTCGAGGTTAAAGACCTAACCCAAGATTCTTCGACCTTCTCTTACTGATTACAAGCCACCAGTTTTTTTCAGATTTGAACTTGATTTTCGAGGAATTGAATTACGAGGTTGGAACGAAAATAGTCACTAAATTTGCTTTTTATTGGATTCACTTTTGTTTTGTCAAAATTTCTAGTTTGGCTCTAGTTTTTTGTCTTGCTTGCATTTTATTGATCCTTGTTTCCGAAAAGTCAAACTACACCAATCTACGTCGGCGAGGTAGTTTGTAGTTTGAGCTCCGTAGTTTCAGGTTCGAAACTACAGCAGATGGAATGGACAAATAAAACGGCTTTTAAGCGAAACTACGCCAAAACTACATAAAAAATAACGCAACTTAATACTCACTATTGTTGCGAGGGTCGAACACGCTCTTGATCTGCCATCTGCCGTAGCTTTTGAAGCTAAACAAACGACTATTGGAAGTTTAACGTTAGGTGCCGCCCGGTGTGCATTCGGCAGAGATGCCTCTGAAGTGCAGAGCGAGAACGGAACACGGCTTTGCATTGGTTGCAGTGGCGTTCCGTTCAGATCAATTCAGGGGTGGCTCGAAGGGCGTGGACATGGGGGGGGGGGGGGTGACGACCTCAAAATATACGACTGGCTAAAAACAGCACCACAGGCTCAAGAAACAATTAACGTTGTAAGTTTTAAAAGTTAGGGAAAATGCCATTGTAGTAATAAAACAATAAACAAATAAGTAACAGGAATTAGACGATGCCGTTCATATTAAATTTCTCTTGAGAGAAGACAAGCCTCGGCACCAGCTTCTGACATTTGACATATGTACTCGAGACAGACTTAAACTGAGCGCAGCAGGCGAAAGTTTTTCTGTCCGAGAAAATTCAACTACCTATACAAGTTCTGCGTTTGAATGTAGCGTAGACCCCAAATATCAAGCTTAAAATCTCACATAAATGATGCACACTTCAACTAAACAGGAATATGGTACTACTACGAAAAAGCCACAGGCAAAAAAAAAGGGTTAAATTGCAGCTTTTAACTTTTAATGTGGCTCATATCCCAAGTTGCAGTTGTCAATGTATATATCCAAGACAAATTTAAAACTGAGCGCCCAGGCGATTTTTTTTGTGATCCGACCTTTTACTGGCATTTTTAGCTTTTAAGGTGGCTAAAATCTTAGGCCTGAGACCTCACCTAAATTATGGGCCATTCAACCAGATAGTGAGTAGGCTACTATGAATGACGACACAGGGAAAGTTTGGGAGACATTTGTATTTTTTCGAATTCCAAACAAAGTAAGGGCTGCCTACAGATCTGTCCGTGTCCCGGTAACTCCCAAACGGAGTGAGATATTTTCCAGGGAGTTGGCTCGTGTTGACGCTTCATTTTTTGGGATCCCAAACGTAAGTGGAGGGATACCTATGACATCGCAAAAGTTGTCCGTCTGTAAGCCCGATAACTCTCGAAGGGAATGAGATATTTTGATGAAACTTGCTATGAGGATTCGTTGGGTCGTCGGAACAGTTGAGTTCGTAGATGGGCTTTGTAGCCCTACATTTAGGGGTGGGGGTTCAAATTAAGGGGCAAACAAAATATTTTGAAACAGCTAATGTGATTGTCGAGTATGGGGTAAGAAGACATGCTGAACACGATGGTGAAAACCATTTTGTCATCGGACAAGTAGTTCGCCCGGAATCCGGCCAAAACCGGAAAGTTTGTTACAAGTAAAAGTTTTATTTGAAGTTGACTAGATGTTCGATTTAGTGGTAGGAAGACATGCTGAAGACGATGGTGAAAACCATTTTCTTGACCGACAAGTAGTTCGCCCGGAATCCGGCCCAAACCGGAAAGTTTGTTAAAATTAAAAGTTTTATTTCGGGTTGATTAGATGTTGGATTTAGGGCAAGAAGACATGCTGAACACTTATGTGAAAACAATTTTCATGTTTCCTTTCCTTTTCACGTCCTTTCATGTTTGTTCCCAGTTTGGGATGCGGTTGAAAATGTTGATCCGGATCGGAAATTCGTACTGTATAGGCCTATGCGTTACTTTAATCTAAGCCATTTTTGATTTTCCGGCGGTACTGCAAACTTTCTGGGTCTCCGCCAGTTCGGACTTATATATAAAACCTTATATAAACCTTATATATTAAACCTGGAACGCCATCTGTTCCACCGTCATAGTGGCCATTGAGCCGTTTCTGAGAGCGTGGTCCAGTCGTTTTTGACTACTAAACGCGAAGTCGTGTTTAAGAACAAGTCCAAAGGTTTCGATGGGATGCCAAGCATTGATTATTTATTGGACTTTTTAATCAGATCTTTTTTTGCGTGCAGAGTAAATGAGCTGGTGATATCGAGAGACGAAGCAAGAACCTTTCGATCAGCATTCTGACGCTCTAACGGTTGAGCTAATCTTCTCTGTGTTACGTTGAGAATTACCGACAGTAACAAATTACAATAGTCGACTTAAAAGTTTCACTTTTCCGGTCTGCCAAATTTCTGTGTTTTGGTAAATTTCGACAGAATTGCGTGTCTGACCAGACAATAAAGTTCAGAAATGGATTGATCGAGTGTTCTTTCCCGCAATACGAACGTCCAATCGAATTAAGAATGAACTTTTATTTTTTTTTACCAAATTTCCGGTTTGACCGGAATCCTGGTAATTTTTTTGTCCGGCGAGGAAATTAGTTTCGGATCTAGATTTAGCATGTCTTCTCATCTTATATCGGCTATCTCATTGGGTTTTTAAACTTCCTGCTAAATTTCCGGTTTCGGCCGGATTCTGGGCGAAGTACTTGTCAGTCAAGAAAATAAAGTTCAAAATGAAATCAGCATATCTCCGTACCCCTAAATCGAACCTCTAATCAACTTCAGATAAAACTTTTACTTTTGAAAAAAAAAATTCGTTTTCGTCAGATTCTGGCTGAACTAGCCTGCTTCTCTGGCGAGTAAAAAAAAATCATAATCGGATTCAGTAAGTCTCCTTCCCCCTAAATCGACTATCCCAATAGCTTTTGAGATTTTTTTTTGTTTTGCCCATTTATTGGAAACCACTCCCCCACCACTAAATATAGGGCTACGGAGCCAATCTACGAACATGGGCTGTACTTTGACGCAAAGGATCCTCACACCGGTTTGAACAATATACATAATATTTTATACAGTTTAAATACAGTTTTGGTTTCATAAAAACTCAGCCAAAATAAAACAATACTCAAACATATCCTATATACAGATTACTCGTGTAACAGTGTTATTGGATCAGGTAGAGCTCAGTTCGGTCTATTTTATTTTTCCCGAGAATTCTTCGCGACAAAATAACACTGGAAATATGAAAAATTACGCAACTAAATATAGTAATATAGTAAAATATATGTTATATAATATATAATATAGTATAATATAATATAGTATAGTAGTATAGTAAACTGCGCAACTAATATAGTAATGTAAGGTCAAACAGAGTTAAAGTGATGGGTAGATTTCTGTAGTTGATCGCGTGAACCTGGTAAGATTGGGACACAAAGTCACAAATGATACTTTTGGGCAAAAATCCGGATTAGAACTAGTCTTTATTTTAAGATATTTTTTTCACTTTATTTAGTCGGTCAGTAAAGTTATACTAATTACTTTTTCTACACTTCATGGATTGAATGACTTGTTGTTATGCACCGACAGCACTCCTGTGGGTATCTTCATTCATTATGTAAAAATATTCTTCATCACAACATTTTACCTTTTTTCACAAAGAAGCGCCCTGATTAGTTAGTTTATTTTGAACTTTGTGTTTTCCATGTCTTTCGTTGCATATTTAGTAAGCTAATCTGTCTTTAATGGTAAGCTGTTTATTAGTATGTAAGTGTGTGTGAATTGGATTGACATGTTTTTGTTCCTTTTTATACATTACTCTTCAGTTCTGAAGGATTCAAATAGATAATAATAATAATAATAATTTTGTTTTATCCCTACAACATTCCTATTGGTGTCCAGTATGTAAGAGTGAATTGTCGCATACCAACGAAAATTCCCAACTTTTAATGAATTTCTGAAAAATGGTCTTTAGGACGTCACCCCTGTTTATTTTCTGAAATGACTCCCCACCACAGGTTTTGAAATCTGCCACAAAGTACCATGCTTATATGTGTGGTATGTAAGCAGTATCACTAGTAACTATTCGCAAATTGTTTGAGCAGTGGGTTACTATGAATGAATGAATGAACTTTATTACCCGTAAAGTGTAAAACACAAAATTTTGTAGTATTATGAAAGAAACAAAACGATAAATAACAAAAAAAACAACAATAAACAAACTACATAAAACAACATGAACAAGCTAACCAGTATCAATTAGAAAGAACGTCCGCAGAGGGTCGTAAGCGTGAATCAAGTTAACGGTCTTTTTACACAGGTCATCACTCGAAGTCTGAACCAATGACTTTTCTGTTTCGGTGCCATCCGGAGGAGGAATTAACAATATTTGAAATAAGCCACTCGCAGAGTCTGGTGATCTTTGTCACAAAACAGATGCCATGCCGGCTAAAAACAGAAACACAGAGGCGCAGTAAGCGTTGTTAAGCTTACAAAGACCATTGCGGTTATAACGGCTTTTGTTTGGGGATATTTTCCCGTAAGCCACGCATAGTCTTTTATAGGCTTTTTATGTCGCAGGTCTGCGCTGGAGTTTTGACCTGTCGTCGAGTCTTAGGCTACTAGTAAATCTATTACTAGTAAAATATATATTATAAAATACAGTATCTGCAGCTTGTACTATCGATTTGTAAGATCAGATACCCAGGTAGGCCTATTTCAGGGGTCGGCGAATAAAATTGGAGTCACGTAGGGTTAGAAATGTACAAAACAAAGGGGGTTTTGGCCGGCGCACGTATTCGCTGCGAACAAGCTCCTGATTGGTCAGTTTATGGCCCAGCCTACCGATGTGAGTCACGGACGTTTTTGGGAAGGCTGGAGAAGGAGCATGGTTCATACTTGCCAACATTTAAGCAGAGTTGCCACAGACAGCAGGAAACTGCTTTTTTGAGTTTTTCTGAAAGTAGAACTCCTAGCACGATCAAAGAATTTGTATAGTAAAATTAGAACTTCTTGCGTTATTTTCGGTTTAAACAAACATCACCGGAAGAGCATTACACACTGTCATTAGATATTGACACTGTCAGATTTTTTGATTCGCAATGCCTTTTCCCGTTTCAGAAATTCTGGAAATACATATTCCTCATTCTTAATAGCCTGTTGCGGTTCTGGTAGTGAGTGTTGCACCTGCCATAGACGAACCAGGTTTCAACTTCCATTCCATACAGGTACGCCATTGGGGGGAGGAGGGGGGGGGGGGTATGGCTACCTCACAATGTTCAAGATCTTCCTCCTTGGTGATATTTTTGGCCCCCAAACGCAAGGTAGTGACTTTACTGTACGGGTGTCAAAATTGCTTTAAGTGTACCCAAGAAAGAGTAATTGAATTTCGAGTCTGTGTAAAATTTATCTTTAGCCTCCCCCCAAGGTTTACTGGAATGTCGCCACTGTTCCATATCATAGTCTATAGCAAAGGTAGAAATTATATCATTAAAAGATAGTGCAAATGTTTCGTCTCCTATCTAAGTCAAACGAAGAACAAAGTGCGGTGTTTTTATGATTACTTTCAGTACAATAGGAATTCAAGAAAACAAAAGTTTTTGATCTTCAATAACACGACAATCGAACGAGCGGCAACACTGCGTCTACGATGCTCGTGCCGATAGGCTGTCCTATTCAACGGGACGGGACATTTGGCAGGGAATAGGTGTGAAATACACATTTTGGGGGCTTTTCCAGCTGTGATTCGAGACAGGTCGTGGTAGCGCATGACCTTGATTAGTTTTGTGGCGAAGGTAATTGAACTAGGCTAGTACACTATTCCCTTTTTGGGATCCCAAAACGTAAGTGGAGGGATACCTATGACATTGCAAAAGTTGTCCGTCCGTCCGTCTGTAAGAACGATAACTCTCGAAGGGAATGAGATATTTTGATGAAACTTGGTATGAGGATTGTTTGGGTCAAGGGTAAGGTCGAGTTCGTAGATGGACTCTGTAGCCCTATATTTGGGGGTGGGGGAGGGGGTTCAATTTAAGGGACAAACAAAATATTTTTAAACAGCTATTGTGATAGTCGATTATGGGGTAAGAAGACATGCTGAGCACGATGGTGACAATCATTTTCTCGCCGGACAAGTAGTTCGTCTGGAATCCGGCAGAAACCGGAAAGTTTGTTAAAAGTAAAAGTTTCATTTGAAGTTGATTAAATGTTTGATTTATGGGTAAGAAAACATGCTGAGCACGATGGTGAAAACCATTTTCTCGCTGGACGAGTAGTTCGTCCGGAATCCGGCAAAAACCGGAAAGTTGGTTAAAAGTAAAAGTTTCATTTGAAGTTGATTAAATGTTTGATTTAGAGGTAAGAAGACATGCTGAGCATGATGGTGAAAATAATTTTGTCGCCGGACAAGCAGCTCGTCCGGAATCCGGCCAAAACCGGAAAGCTAGTTAAAAGTAACAGTTTCATTTGAAGTTGATTAAATGTTTGATTTATGGGTAAGAAGACATGCTGAACCCGATGGTGAAAACCATTTTCTCGCCGGACAACTAGTTCGCCTGTAATCCGGCCAAAACCGGAAAATATGTTAAATGTAAAAGCTTTATCTGAAGTTGATTAGATGATATATTTAGGGGTAAGAAGAGACTTTGAGTCTGTATATAATGATCATTTTTTACCGGACATATAATTAGTCCGGAATCCGGTTGTACCCGCATTTTTTTTAAGTCAAAATTTTATTTAAAGTTGATTAGATTTCTTTATAGGGATAAGGAGATACGCCGGCTTCGTTTCTGAATTTTTCTTTTTTTGCTGGACTAGTAGTTCGCTCGGAATTCGGGCGAAACCGCAAATTTGGCAGTAGTAAAGCAGGAAGTTTCGGTCAATATCGTCAAAATAGATATGGCTTATAGAGGTATAGATAGGTAGATAGAATATCTGAACTCGGTTTTCTCAAGACAAGACCGAATTGTCTTGATCAAATCTTAGATTTTTGGGATCCCATCGACACCTTTGGTCTTGTTTAATAACCATGCTCAAACGCTGGGGCATGCTTGCAGGGCTGAGAATGCTACTCATACGTGTGCGTACGCCTTATCTCCCAGAGGAGTACCAGTACCATTACTATTACACAGTACACAGTACTTAGGTAACTAAACAAAGCAGGATTTAGACATTTAAAGAGGTGTGTACTGGTACCCCTCTGGGGAACTATGCTCACTGCCCCAACGGTTGAGCATGTATTCAGGATTCAACAACTTTACTAAAAAAAAATTCATTCCGGCTTGACGACCGGTTACAGACAAAGCACATACGTGCTTGAAAAACGCAACCAGTACACATTTACTACCATATTATATAACTAATCAAACCTTCACTAAAATAAACTAAAAATTAATTTGTCAGTTTGTCCTCTCTCGTCTTCCAAACCCTCCACTCACCAACTACCCTCAAGGAGATATTTCTTTAACCTATTTTTAAATTGTGGTACACTTTCTGCTTCTCGAATTGAGTCTGGAAAAGTATTCCAGACCACCGTACCTGAATGCCTTGCCACATGGCTAGAACGAACTGTACTTCTTGGCTCACTCACCAGAGCCTCGTTTTTGTTGCAATAGCGCTGCCGCATCGCTGCTGCAGCACTTCTTTGCTTTTGCATAATATGTGTTTTTGGATTCACTTTCTTCTTGGTTGAAGCGGCAGCGCTGCAGCATCTTGCAGGGAAGCACGGACTTGGTCGGGGAGCAAGTCCGCGATTCTCGAGAAGCGCTGCCGTCTTCCTCGGAAGCGCTGCAGTGCAAAAACGGATGTAGAAAGAATCAGTCCGGAATCGGCCGAGAAGTGGACCTGCAGCATGCAACAAAAACGAGGCTCAGGTCGCGAGCATGCAGATTGGTTCTGAATTCACATCAAAAGAAGTAGTTTTAACTTTAAAATACATGCTTGATACGGGAGTACTGCGATTGTCAATGCATTTAATGTGGCTTTCTCTTCGACATTATGACCACACCGAGAATTGACCAAGACAAGAAATATGGGTCCCAGTTTTCCGATATGTATTTTTTCGATCATCGAGGTATCCCTACATCAACCAAAAAGAGCAGTATGTGGGTGCGAACAGACCTACAAACAAAGAAAGGAAAACGTTTCGCTGATTTTTTAACGACAAAGAACAGAATGAAATGAAAAAGTGTTTGACGGTGCATCAAAAAAAAAAAAAAAAAAAAATGGTTTAATGATGAGATTAAGCTTTTGGTCTTCTCCCGATAGAAGCTCACAGAATCTGATTTGATTTCTTATGCATAAAAAGAGATTTCGATTTGCCGTCTGCAGAATTTGATTTCTTATGTGTAAAAACGAAACCTGATTAATCGACGAAACTTTAAGTTTAGGTCTTCGTCTGACAAAACTTAGCAGTTATTTGATATCTTGTGTGTACAAATATCTCGATTTGCCGACGAGAAACTGTCGGGATTGGACAAAAGTTTACAGATTTGATTTATTACGTGTAATAAGTAATATTTGTTTACTACCCACTTACATCAACAAGAAAAATAGTGGAGTAGAAATCTGAAGAAAAAACGGAAAAAGACATGAAACAAAAAAGAAAATCTACATGACATTAATAAAACAAACGGATCAAACCGTAGTGAGGCGACAAACGCCGATACGCCTTTTTTGACAGCTTTTCGTGCAGATCAGTCAATAATAGTAATAGTAATAGTAATAGCTTATTCGGCAGACAAATTTTTTTTACTATATTTCGATTCCTGTACCAGGGAGGACGATGAAGAAGAAATTTGCAGAAGCTGAAATAAGAAGATCAAATATCGCTAATATCTATTTTCTTAAATGTAGGGTAAAGCCCAGAAAGGTAAAGAAAATAATGATCGGAAAAAGTAGAATAAAGCTTACCAAGGGCAATACGATTGTATTTCCCTCGATTGGCTACAATTTTAGAGTAACCAATCTGGATGTTTGCTCTAGCGTCTCTAATACCCAACCACCCGGTCGAATCTACATGAGAGATAAGTTTTGATAACTTAGAGGTCTAGTAAGTAAGTAATTTATTTATGACCCGCCATTTTGAAAAGGCGGAGTAAATGAAGAAAATAAAGAAAATAAACAAAACACATAAACATGCAGAAAAAGACACTTAATTTTCAATCTTCGGTCAGGTAGTAGATGAGAGGACATTGAAAGAAAGATACTCACGTTTATCAACATTAAGCGAAAGCCCGATTTTAGTGAAAGATTAGAAGAATGTCATCAGCATAAGCAAGGTAGGAGATATCACTCAAACGAACAAAACACATAGAAGAAATATTTTCAAGAATGCCAGAAATACAAAATTTGAAAATACTAGGAGATAACACTCCACCCTGCCGTACACCTCGACGAACAAGAGCATTGGAAGATGAAAGGACACCATTAGTTTTAATTCGAAGATAAGAATTACCATACCAACACTTTAGAAGAAAAATAACTGAAAGGTTAATACCCTTGACTATAAAGAGAGTAAATAGCTTGACTTTGTACTTCCACTATCGAAAAACTTAGAAAGATCAAGAGCACACATATGATAAGATCCCGGTATACCGACGAGATTTAAACTTTCCGGGTGAGCCCGGCACATGCTTGTTGAATTTGAATTCTTGCGTATAGAAAGAACCCGATGTGCCGACAAGAATACAGACAAACGCATTTTTGTAAGACTGTAAAGAACTTTATTCTTACGTGTAAAAAGAAGCCAACGAAACTTAAACTTTCAGGATACGCCTGTAAATGTTTTCAGACTTTGATTTCTTACTTGTAAAAAGAACCCGATGTGCGGACGGGAATACTGACGCCCGACAAAACCATACAGTATTTGATTTCTTTTGTGTTTTGCCCAACTAGACTGTACAGAACTTGATTTCTTACGTGTAAAATAACCCGATGTGCCGACGAGACATTAACTTCCGGGTGAAACCCGAACGATATTTTCAGAATTTGTACGGACGCCCGGCAAAAGCATACAAAATTGTATTTCTTATATATAAAAATAACCTGAGGTGCCGACGAGACGTTAACTTCCCGGGTGAACCCGAACGATATTTTCAGAATTTGTACCAACGCCGGGCAAAGCATACAAAATTGTATTTCTTATGTATAAAAAGAACCCGGTGTGCTGACAAGAACACCGAGGCCCGACAAAACCACACAGAATTCGATTTTTTCTTTGTTTTGCCCTACAAATGTTTGCAGAATTGGGTTACTTGCGTATAAAAAGAACCCGGTCGCCCGACGCCTGACATAAGCATACGGCGCTAAAAGTGAACTTCCGCCGGGCTTCACCCGACGAAAGTACATTCTCAAGACTTTTAGGCGAGGGGGGGGGGGTAGCCCCCCTTTTAAATATTACTGTACAAAAAGATAGTGCTGAGCTTTAATTTTTGACACGGCTGCTGATTTTGCTGCTCGATTGGTGCCCCGCCAATAAAGTTTTTTTTCTTCATTTTGATCATCGGGTGAGCCCGGCAAATGTTTGCGGAATTTGAATTACGTATGAAAAGAACCCGATGTGCCGACAAGAATACCGACGCCCCACAAAAGGCTTCAGAGTTCGATATCTTCTGTGTTTTGCCCGACAAGACTGTAAAGAACTTGTTTACTACGTGTAGATAGAAGCCGATGTGCCGACGAAACTTCAACTTTCAGGATGCACCCGATAAACGTTTAAAGAATTTGATTTCTTACCTGTAAAACGAACCCAATGTGCTGTCGAGAATACTGGCGCCCGACAATACCATACCGCATTTGATTTTTTATGTTTTGCCTAGACTAAACAGAACTTGATTTCTTACGTGTAAAAATAACCCGATGTGCCGACAGGACTTGAACTTCGCGGGTGCGACCGACAAATGTTGGCAGAATTTTATTTCTTACGTATAGGAAAAACCCGATACACCGACATTTGTTTTGCCTAGACTGTACAGAACTTGATTTCTTACGTGTAAAAATAACCCGATGTGCCGACGAGACTTGAACTTCCCGGGTGCGCCCGACAAATGTTGGCAGAATGTGATTTCTTACGTATAGGAAAAACCCGATACGCCGACGAGTAGACCGATTTTTTTTCTTGCCGGACAAATAGTTCACCCGGGATCAGGCAAGTTGAATCTGAAGTTGATTAGAGGTTCGATGCAGAGGTAAGGGGACGTGATGAATCTGAATATGAAAATTAATTTGTCGCCAGACAAGTAGATCGCCGAGAATCCGGAAATTTGGCATGAAGTTTTCAATCCCACTGATATAGTCAATGTAGGATGATGAGACATGCTGTTGCAGCTTTCGAACATACTAAAGATAAACAGAAAATTGTATGGGCTCAATTTAGTTCTCGAAAGTCCCAGCCGGCATTTGCTGGGTCGAAAAGGCAGAATGTATCTGACAACTGTCTGGTGAACAACTTCATAAAATTTTTCGACCAATTTTCGGAAAAACAGGTGGCTATACCAATCCTACCCCTTTATCTAGACAGGTGAAAGCTCTGCGCTACGATGACGATAATCTTTGCTAATCTATGGACGCCGGAGTTATAGTGACTCCCGCGTGTACAGTGCTCGATGTTTCTTGGGCTTAAAGAATATGTACAACTGCTGTAAGTGTTTTTTCGGTTAACAAAATATTTGTATAAGCTAATGCGATAGTCGTTTAAGGGGTAAGGCTAAGGTAAGGCCCGATGAATTCATATGACAACTTCGTTTTCTTGCCGGACAAAATGATTCACCCGGTTTTCGGCCGAAACTGGAAATTTGGTTGAAGCTCAAAGTTATTTCTGAAGTGGATTAGAGATTCGGTATTGGGGCAAGAAAACGTGTTGAATCGAATTTGAAGTTTATCTCCTTGACGGATAAGCTGGCAAAAATTTGCCAAAACTGCTGCTAAAATACGAGGAATTTGGTAAAAAAAAAATCTTTCTAAAAGAACTTTCTGAAGTCGATTAGAATTGAGATATGCTCGATTAGAATTGAGATATGTAAATATGCTTGCTGAATCCATATTTGAACTTGGTTTTCTCATTTGATTAGTTGTTTGGCCGGTAGTTGTCAAAAAACTTCAAAAACCGTAGCATGTGTGTACATATTCAAGAGGTTGATTGTGGAGAAAAAGCAATATGTATAAAATAGCAAGCCTTGATTGTCTGGATCAAATAAGCTCAGAAAATATTAAAGCACAATGGACACTTCTAATGCTTTATTTTGTATTAAATGCTTCACAAATAAGCAGTTCAGACTTCCTTTAGAAGGCGCTACGAAAATCGGCCGTTTTCTTTTTATCCCTTGTCAATCAATCAATCAATCAATCAATAATTTTATTAACCCGTATACAAATGGCACAGAACATGCCCATACGGAGTATATGAAAAACAATAAAGGAAAGAAAAAGATGAGACTAAACTAAACAAAATGACTATACAAACGCACTATAATACGGATGGCCCCTGTCTAGAGAAGAATCAAACTCGGCACGGCGTTGGGCCACAGCCACAAACGGATCAGTAACGCCGTAAAGCTGCGTAACTTTGCGGTTACGAGCCCATGGGGGAAGGCCGAGTAGGTACTTAGCATATTTATAAAACAATTTACGAATGGTCCTTAAATCAGTTGTGCTAAATAACTTCCAAAAAGGAGATAGGGCTAGAATGTGGGGGATTGTGTAAGCATTGTAAAGTCTAGCCAAAATAGGTCTACTATAACGGGTTTTAGCACTGACTAATAGACCGTAAGCTGCTCTAGCCTTCGCGCCGAAATGTCTGAGTAGTCCAGCACGTGTACTTTTCAGGTCGGTACCAAGTGGTAGACCGAGATAAGTTAGGGACGACGAAAGCTGGACAGTGGAATCACCCAAAGAAACTGTAGCGCTATTGGAACCTGGTCGATTACGAGTAAACAGGATGCATTCACTCTTACTCGGATTGAATTTTAAACCGATATCCTTATACTCCTCACTTAAACTGGCAAAATTCTTCTCTGTCGAAGCCAGGGTTTTACTCAGGTTAAAAATATCATCAGCATAATTTAGTAGCGACAGGTCCAGACCTCGAAAAATAAAACTCATTTCAGCTTTCTTCTGGGCATCGACCACACTATTGTTAAATAGCGGGGGTGAAGTTATAGCACCTTGCCGAATACCTTTATGTACTGGGATGGACCTGTCGATCTTTACCTCTCTGGCATTTCGGCGATCCAAATCTTACGAGCTGGGATATCTTGGCAGGAAATTCAAAAACTCCCAGCAATGCTTGATAGTAAAGGATATATTTGAGACGTCACCCATAAGTCAAGCCGCAGATGCAGTTTACGTGATTGTTCTAGTGATTCATCAGAAGTTCCATGCTTTAAGTGCCTATTAAAAGTTTTTCTTTGTAGGATAGTGTTGTGGAGCTTGATTAACTTGCTTTATAAAATGTACCAGAATATGCAATAAGTTTATAAAAAATAACATAGCTACAAAAATCATTAAAAAACAAATAGCCAATTCAAATCTGAATTAGACAAGCTGATTTATGAATAAAATAAAGATCTGCTAAGTATTAAAAGAAACATCACTTTTATCTTTGTCCAAGCTAGTAAATTGAGCATGTACTGGCCCAAAAAATTCCGCTTTGAAATATCACAGAGAGGAAACTGTTGAAAAAGCTGCTGAGCTAGGGGATAAGCATTGTTCCTAGGTTGTTACAGAGTGGAATTGGGGTAGTTGTGCCCATGGAACTTTAAGTTTGGTGATCCTCCTCGAAACCTTTCGTCTCTTGCTTTATCTCAGCTTCTTCTCGAATAGTTTGATGGAGTCGGGTGCATGTTGCAAGAATTTGAGCTATTTCAAAATATACCGAAAGGGAAGGATTTTCGAAAATATGTTCTGCAAGTGCAGATTTGAAAGTGTAGTTGTGACGGTGTCCGTTTGAGAGGACGTGTCAGTTTCTTGCTCATACTCTATATATTTCCTTTTGCTCCGGAGTTTAGGGAAGACTGCAAAGTGTTTTGGGTTCTGATGCAGCTTCAGTCGTTTTCTGATGGTCTGTTCGACAAGTTGAACGGGGTATTTGTTTCCGAACAGAAAGTCCCGAATGTGGCAAAGTTCGTCATCTAGGAGAGATTCGTCGCAGATTTTGATTGCTCGGTCGACTAGTGAGATAACTACTCCGCGTTTCACATATACTGGCTGGGATAAATCTTATGGTAGTTCTCGATCGTTTTGGGTGGGCTTTCTGTTGAGTGAGCAGACAAATAGTCCTACCGCCAGGTCTTGAAAGTGTGACGACCCCTTAACCCAAAATCCACAGTATGTTGATAAGTGAATACCAACCAAATCGACCACGCTGATTTTGAAAATCCCGGGAATAACTTCCAGAAATGGTGGCTTCAAGTACAACTGAAGCCTATTAGTATTATTTTACCTTAGCAGTACCTCTATGTGCTTGTCCCTCTGTGATTGAAATATTTACCAGCTACGAAGGTAAGCCTTTGTCGAAAAATAAACAAAAAGTCTCAGGTTCCTTTCAAGAAATGAAGCGGCATTATTACTAGAGCTCTGGTGAAAAAATACAAAACACCGTAGACGGTTCAAAATATTTCAGTTTATTCAAATATCAGATGTAAAAAATAAACTGCCTTTTCAGTTAAACTGCAACACCAACAGATGTGTCATCTCATATTTGTTGAAACTGTGCTAGGGTTTTAGGTTTGTCTTGGAGGTCAGCCGACTGGTAAATAACAGCGCAACTGATCTCGATGACAGCCTTGGTAAAAGCAGGTACATCAGAGATCGGCGGATTGAAGTCACGAAGACTAGAAATACCGAGGGAGTTGCTCAATAACAAGGGGGATTTAATCGACGCACGTATCTACTGTACACAGGATGTTATTGGTCTATATGAAGACCCAGCTAACCGATATGAGTCACGGACGTTTATGGAAAGACTAGAGAAGGGGCATGATTCACATTGGCCAACAAGTCGGGGGTTTCAGCGGCATTCGATGGATGGGGCATTTGGCAGGGATCGAGATGCGAGTCGAAGCATGTCCCGGTAGTTACAGGGCGTATACCCTGATCTGTTTGTGGTTAAGCTGGATGGAGATTTTGATAACAAAAAAAAGTAATTGGGAATAAACTTCCTTCAAATGATGAAACAACGAATAATTAAACATAGAAGCCTTTCCCTGTTAAATCAACACCCTGCTTCACTCGTAAGACGAAGAAAATAAAATTCACGAACTGTTTATCTTTATCTGCACCTTCAGGCTTTGGCAGGAAAAAATACAAAATGTATATAAAAGTAAAAAAAAAAGTTTTTTGGGTTTTCACAGGAATGGACTGAGTGTTTTGGTTATGTGTGATTTATTTTTTATTTGTTAATGAACCCATTGAACTTGAACTTGACTTGACTTGACTTTCATTGATTTGTATGAAGTTAGTAACTTTGGAACCATGACAGATATAAAATTGAAATATCGTATCGTGATTCGTGGTTTATCTTGGGGTATAGATACGTTTCGAGAGCCCCCCCCCCCCCACACACACACATCTTCTCGATCAAGGGGCAACTGTTCCCAGATTGCCCAGTGACTGAAGTGGGTAACTTGAAAAGGGTTATAGGCTAGGCGACGGAATTTTGTGTACTACGGACCCTAGGCCATGGAAGTGCCTTTCTGTGTTTTTATCTCACTCATCCTCTTGGTTCAAGGACAGCTGGGACCATGGTTCGCCTGAGACTTAAAGGACCTGTCTTACCTATAATACTAACGCAACCTACTTTCATAATCACTCCATATATTTTAATCCCGAAACCCCAATTTCGTACGGTACATTGTTATTTATCTTGTGTTATTTCGCGTTATTCCCTTTACTCCGCAACCACATTCTGTATTTTGCGGGAAATAAAATATATATATATATATTGTAACAAAACCACACTGATTCTCTCGCTTGCCGTGTTTTGCTACCTTCGACGTGTATCACGCTGTCGACGGTAGTACGGTTGGCTGCGAGAAGTTTTTCCACCAGAAAAACGTTTATGTAAATTGTTTCCCTGTTTTCGCTACAAGATAAGATAAGATTTATTCCACTGAAAGCACAGAGGCCATGGGAAAAAGTAAACACAAACAAAAACCAAATAAATGATAACCATTTTACATATTCCTTTACAGGAACCTTTCTTTGTGGTTCATCGAAACCGAAAGGAATCTTCTCAACTTTTCAGTATCACCAAATAATTTACTTCCCATTACTTTAAGTCAACGGGTCTCGAAGAAGGATTAAAACAGCCAAAGGGCGTGGGTAATTTGTTGAAACTACAGCCTAGTTTTAAAGTATTCAAATATTTTAAAATACTTTAAGTTGATGAGTAAATAGTGCAGGGGTCCTTTAAGCCTTTTCCGAGATTCGATGACTTAGGCTTTTGATAAAATAGGGAAACAATTTACATAACCAGTTTTTGAGATTCCAAAACGTAAGTGAGGGGTACCTATGACATCGCAAAAGTTGTCGGTCTGTCCGGCTTCTGTCTGTCCGTCTGTAAGCACGATAACTCTCGAAGGGACTGAGATATTTGGATGAAACTTAGTGTGAGGATTCTTCGCGTCAAGGAAAAGGTCGAGCTCGTAGATGGCTATTTATCCCTACATTTAGGGGTGGGGAAGGGGGTTCAAGTTAAGCTAATGAGATAGTCGATTAAGGGGTAAGAAGACATGCTGAACACGAATATGTAAACCATTTTCTCGACGGACGAGTAGCTCGCCCGGAATCCGGCCAAAACCGGAAACTTTGTTAAAAGTAAAAGGTTTATTTGAAGCTGATTATATGTTTGATTTAGGGGTAAGAAGACATGCTGAACGCGAGTATGAAAACCATTTTGGGTGAAAACCATCAAGTGCAAATATCAAGTTCAACTTGGTACACTAGTGGGTATTGGGATCTAGTTGTGCCTTTTGGGGGTCCACCCCCCCACCCCAACCTAGTTCAGGGGCAAATGGGCCCAGATTGCCCAGTGAAAAATGTTCTTGACTTGACCATAACTGGACTATGAAATACCTTGTACATGTAGATCTTAGGGCTAAGAAATTCCTTTTAAAGTTACTCCCCCCCCTCCCCCCCCCCCACCTACCCCGTTCATGGTCAACTGGGCCCAGATTGCCAAGGAATAAAGTTCGTTACCCGTGACAGGAATCAACAGGCATCAAGTAGAAACTTGGTTGGTTTGTGACCATTGAAGTCTCTTTTTACTTTTTGCGGGTCCCAGACTCCACCCCCACTTGATTCAGGGGCAATTGGGCCCAGCTTGCCCATTTTTAATGTTCAGACAAGTAGTTATCCGGCCAAAAGTGGAAATGTGTCAGAAATAACGAAGGAAGCTCTGACCAATTTTGTCAAAGTAGATACGACGCAGGCTATAGGGTAAATACACATGATGAATCCATATCTGAACTTGGTCTTCTCAGATGATAAGCATTGGTCGTAATCTGTTTCTAAATTTTAACATTAAACATTTTTAAGAAGTCTGTCGAAGACCGAAGATCTACAAGACCCAGTTGTCTGGATCAAAATTAAATCTTTGGGATCCCATCGATACCTCTGGTTTTGTTTCCCTACTCTGTTGTCGTCTGTCTGTTAGCACGATAAATCTCGAAGGGGTTGAGATATATTATTGAAACTTGGCGTAAGGACTCTTTGAGTCCAAGTACAGATCAAGTCCGAAGATGGGCTCTGCAGCCCTGCATTTGGGGTTGGGGGCGGGGGGTAAATTTAGGGGTACAAATTCTAAGATAGTTGATTTTATGGGTAAGGGGATATGCTGAACCGAATATTAAATTCTTTCTCACCGGACAAGTAGTTCGCCCGGAATCCGGCCAAAACCGGAAAGTTTTTAAAAAGTAAAAGTTTAATCTGAAGTTGATTAGAGGTTCGATTAAGGGGTAAGGTGATACGCTGAATTCGAATGTGAAAATTATGTTCTCGCCGGACAAGTAGTTTCCTTGGAATCCGGCCAAAACCGGAAATGTTGTAAATTGTAAAAGTTTTACTTGAATTTGATCGATGAATGAATGAATGACTTTATTTCCAAAAAGCCCGTGGGGCCATGGCAGGAAAATTACATAGAATAGCACTCACAAACACAATGTTTACACCAAAAGGAGGGAACCCTTACTCCAAAAAACGCTCCTGATGCTCCATAGACTGCTTGAGGAACCTCCCAAGTCGACGAAGATCCCCAAAATTTTTCTTCCCGATGACTTTAACCAAATCCTCCTCCTCCAACCTACTATATCCAAAAATCTCTTTACGCAGATCATTTAACTCAACGCATCTACCCACCAGATGCAAAATATCCTCCCCTAGTGAACCGCACATAAAGCAGAAGTAAGGACCAGAACATAGCTTAACTTTACTTATAAACTTTCTTCTTTCCCCCAATGGTAGAGAATCCGCCCGCAGACTCACCATCCATTTAAGTTTCTCTGGTCTAACCCCCGCTTTAAAAAGCAGTTCCTCCCCCCATACCTCTTTAGCCAAAGCATACCACTTCAAAGAATACGAACTCCGCACACCGCAACTCCACAATTGAATCTACTGGTCTTTTAGCCTATCTTTTACTAACTTAGCTATCTCCCCTAGTGGATATGATGGCCCTGCTCCCTCGTTCCACACTCCCCCTATACCACAATCTTCAGTTATTTTTTTTATTTGTTGCGGCCACGCATCACTTTTCAAATCTTTCAATACTTCCAAATATGCCGCTTTCAGGAGCCTCACCCTCGGCAAACTTAACAATCTCTCCCAAAATCGAATCATATTAACTAATCTTCTACTACGCAACCACAATAGCCCTAAATCTCCTTTAATAACTAGACTATTTGTTCTTATACTTACTCCTAGCACCCTCTTAAAATACTGCAGCTGGAGTCCTTCCAATTTTTGTCCTTGTTCGAATCCCCAAATTTCAGAACCGTAATGCGTAGCAGTGACGACTTTCGTTGAAAACAACTGCTTGTGCATTCTCATGTCCTTTATTTTCCCCAAATCCCTGCCGACTATGGCTTACGCCCCTCTTTTACCTTTCCTCTCACTTAACTCTTGTTGTTTTCCAAACTTAGCATTACTTAATAATCTCACACCTAAATATACAAAATCCTCCTTAATCTCCAAAACTTCTCCTTTATACATTACTTTTTCACTCTCTCTCACTTTTCCACCTTTCCTGAATACCATCATCACCGACTTACTCACTCAGAAGTTTTAAACTCAGAAGTTTTCAGTTTCAGAACTTAAAACTTCAACTTAAAACTCAGAAGTTTTAAGTTTTGTAATCCTTATTTCTAAGGACGAGGCGCAGAAAAGCGATATGAAAGTTAACTTCGCGAAAACAGCTGTTTTAACTATTTCTTTCATAAAATCGAATCCTGCCTTTAGAGAAGAAATACCGAAAAAAATGAATGCAGAGAAAATTAAGCTACTTGATTGTTACCATTACCCCAGATCTAAAATGGATGCCCACTGTCAGCACATGCTGAAACGAGCCAATGCAGGAATACAAAACTTAAAACTTATTTCAAAAATGAAAATACCCCAGTGTCACCTACTCCGACTTTATACTTCTTTAATCAGACCCACCCTGGAATACGCAGCAACCATTTGGCATTTTTCATTATCGCAGGAACAGAGAGATAAACTAGAAAGAATATAAAAGCGGGCTGTTCTTATTATTCATAGTGGACCGAAGCTTCCCTACTCATACCTTTTAAAACACTTTAACCTAAAAACACAGGAGCGCAGAAAGGAGCTAAGCACTGACTTCGGTTCAGCCATGGCATCTGATCCTCTCCGCTCCTAAGTCCTCCCTCCCCCCAAATGTTAGAAGTCGACCAGAACGAGTGGTAAGTTCTAAGGTTCCCAAGCTCTGTCCCGTACCTACAAAACACGCTAAATATGCAAAAAGTTTTGTTCCCGAGTTCGTGAAATATTTTAACGAAGTTTCTATTTTTAAGCGTACTGACATTTTACACATATATTGTAGTTTTTTCTGTCTGTTTGAAAATAATCGCAAATTTGGTTTATAACCACGACAGTCGATTTTTAAAATAAACTTTCTATCTATCTAACTCCTTGTCCTATCTAACAAAAATTGCAATTTTTCCGGAGATTCAGCACACAATACTATGTCATCAGCAAACAAAAGAGCACATAGTTGGCAAATATCTAAACTCAACAACGGGGCACCGGCATCCACCAAATAATCATGGAAGTTATTAATATACAGAGAGAACAGCCTCGGAGACAGACAACACCCTTGTTTCACTCCCAAAACTGAAAAAATAATCCCTGAAAACTTCCCAGCCACCCTTACACCAAACTTCGCTACTTCATACATCGAGACTAATAAAAAAACAAAAGAACGAGGTAATCCCATATTCAATAACTCATCCATCAAAAATCCCTCCTGACATTATCAAACGCCGCTTTTAAATCCAAAAATGCAACAGACAACCTCCCCCCTCGTTTCCCAATATATTTTCTTATTAAACTATTCAATACAAAAATCTGGTCAATCGTAGTGTACCTTTTCCGGAACCCTGCCTGCACCGGGGACATTCTCCCTGTACTTTCCAACCATCTACCTAATTTACTATCAAGTACCTTACTAAATAGTTTAGCTGAAGCATTCCCCAAATGAATACATCGGTAATTATCATGCACTAACCTACTACCTTTTTTTAAATATTGGGACTGCTAATGATACAGTCCACTGAAGAGGCCAAACTGCCGTCGATAAAATCTGGGAAAACAGTACCACCATCACCTGGATAACCACCGCCTTACCTCCTCGCCACACGGAAAAAGGGATACCATCAGGACCGGGAGCGGACTTTCGTTTCATCTTCCTCATAACTTCCCACACTTCACTTTCATCCACCTTCTCTAACAATTTTCTCTAACAACTTTTCTAACAGGTTCTTGAAGTGGATAATTTGTACGGTCTTCCAATTTCACTTTCCACTGTTCAGGGAATACCTCATCTTTCTTATCCCCTTTATCCTTAAAAAAATTACTCCAAGATTCCGCGGTTGGCTGTTCCGCGACACGAACCCCATTTAATGACACCTTAACCTCAAAAACTCCTTAGCATCTCTACTTTTTAAAACCTGCTTTATTCTTTCCTGGGTTTCTTCCGATCGCTGTATTTTTTTTATTTTTATTAACCCTTTATACTCCCTTCGAATTTGTCTATATTGACAAAGGTTCCTTTCCAAATCACCACCCCTACTACTACTTTTCACAAGCTTCAGAGCCTCCACCGCCTTTAACTTATAATTCACACAATCCTTATCGAAACATTTTTCACTAGCACCTCTATCCTTTTTACCTCCACCTTGCTCTCTAGCCTGCTCCTGCGCCAAGTCATACATTAATACAGATAATTCGCTCACTGCCTTCTATTTTCTTTTCCTAGTCCTACACATTTCTGCAACTTTTCTTGTGCATCGTCTAAAGCTACCCTTCTGCTACAATAGGTCTTCTAATTAACAAATCCTTCTCTGAATTAGGACTCATGGCATTATCAGACTCATGGCAATCAATGTAAAGAGAAATCGGAACGTGATTCGCTCCCACAACTTGGAGTACGTTGAAATCCAGACATCTTGGCCAAAGAGCTAAGCTAACCAACCCGTAATCAATAATACTGCTCGCCCCCCCCCCAGAAAAACACATGAAATCTCCCTTCCCTTTATCGTCTCCCCATCTACCATTAAGAATTACCAAATTTTCGTTATTACTAAATTCCAATAAATTATTACCCCACCTATTCCTTCTCCGATCTTGGTCCTTACTATTGCGCTTACCCACCTCCAACATCCCTAGACCTTCATCGCGCTCAGCAAATTCCTTCCAACCAGTCCGGAGTGCTCCCCGCCTCACATGTTCCACTCCTGCTACCTGTATAAGCATTAAAATCTCCTGCAATTATGAAATCGTGGTTAGGATATTCTCTACTATAACGCATCTTTTCACTTGTTAACAAATTCCAGGTCTCCTCCTTAGAATAGGAGCTAGCTTGGGGAGGTATATACACACAACCAAAAATAGTTCTCCATATTCCTACTAACAGTTTAATCCATACAATGTTCTCCGATTCGCTCTTTAACCTCGAAACCGATTTAAATAAACTAAGACGCACGAGCACTGTAACCCCTCCGTAAATTCGACCATTTTTTGCCTTTTCTCTAGACACACAATAACAATGATATCCCTGCCTATGCACTAGGGTTCGGCACCGTTTCTGTTTCTGTTTCTGTTTTTTGGGATCCCAAAACGTAAGTGGAGGGATACCTATGACATCGCAAAAGTTGTCCGTCTGTCCGTCCGTCCGTCCGTCCGTCTGTAAGCACGATAACTCTCGAAGGGAATGAGATATTTTGATGAAACTTGGTGAGAAGGCTCGTTGGGTCGTCGGACCAGTCAAGTTCGTAGATGGGCTTTGTAGCTCTACATTTAGGGGTGGGGGAGGGGATTGAAATTAAGGGACACACAAAATATTTTGAAACAGCTAATGTGATAGTCGATTATGGGGTAAGAAGACATGCTGAACACGATGGTGAAAACCATTTTGTCATCGGACAAGTAGTTCGCCCGGAATCCGGCCCAAACCGGAAAGTTTGTTGAAAGTAAAAGTTTTATTTGAAATTGATTAGATGTTCGATTTAGGGGTAGGAAGACATGCTGAAGACGATGGTGAAAACTATTTTCTCGATGGACAAGTATTTCGCCCGGAATCCGGCCCAAACCGGAAAGTTTGTTGAAAGTAAAAGTTTTATTTGAAGTTGATTAAATGTTCGATTTAGAGGTAGGGAGACATGCTGAAGACGACGGTGAAAACTATTTTCTCGACGGACAAGTATTTCGACCGGAATCCGGCCCAAACCGGAAAGTTTGTCAAAATTAAAAGTTTAATTTGGAGTTGATTGGATGTTCGATTTAGGGCAAGAAGACATGCTGAACACTTATGTGAAAACAAGTTTCTACCCGGACATGTAGTTCGTCCGGAATCCGGCCAAAACCGGAAAACTGTTGGAAGTCAAAGTTTTATTTCTAGTTGATTAGATAAGCGATTTAGGGGTAAAAAGAGATGCTGAGTCCCTGTGTGACAATCGTATTTTACCCGGACATATAGTTCGACCGGAATCCGGCTGGAATCGGAAAATTTGTTATAAGCTAAATTTCTATTTGAAGTTGATTAGATGTTTATTACTGGGGAAAGAAGATACCCTGATTTCGTCTTTGAGCTTTCTTTTTTCGCCGGACAAGTAGTTCTGGAGTTCGGCCGGAACCGGGAAATTGGCAGAAGTGGCAGGAAGTTTTCGTCAAAATAGATATGACTTATAGGGGTAAACACACATGCTGAATCCAAATCTGAACTTGGTTTTCTCAGGTGATTAGCTATTTGGCCTTAATCCGTTTCTGAATGTTAATTGTAAAAATGTTCAAGGAGTCTGGCGAAGACTGGATCTGGCTAAGACAAGACCCAGTTGTCTGGATCAGATATTGCATTTTTGGGATCCCATCGAAACCTTTGGTCTTGTTTACTACCGTTTTCTGTTCTGTTTTTTTTTTAATAACAGAAAAACAGAAAACAGGTAGCCGTTTTTTTTATGCCGTTTCTGTTTCTGTTTCGTTTTTTATTTTACCGTTTTAGCCGTTTCTGTTTTTATTTTACCTGTTTTTTCCAATTTCCGTTTTTTGTTAAGACTTATACGCGTGGCGTCCTGGCACAATCTAGCGGGTTTTATTCTCCCGGCGGATTATGCCATCTACCGATATTTTCCGCTTTTCGGAAGGAAAGAGTTTTGAGTCAGAATAGAGAGATTGCACCCTACCCGACGAAACGGATATTTTTACATCATCATTAGAGGAAGCATAACAATAAAATTAACATTAGAAAGTATACCGGTACCGATAGGACTTTCGACTTACACACTAAATTATCGGCCTTTGATAATCATTCTAAGCTGGTTAATTGCTGAAAACGTTAATCTTGCTATTTCTTGTTGGTATAATAATAATTTTGCTGGAAACGTTAATCTGGCTATTTCTTGTTGGTATAATAACACTTTTGCGAAACGGATTCTCGCATCCCATTGGTCGGTTAAGACGCATTTTTTGAAATCCAACCAATAGGAAGCACGAATCGTTTTGTACTGAAAGCTTGAAGCCTTCAAGCTCCCATTTCTGATGAGACTTTTCTTCAAAGCTGTAATTATACAACTAAGAAAGAGCCACCGAACTTTTCCAATGTTCAAAAGTTTTTTTTTCACTTTTCGGTAAAGATGAGCAGTTTCAGGGTGCTAGGAATTAATTTTTAAGCAAAACCGTTGTGGCGCAAATGATCATGGACCCTCGGGGGATCATGAAAGGTAAAGCTTATCAAAAGTAATTTTTCACTTTGCTGTTAAGGTGCGCATTTCAGGGGAGCTGGCAGTTCATTTCTGTACTTCAAGGGATGGTCGGATCTGGGAATTGACAATTTTGTGGGCAAATCTTATCGAGACTCTAATCTTCCAGCCAAGTTTCATCGTTCTAGCACACCTGGAAGTACCTTAAATCGCGATAACCGGAATTCCGGACCCCTCCAACCTCCCCCACAGTGCACGAATCCGGTCCGTTCTGTCTTGGGTGTACCTAGTTCTTGTGCTTGTTCTTCCCACCAAGTTTCTTCCCGATCAGTCCACTCTAAGCGTGACACAAGATTTCCAGTACTCCCCTCCACCCCCACCCCACCCCACATTCATGGGATCCGGTCCGTAGTTGGAATGGGACATCCGAGAAACAAGGTCTATCCAAATATCAAGGTTCATTAAGATCCGATCACCCGTTCGAAAGTTACATATACCTCAAGATTCCAGATTCCTCCTCCCTGCACCCCCCACGATGCTCGGATCGAGGAACTGACTATTTCCAAGTTAATTTGGTCGGGTCTTTGATTCCTGCCAAGTTTCATCGTCCTAGCCCAACTAGGAGTACCTTAACTCCGGATCACCGGAATTCCGGAACCCCCTCCAACTTCCTCCAAAGTGCCCAAATCCGGTCCAGTTTTGTCTATGATGTACGAAGGTCTTGTGCTTGTTCTTCCCACCAAGTTTAATCGTAATCGCTCAATTTTAAGCATGTCACATTCCGGTCCAACCCCCCCCCCCCCCCCCACATCCATCGTATCCGAACCTGACTTGAAATGGAACATCTGAGACACGAGATCGTTCGAAATATCAAGTTTCATTAAGATCCGATCACCTGTTCCAAAGTTATACATATACATACGTCAATATTTCGGATCCCCCCTCACACCACTCCCCCCACGGTGGTCGGATCGTCGAAGTGACTATTTCCAAGTTAGTTTGGTCAGATCCCTGATATGCCTGCCAAGTTCCATCGTCCTAGCACATCTGGAAGTACTCTAACTCAGGAACAGTGGACCGACCGATCGACCGAGAAGTGATCGGTATATGGCACTTGAGTGAAGCCCATGCAAAACGCTGGGGCAAGCTGACAGGGGTGTCCATGGTTCTCACACGTAATTGTACCCCTTCTTCCGCATAGGGATATCAGTATACAGTACTTTGGGAACTAGAACAATTTGGTATTTAATTTTTGACCTTGAAATATTTTGCGTTTAAAGGGTCCTGGTACCCTTCTGGGGAAAAAGGGGTACACATACGTTTGACTTCCATACTCACCCCTGCCAGCCTACCGCAGCATTTGACCATGGGTATAAAAAAGGGCTTAGTTTACTAGACAGGTGAAGAGTCTTTTTTTTTTTCACCTTACACAATTCTACTCGACCTTCTCTCACAACCTTCTCCTGTCGTAATGGTCGTCTTATCTTATAAACCCAAAGAAGTAGGAAAAAAAACAGAAATACCTGTTAAAACGGCCGTTTTTTTTTTTGTAAAAACGGTCCGTTTCCGTTTTTCCGGAAAAAAACAGAAAAACAGAAACGGTTTTCCGTTTTTTTATCACCGTTTCTGTTTCTGTTCCGTTTTTTATTTGCCGTTTTTTACCGTTTCTGTTTTAGCCAAAAACAGAAACGGTGCCGACCCCTACTATGCACACACTCTCTGGTCCACGTTTCAACTAGCCCTAGGATATCCCACTCCTCAACACATAATACATCATCCAACTTTTCTTTTGTAAATCCTTTGCACATTCCAAGCACACACTTTCAACTTCTTCTGCACAATATCGCCAAAACGACGGCCCCCACTTTCCTAACGCAGATTAGCCTATCTGCCGGGAATGCTAGCCCATAAAAATCTCTATCAGCACTATTGCTGCGACGGTGCCCTGTACCGGAAGGTACAGGGGTGTACAAGGTGATACAAGATTTAGAGGTGAGAAGACATGATGCTGACTCTGTATATGTTAATCATTTTCTCCCCGGACGTACAGTTCGCTCGGAATCCGGGTGAAACGGAAAATTTGTGAAAAGCAATTTTTTTATCTGAATTTGATTAGATATTCGGTGTATGTTTCGGTGTGTAAGACATTCAGCATCCGTTTCTGAGCTGTAGTTTTTGCCACACAAGTAGTTCGTCGGGGGCGGAAACCGGAAATTTGGCAGGAAGCTTGGTTAGTTTCGACAAAGAACATACGAAGGAGGTTATAGGGGTAAACACACATGCCAAATCCATATTTGAACTTGGTCTTCTTAGATGATTACCATTGGCTTTAATATTTTAAAGTCTGGATCAAATATTAAATTCTTGGGATCCCACCGAAACCTTTGGTCTTGTTTTTTTCTGCGGCCTAGGCGCTCGGCCGTAGTTGGTCGAGAAACAATACAACGGTACCGCTTCTGTGTACATCTTCAGGCAGCTGATTAGGGAGAAATAATATGCTTACGGGTTATGAGGAAGGCCCGTCTATCTACAATTCCCGATTTTCGGATTAAGAAGCCAGCAAATATTCCATTTTCGGACCCCATCGAAACCTTATTTCCTAAGCCTCTCTTATTTCCTAAGCCGTCTTATTTCCTAAGCCTCTTGCAAAATAGTTATTTGTAAATTGGAATTGAAACTTTTGCAACATCTTGTCCTTGACACCAACGTGAGGATCCCCTCTCTTCACCCCTGACCAGGCGAGTACTCTCGCACGTTGCTTTCAGCTATTTCCTAATTCGGCCAAAGGGCGGGGTGCACTATTTGAGACACTTTTTTGAAATCTTTTCCCCAGGCCCAGGTAGTGCCGTTGAGTCATTTTGGGATTATTCGGGGTTCTAGAAGGTTCTTATCTGTGTCCTTTGAGAAGGGTGTGCTGGACTGGAAATTAGTGAAATATCTAGTGGCGTTTGACGCGGTTAACACTCAAAATGCCCACGATCATAATGCCCACGACTCAAAATGCCCACTAAAAATGCTAAACAAAATGCCCACGGCTCAAAATGCCCCACGACTCGAAATGCCCACGACTCAAATTGCCCACGACTCAAAATGCCCACCACTCAAAATGCCCACGACTGAAAATGCCCACGATTGGATAAATTCGAGGGTTTTTTCGTAAAAGCAGTTACTTAAAAAAAAAAAACTGTCGGTCAGTAAAAATATCTTTCCCCTTAACATACATTTCGGCTTGTGATGCCTCTGCTGGTAATGTTAGGCTTCCGGCAATAAAAAATTAGTGCCTTCCGGCCAAGTGCCATATACCGATCACTTTTCCGTCGGTCGGTCGGTAGGTCAGCCAGTCCGGTGTTTGCGAGTTAGTGTACTTCCAGATGTGCTAGGACAATTGGACTTGGCAAGCACATAAGGGGCCCGACCAAACTAACTTGGAAATAGTCACTTGCCCGATCCGACCATCGTGGGGGGAGGGAGGGGAGGGGAGCCGGAATCCGAAATTTAGTGACATACATAACTTTCGAACAGGTGATCGGATCTTAACGAAACTTGACATTTGGAAAGACGTCATGTGTCAGGTGTCCCGTTTCAAGATGAATGCGGGGGGGGGGGGGGGGAGGTCGGAGGGGGGAACTGGAAATCATGTGATCGGGATGAAACTTGGTGGGAAGAACAAGCACAAGCCCCAGATACATCATTGACAGAACCGGACCGGATTCGTGCACTGTGGGGGGAGTTGGAGGTGGTTTGCGGAACTCCGGTGACACGAAGTTAAGTTACTTCCAGGTGGGCTAGGACAAAGAAACTTGGCAGGCAAGTCAGGGATCCGACCAGATTAACCTTGAATAGTCAACTTCCCGATCCGGCCACCGTGGGGGAAGTGGAGGGAGGGGGGATCCGGAATATTGAGGAGTGGATAACTTTGGAACGGGTGATCGGATCTTAACGAAACTTGATATTTGGAAAGACCTCGTGTCTCGAATGACCTATTTAAAGTCCGGACCGGATCTGATGAATGTGGGGGGGGGGGGTCGGAGAGGGTAACGAGAGATAATAATTTCTTTAGAAGCCTTTACTGTGGTTAATCCTATCCCTTTCAATCTCGTAGTCCGCTGTCCCAGGATGATTTTGGCCTCCCCTGTGGACAGTTTTGGCCGTCGGCATTGTAAACTAGGACGATATTAGCCTCCCCTGTGGCCACTTTGAACTGTCAGCATTTTAGGCCGCCTGAATTTCGTGGTCGTGGGCATTTTGAGTCGTGGGCTTATTAATCGTGGGCATTTCGATAGTGGGCATTTTAATCGTGGAAATTCTGAGCGTGGGCATTGTGAGAGTGGGCAAAAAGATCGTGGTGATTTTGGGAACCACCCCTTTGACGTGACTTTCTCCGTTTCAACAGGTTCTGGAGTTGTTGTTGTTGCTTCCTGTTTCCTGTCGGGGTCGCTCCATCGTCAGCCGGGTGGACGGGATTTTCGACTGTGCAGCAGATGAATCCTATGTTTCCCGTAAAATCCCGAGTCTCTGTATAGAGTATATAGGTATAAAATCGGGGGAGCTACAAGTATTATATGGCAATGAGTTGCTGTTCAAACCAAGGGGAAGTCGAGGAGTTGTGCCGGTTCCGATAAATGCAGTGCATATTTAGACATCATAAGGTCTGTCAGAAGTCTGTCGGTCTGTCACTTTTTCTCTATCCAACTCTTACTAGTTCGGGTGGGTGGTTCCCAAAATCACCACACACTTTTTGCCCACTCTCATAATACTACGCTCAGAATGCCCACGATTAAAATGCCCACGGTTCAAAATCCCACGATCAGAATGCCCACGATTAAAATGCCCACTACTCAAAATGCCCACAACCACGAAATGCCGGCGGTCTAAAATGCCGACAGTTCGAATTGGTCACAGGGGAGGCTAATATCGTCCTAGTTTACAATGCCGACGGCCGAAACTGTCAACAGGGGAGGCCAAAATCATCCTGGGACAGCGGACTACGAGATTATAAGGGATAGGATTAACCACGGTAAAGGTTTCAAAGGTACTTATTATTTTGTTTCTTGATCAGTTCAGAATTGTTTGCGTTAAAGTAAAGAAGCAATATCGTATAAATGTGTGCCAACCCAGAAAGCAAAACCAGGAGATCCACCACGTTGAGGCCTGGCACCGAGTCCTCAACAGACGAATTACAGCCCGACCACGTTTATTTCGAATTCTGCGAGAAGTTCAAACCATCCAAGACGAGATGGAATCAGACCTCCTACCTCCTATTTATAATTGAGATTATACAAGTTCATCAAACGATTATTGTTATTCTGATACTCCGTCTACCCCTCCCGTCACTCAATCACGTCTAATTACGGACTGAAAGCCTAAAATTTATCCAATCGTGGGCATTTTGAGTCTTGGGTATTTTGGGTCGTGGGCATTTCGAGTCGCCGGCATTTTGAGCCGTGTGCATTTTGAGTTGTTGGCATTTTTAGTGGGCATTTTGAGTCGGGGGCATTATGATCATGGGCATTTTGGGTGTTAGCCGTTCGGGCACATTCGCATATGCCAGGACGATGTAATGCATACAAAGGACCCACCCAATGCTCAGACTTGGTTTTGGCCAGATTCAGGGCGTACTACTTTCGGATTCAGCATATATCCTTACCCTTGAATCGAACTTCTAATACAGTTCAGATTAAACTTTTACTTTTTGGAATCCCAAAACGTAAGTGGAGGGATACCTATGACATCGCAAAAATGTCCGTCTGTCTGTGAGCAAGATGACTCTCGAAGGGAATGAGATATTTTGATGAAACTTGGGGTGAGGATTCTTTGGGTCAAGGGTAAGGTCAAGTTAGTAGATGGGCCCTGTAGCTCTACATTTAGGGGTTGGGGAGGGGGTTTTAAATTAAGGGGAAAACAAAATATTTTTTAAAAGCTATTGTGATGGTTGGTTTAGGGGTAAGGAGACATGCTGAATCCGAATATGAAAGTTATTGTGTTGCCGGACAAGTAGTTCACCCGGAATCCGGTAAAAACAGGACACAAAACTTGTTGACCAGTTTTCGGCTATAACGGACCTACCCCTTTATTCTCAAATGATTATAGGTCTGCGCACGTGGCCGACACTCATTTCTTATTCAGTGACGTAATTGAAGGTCGAAGGGGGTCTCTGAGGTCTTATACAGAGGCAAAAGAGACATGGGATGAGTGTGTTTATTTTATAGCGGGTTTCTATAGGGAGGAATTGAAATGATTGATTAGTATGCGTGCTGATATTTTACCGCTTGGAAATAGGAGGAGGTACATGCATGGGCAGGCCGATCGGGAGAATTGGTCCTTACTTCTGCCCGATGTGGAGCGAGAGTGTGTGCGACATCCTATGTGTGATTGTAGGAAATGTAGTAGGAATTGTAGGAATAAGTGAGGGGTTGCTCACTGAAAAAGGTGTACTTGGTAAGGGAGGGGCTACTCACTGGAAAAAAGATGTACTGGATAAGTGAGGGGTTGCTCAGTGGGTGTACTAAAGTTGTTGGGGAGGGGGTGGGGCTAGCCGGTCCCAGGTACTCGTGAACCAATCACAGGTGCACGCGAGGGGTTAGGAATTGGGTGTACCCGTTGAAGGAGTACTCGAGGCGTTAGAAACTTGGGTGTACCCGTTGAAGGAGTACTCGAGGCGTTAGAAACTTGGGTGAGCCAAGCGAGGGGTTGATTCATGGTGTACCAAAGAGGGAACTGCTAGGGTACGCGAGAGGCTACTCACTGAAAGAAGGGTGAACTGAGTGAGTGAGGGGTTGCTCACTGAAAAAAGGCGTACTTGGTAAGGGGGGGGGTACTCACTGGAAAAAAGATGTACTGGACAAGCGAGGGGTTACTCAGTGGGTGTACTAACCTCCGTGGGAATTATTGAATTTGGAACTTTATTTCCTTGACAGATAAGCTGGCAAAATTTGCAAGGTTCAGCTCCAGCGTCACCAGATCTTTTGCTCTGCGTGCAGTTCGTCGGGAATGTGACTAAAATACGAGGAATTTGGTAAAATACCTTTTTAAGGTCGATTAGATATGAGATATTGGAGTAAACATGCTTGTTGAATCCGTATCTGAACTTGGTTTCGTCATTTGGTTAGTTGTTTGCCGGTAAGCAAAAAACTTGAAATTGGTAACATTTTTGTTGTAGGCTACATATTCTAGCGGTTGATTATGGATAAACAGCAAAAATGTTAAAGGGGTCTAGCGAAGACTCGGAAATGTACAAGATTCGATTGTCTGGATCAAGAAGTCTGATAAACATTGAAATTTTTGGAATCCCATCGAAACCTTTGGTCTTGTTATAAATTTCGGAAAATGTCACGTACCCCATCCGGTCCAAGAACATTAAAGCTTATCTGAAAAGGTCTTAGATAGGACAATGTAGTTACCGATCACTTGTTTACTTACAGAAGCTTGAAAACCCGGCGAAAATGCGTTACTTTGTTGCACCTATTCACGAATAATCTATTTTCAAATAGTGGAATTTCCTTGTCTGATTTGTGTGCTCTATGCGCTTGTATCTGTGTATCTAATAATTTACGAAAAATAAGTGTTCACGCAGTGAGCTACCTTCCGTAAGCTGATCACTGGACTGGCCACCGAAACGCCGCGTATGTATTAAGATTCAATATTTCTGCGTCATAGTAGAAATTTGCACTGTGAGGACGACAGGGGGACTTGATGGGTCTGTAAATGTTTTAACACTCGTAGTGACGAAACGGATGGAAGGATTGTAATCAAACTTATGACGGTGGGAAGCCGTGGACCCTGATTTGTCATTTTGAAGTCCGGACCGGATGGGGGTATAGGACATTTTCCAAAATTTATAGAAGTTTATTCGAGGTTCGATTTAAGGGTAAAGATATGTGCTGAATCCGAATGTGAAATTATTTTCTCGCCGGACAAGTAGTTGGCCTGGAATCCGGTTGAAACCAGAAGATTTTTAAAACATAAAAGTTTTATTTGAATTTGATTAGATTTTCGATTTACGGGTGAAAAGACATGCTGAATCTGCATTTGATAACCATTTTCTCCCCTTACGTACAGTAAGCTCGGAATCCGGATGAAACTGGAAACCCGGAAAGTAACTTTTTATCCGAAGTCGACTGGATGTTCGGTGTAGGGGTAAGAAGAAATGCTTAATTTGTTTGGAGCTGTAGTTTTTGCCAGACAAGTAGGTCGCAGGAATCCGTGCGAAACCGGAAATTTGGCAGAAGTAAGGCAGGAAGTTTTGATCAGTTTCGACAAAGCAGATACGATGTAGGGGTAAAGACACTTGCTGAATCCATGCCAAACCATATCTGAACTTCGTCTTCTCAAATGATTACCATTGACTGTAATGTTTTAAAGTCTGGATCAAACATTGAATTCTTGGGACCCAATCGAAACCTTTGGTCTTGTTTTTTCTGCGGTGTAGGCGTTTGGCCGTAGTCGGTTGAGAAACACTACAACGGTACCGCTTCTGTGTAAATCTTTAAGCGGCTAATTAGGGAGGAATAATATGATTACGGGTTATCCACAATTCTCGATTTTCGGATTAGAAAGTCAGTAAGGAGGATCAGGAAATTCAACTTTGGCATGCACAGACTGTTAATTCAGAGACTCTGAAAGATTATAGGAATATTAAAGAGTCGATTGGTTTTGAATTTTATTTTAAGTTACGTTTACCGACTGAAAACCTGCGTTTGTGGTTCCAGATCCGAGCGAATAGTATCCCTCTTAAGAGTAGGGTTAAATTATTTGAAAGAAATTCCCGAAACCCGAAGTCATGTTATACTTGCTCGTTATGTGGTTTGGAAGAGGAAAATCTGTCTCACTTCCTGTCAAGATGCAAGGGGCTCTCGGATTTGAGAGTAAGATTTTTTGGTAGATGGGTTGCTCTTTCCTGGTATCCTAAAGTCATCTTCACGGTCAGCGATAATGGCAGTTACAGGTTTTGTCAAAGAAGCGTTAAAGAGATGTAAATAGTTATTGGTAGTGGGAGTTTAAATCGTTTTACATGTGAGTTTATATAACCGCTCTCTCGAAGTGTTAAAAATGTATGATTTTGTGTATGGCCTAACGGCTAAAATTAAAGTATCTATCTATTCCATTTCTCGGACCCCACCGAAACCTGGTCTTATATCCTAAGCCTCTTGCAAAATAGTTATTGGTAAACTGGAATTGAAACTTTTGCAACGTCTTGGCCTTCATACCAACGTGAGGATCCCCCACCCCACTTCACCCCTGACCAGGCGAGCACTCTCGCACGTTGTTTTCAGCTTTTTCCTAATTCGGCCAAAGGGCCGGTTGCGCGATTTGAGACACTTTTTTGAAATCTTTTCCCAAGGCCCAGGTAGTGAGCTGAGTCATTTTGAGATTGTTCGGGGTTCTAGAAGGTTCTTATCAGTGTTCTTTGAGAAGGATGTGCTGGACTGAAAATTAGTGAAATATACAGTTACGTGCCTTCACGCGAGTTTCTCTGTTTTCACAGGTTCTGAAGTTGCTGTTGTTGCTTCCTGTCGGGATTGCTCCATTGTAGTATTTGTCATCCGGGGTGAACGGGATGTCGACTGTGAAGCAGATGAATCCTATGTTTCCCGTGAAATCCCGAGTTTCCTGATAAGAGGATAGAGGTATTAATTCTGGGGAACTAGAGGAAGCATATGGCAATGAGCTATTGTCCAAACCAAGGATAAAATCGAGTAGTATACTGCACCGCTAAATGCAGCGCATGTTTTTGTATCTAAATTGGATCCGCACTCCGTGGAAGGGGTGCGGATCCGCAAATTTTCCGGAAGCGCTCTGATTCATGTAAGTTGATGGCTGGCAATGACCAGATTCCTTAGACGTGACATTTATATGTTCGAATTGCATCTTGCCATGATAGGAGGAGTGGAAGAGGTTGGGCATTTCTGATATGTGTAGGAACCATATGGATGGAGTGATATGGACCGAAACTGGACGGTACGAAGTTCGTGTGTCCCAGATGTATAATATTGGGGTTCCGGCCGGATCCGACTTCGGTGGGCGGGATGGGAGAGATGTATCTGTAGACTTAATGCGAGCACCGGACATATTGAGCTGCAGTCGACAGGCAATGCGGTTGTTCGAATCGTATAAGCGGCAGTTTGCAGCCAATGGGATTGTTGGGATTTCTTAACCGGTAGTTGATGGCCAAGGTATCCTTCGAACCTCATAACCTGTAGTTGAGAGCTAATGGGATTATTCCATTTTCATAAACGACAGTTAATAGGGTAAGGGGATAGGGGATCGTGTATCGCATACAAGGTGGTATTGGGCTAAAAAAAAAAACTGCCATCATAAAAAAAAATAATAGATCACTGAATTCTAATAGTTTTTACCAGTATGCACATTTGCCAAAACTATTTGACGAACTTTAAATACCTGATATCCTTGTTTGTGAAAATTGACAGTTAATTAGGGTAGGGGATCATGTCTCACATTACATGATGGTATTGGGCTAAAAAAGAAACCATATTAAAAAATGATAGAGATCACTGAATTCTAATAGGCTTCTAGTACTATACGCATTTGGTAAAACTGTTTGACGAACTTTAAATTCTGGTATCATAGTTTGTGAAAATAGGCTAAAATAATTATATTTTACGCCAAATATTTCTTGCAGGAATCCCGGGCAAAGTCAAACCTGGACACTCAGCACATTTTAAACCACGTGAGCCCTAGCGCCATATTCTCCTTCAGAGCTGTTGGAGATCTGCCCAAAAAAGGTACGGTATGGGCTACTCTTTTCCTCTAGGGGATGGGTTTTAGTCAGCTTAGTGCAACCCCAACTCAAGCAGAAACGTCGGAGGCGAAGAGAGGCAGTCGGGATGAGCAGTACCATTTACACCGGGAGCCGAGAGTTCGCAGCTCCTCATTGTTTCTGCATGAACCTTTTCTCAGATGTGCACTGTCCTTCACCGTTAATGAAGTAGCCTACCTTCTTTGGTGTGCAAAACACCTTTTTTTTTTTATCAAGTTAAAACAACGATGTCACATGTGCGGCAACTTCAGCTACTCGTCCTATTGTATAGTAGTAGTTAGCTTTAGGCACAGCAAGTGCATGCAAATGGCAAGGTCCAATGTCAACAAACGCTCACATAAGCATACGTATTATGTACTAGAAACATATAGTAAGTAAGTAAGTAAGTAATTTATTTATAACCCGCCGTTTTCAGAAAGCGGAGTAAATGAAGAAAGTAAATAAAACGCATAAACATACACAAAAAGACACTTAATTTCAATCGTCGGCCGGGAGGATAGAAGGTCGTGCGCTGGTTGGGTTCTCTTGTCAATGATTTTTTATAGCGACGAAGAAACATCCAAAAGGAACACTTGCATCTTGAATTTTGAACTTCTCCGTCAAAGTATGGTTATGGCATAATTTCGACAAGTGGAGCAGGTGCTTTGCATATTTAAAATAACATGATCTCATCTTTTTTATCTCCTTCTTTCGCAGAACATGAGTGACACCAGAACGAAATAGTATAGAAGGAGCGCAGAAGGTGCTGTACAATTTTCCCAAAGCTTTTCGATTATAGCGCCCCCGGTTGGGGACGATGCGCCCATAGGCGGTACGGATTGATCTAGAAACTTCTTGAACAATGAATATGCTAGCGGACGTGGGAGACGTGCACCGGAGAACACAAATATGATCCCTACAGACGGGGGTGGCGCGAGAGACATGAAATACGGTGACATTAATTACATTCCACGTGACAAATACTACAAGATTCATTCAAGGGATGTTCATGCCCAGGCTCTTAAGATTCTAGCCCGAGTTCCGAAAATGTTCCGAAAATGGAGATTCGCTACCAAGACTTGAGATCATATTTGACGATGCAAAACGGAAAAGTCAGCTACATTTTATTAGAGCTATATTGCGGCTAAATATTCTTTGAGCCCAAGCTGACTTTGAAACATTTATTCAAACAATGTTCAATGTTCAGAAGCTTCAGTTATTTATTACAGGTTTGTTTCCTTCCCCGAAGTTGAACCAGAGGATTGACAGCCTGACGAGGACCCTTGCCAAGAAGGGCCGAAATATTGCTGATGAAGAATCGTAGCTGACGTAGCCGTTGTAAACGTTGTTTGAATATATATTGCGGCCCTTCTTGGCTAGGGTCCTCTTCAGGCTCAAGTCGCTCAAGGTGGAAAATGAACTCGTGGAAAAACAATAAAAGATTCCTCTTTAAATATCTGACTTTGTGAATTTCTTCTCTGAAAATTGGTTGGAGTTGAAGTTGGTGCTGCTGGGCACGGCTGCTGTTTTGCTGTTCGATTGGGTCGTCGAAAGGGTACAGGTTCTTCTGCATTTTGATTTTGGAGTCACCTGTCTCTTCTTCTTCTTTCCACCTAAGATGGATACTTGTCTGGGCGATTTGAAGTCCGTACTTCGGTTATAGATGGTCCTTCGCAGTCACCTTGGTCCGAAGGAATCTCTAAGAGACTTCAAAGTAGAGAAAATAGAAAATAGAGACTAGAGAGTTTTGTAGGTTGAGCGCGGCAGTCAGGGTTCTAAAGGTATCGGTAAGGTAGAATATTATTACAATGGAAATTTTAATAGGGTTATGGAAAGCACCACTGGCCTAAGGCATTAACATTCGAACAAAAAACAAACATATACACAAGAAATAACGGTAATTTTTACACGAGAATTTTAGACAACAACAAGTCATGCCTAGCAATCTACCAACCAACCTTAAATAAATAAAAATACAATTAAAAAATGGAAACGTAATTGCTTGTAGGCTTAATAATGTCCTTTTTTAATCATGTAACTCTTTGTCTGGAAGATAATTAAGGATATCAGGAGGTTCGAGGTTCAGAGAGCGCAGAGGTTCCGAGAGAGGTTTCGGCGTTATAATTTTGATGGAGCCTTGTTCGTAACACCTAACTGTTAGCAATTAGATTAGAGCGACTAAGTAACCTACCGTGACCGTGTTTTTGCGTAAAGGGCTTCCGCGTTAAAGGCGGAAGGTTCTTACGTTGCGTTCGCGCACAGTTCTCGTTGCATAGGTGCTGCGTCGGTTTTTCTCACCACGATGGCGCTTGCGTTCAGCTATAACGAAAGTCATATGGCTTATTTCTCGTGAAACCGTAACGTAAATGTTAATGTATTTATGGGGCAATGTTAATGTATTTATGGGCCATATTCTCTAGAATCGCTCGTGAAAGAAAATGAAAGGAAGTCCTTTCTGAACACTCACTCCGATAAGATATCGCATCCTAAAATACGCTTGCGAAATTCGCGTGACTATGGGGAAACCTCCGTGCAATGCCGTAACATTTTGGAGAAAAGGAAGAAATTTGTGTCCCATTGCGAAAATCGCACTTTGTGTACACGTACCTTTTTACTACTTGACAGTGCATAACGGACACGTCAGCTGAATTTTATTGCGAGGGTCCTCTTTAGGCTCCAGCCGCTTGGGCTGGAAAATTAACTTTCCAGTTTCCAAGTTAATTTTCCAGCTTGAGCGGCTTGAGCCTGAAGAGGACCCTTTTGAAGAAGGGCCTAAATGTAGCTCTAATAAAATTTAGCTGACGTATCCGAAAATCTTGATGTAGGTTCGTTGGCTTTCAGCTATTTCTTAAGGGTGACGGGTACGACGCTACAGCCAAGATAAGTAAAGAATAAAACGGTAGTTGCGCTTGATACTTTATTAAATGATAATAAATTTATTTTCCAGACTTCGATAAGCTGACTTGGCTAGGAAGAATTTACTTCCTGTTCCTCTTTGTATATTCCGGGCTGGAGTTCACATTCTCCTTCCTTACCCACCTGAGATTTGGCTTTACCCCACGTGACCAAGGAAAGATGTTTCTATTCGTCGGAATCTCCATGGCTCTAATCCAGGGAGGTTTAGGACGGAGGATTAAAAAGGAGCAACAGCCTCTCGTTAGTCTAATCGTAAGTAAATTTTTTAGTCTAGGAACAGCTGAAATGGGTCGATTAGATTGCTATTCACGTGATTAAAAATGCCGAACTGTAGATGTCGTGTTGTCAGTTGGCAGCGCGTTTCCCCCGGTCGCTACACGCGGGTTTTCGCCGTTGTTTATTTGGTTGAGTCCACATAGCATGTGTGCGCATAAAACACGAAAACGAAAATAAAATGAATAAATGCTAAAATATAAAAATTAAAATAATTGATGAAATGCTCACAGGTATACAGAGGGGCTTGTGGACATAGTTTTAAAATCATTACAGTTGTCAAATAGAAGTCAATAAGTAAGTATTTTTTCCTGACCCGCCATTTAAAGCGGAGTATGTAAAATAAAATAAAAGAGTTAAATAAAACAAAACAAAGTGAGTTATACGAAGTGTCGTCTAACCAGCAGAGCAAAACAGTGCTTGGGAGTAATGCCAAAACTTGACAAAATTTACATACACTCGAATAACAGCCACACTAGCACCATTAGCGTGCTACTGAACATCCCTGCTGAAACTCATTTAGTCGTTCACCAACGCCGGCTCCGATAATTTCGTATTTTGAACTTCGCCCCCCCAAAAATGATAAAACCTCCATTGTTTCCTTGGTGTGTGCAGACCGCACCTTTGCATTACTAGAAATGACCCGAAAGTTTGTCTCGCCTTAGATGCCGCAAGCGTATTTGGTGGCTCTACGAGTATGACCCATTTGCAAAGCATGGAAAGCATAGGTCTTTGCGCTACTCTTTAGTGTTATTTTGTCCTGCTAAGCAGTTCACATCCCGATGTCACGGGATTCGATAATATTACGTAAAGATAGTATATTATATAAAATAGTATTACGCAACGATGGAATGTCATACAAGGGACTTTACCGTAAGTCCGTAACAAGTAAATCAGAAGTCAATTTGAATTAAATTGTGAAGTCTATAGACGGCCTTGAGATCAAAGTTGTTTGTATCGAAGAAACAACTCCTTAGAGAACCCGATTTCAAGTCTTCTCAGCGTTTTTTTAAATCCTTTGTACCATATTTCGTATATAATTATAACAAAGCAGTGTTTGACACTTAGTTTATTTTACTTTGCATTAACCGTTGTTTTATTTATTTTTTAAACCATTTTTTTTTGACGTACAAGGTTATTTGTTATTTGTAAATGCTCCCCAGGCGGGATTTGAATCCACGCTCGTAAGCTTGCAAGGCGACTGCTCTACCATCAGGGCAAAATGAAACGAGGGAGTAGCGACACGACTTGAAAAAGTGACACACGCTCGAATAGCAGCTACACTAGCACCATTAGCGGTAGAGAACGTCCCTGCTGAAGCTAGAGTTAGTCTTGCACCAGCGCTTGCTTCAGTAACTTCCTATTCTGAACGCAGCAAAAAAAATATACAACATTCCCTGTTTCCACGATGTCTGCAGACCGCATCTTAGCTTTACTAGAAGTGTCTAAACCCGCAAGTTTGTCTCGCTTTAAATGCCGCAAGCGTAATGGGCGACGCTACGAGTATGGCCCGTTTGAGAAGCTTGAAAAACATCGGTCTTGGCGCTACTCCCTTGTATTATTTTGCTTTGTCTACCACTGGGTTACAGAGGGGCTTGTGAACACACTTCTACTTGCCTTCTTAATAACAGTTTTATTTATTTATGACCCGCTTTTTGCGTAACAGCGGAGTATGAATAAAATACAAAAGTAAAATATACAAATTAAAACACTTAAACAAAACAATGTAAATAAACACGACAACATTCTTGAAATTTTAAAGTTTTAAAGTCTTTAAAGTTTTCTATTTACTTATTTATGACCCGCTTTTTGCGTAACAGCGGAGTATGAATAAAATACAAAAGTAAAATATACATATTAAAACACTTAAACAAAACAATGTAAAAAACACGACAACATTATTTAAATTTTAAAGTTTTAAAGTCTTTAAAGTTTTCAGGAGTGAGTTGTAAAGTGGTCAGCTATTTCAGAATATCTGAGCAGAAACACTGAGCAGTGCGAGGTGTCCTTACACAAAATTTCTTTACTACCGTGCACAGTTTAGCATAATTCGTTGTCCTGAACAGGAGTCGAACCCTCGAGATTTGAGAATCTGTGATGCTGATCCAACACATTTATAGCACGTACAATTTACTATAATATTTTACCTTTGTCATAGTCAGAGCAAAATAACACTAATGAGTAGCGCCAAGACCTATGCTTTCCGTGCTTCACAAACGGACCATAGTCGTAGCGACGCCCATTACGCTTGCGGCATTTAAAGCGAGACAACTTGCGGCTTTCTACATTTTCTGGTAAAGCTAAGATGCGGACTGCAGACGTGCGGGACGTTGTATCTTGTTTAAAAAAAAAAATCGACTGTTTTTACGACAAATCGAGGCGCTTTGCGCCGACTCGGCTATGTTTTACCGACAGCCCGAAAATATTGGGGCCCCGGCCCCCCATACGTGACGCCCCGGCTCACGACGGCTTTTTGTATTGGACTCGTTTTGACATACTTCTCTTCTCTTGTAATGCAAGCCATTTAGCTCTATGGTACTGAATAGTCCGTTTATTTATTTGATACAGCGGCTATAAATATGTTGAGGTCTAAAGGTGTTTTTCCTTGACACAGTTGTGTGCCACACACTTCTGAATGCTTGTCGCTGGAAACAAGATTGTGTGCCACACACTTCTGAATGCTTGTCGCGGAAACAAGATTGTGTGCCACACAAAAGTTGAAACTCGCGGGAGCGCTGTTTTGCTTGTTTTTGGGTACCTATCACTTTTCGGTCTGTCGGTCTGTCTGTCAGACAACTCATCCCGAGTTCGGGTACTTCCAGATGTTCTAGGACGGTGAAACTTGGCAGGCATATGGGGCCCTACCCAAACTAACTTGGAAGTAGTCACTTCCCCGATTCAACCACCATGGAAGTGATGGAAATGAAGGGAGGGGAGGGGGAATAAGGAATTTTGACGTATTTTTAACTTTTGAACGGGGAGTCGGATCTTAATGGAACTTAATATTTGGAAAGACCTCCTGTCTCAGATGTCACACTTCATGTCCGGAATGGATCCGATGATTTTGGGGGGAGTTGGAGGGGGAGAGAACCGGAAATCGTGTGTCATATTCAGAGTGGATGGATCGGGATGAAACTTGGTGGCAAGAACAAGCACAGGCCCCAGATAGATAGTTGACAAGACTGGATCGGATCCGAGCATTGCGGGGGGGGGGGGGGTTGGAGGGAGGGTTCCGGAATTCCAGTGATCCCGACTTAAGATGCTTACACATGTGCTAGGACGGTGAAACTTGGCAGGCATATTGGAGACCCGACCTAGGGAGGGGGAATCCGGAATGTTGACATATTTATAGCTTTTGAACGGGGAATAGGATCTCGATGAAACTTGATATTTGGAAAGACCGTGTGAAAGATACAATCTCGTGATTTCCAAGGGTTCATCGTCATTCTTATTTACTAAGTCTTGCAAGTGCCACGTGAGCTTCCAGCTCTTGTTAACCACTACAGTCAATTTAAAAGTAAACTTCTCGGTTGTCCGTCTAAGTCGATTAGACACATATTTAAAGCACGAACACTTTGGTAATGTATTTTACCTGTCATAGTTGGCATAATTTTTTCTGGTCATCTTATGGTTTGTCGAGTCCGTATCGTTTCCTTTGTTGTTGTTGTGTTAGAATATGCAATTTAGTTTGTGTTGTGCGCTGAAGACTATTTATCCCTGGCATAAACATCTTAGAGGGATAATTAGCTGATCGACAAAATGAGCCCGAAACCCACGCCGAATCGACAGGCGATGTAAAAGCCACAATCATGAAAAATGTGATTGAAACCGAAAATTCGGCAGTTAAATGATTTCGTGATAGTCTTGTTGGGTGTTTATAGTCTAGTGAGATAGCAGAGTTGAATACAAAATCTGTTGAAAATGGTGTTGGAGTCAATTGGCCATATTCCTGTTCAGCACTTCCAAGCGGACTAGTTTATGTTAATCCCCCCATGCCTCACGGTCATCACTTGGATCAGACATGGTAAAATAGATCCACAGGTTAGTAAGTGGAAAACCTGTCATCTGTGTCCCAGGTAATGGAGGTTTTACATATGTTTTAGCAGCAGAAAGGGAAAGCGACCCACTACCCTATGGATTTGGCTTTTTACTATGTCTACGCAAGTGTTGGTTAAGACACAGTAAAAAGTCGAATCCATAGGGTAGTAGGTCACTTCTGCTGCTGAAACATATGCAAAACCTCCAATACCTGGGACAGAGATGACAGGTTTTCCACTTACTAACCTGTGGATCTATTTTACCATGTCTGATCCAAATAATGACGGTGAGGCATGGGGGGATTAACAGAAACTAGTCCGCTTGGAAGCGCTGAGCAGGAATATGGCCAATTAGGCTTCACGAGCTGAGCTTGCCAGATGACATGTTTGCCAACTGATCGTTTACGAAGTGAGGCCGAAATGACAGTCCTGGAACATGTATGTATTGGAACTGAGATTTATGAACCAGGAAATACGGCATGTTATTAGCTCTCTCTTAGTGAACTTTCCATTGCCCCATCTCTTACTATATCACCATGTGGCACGCTGCTGAAATCACTGTCTTTTGAGCCTGAAATTGCTGTTTGAAAAACATAATTACTCTTTCTCTCTCCTTTAAGATCCTTAGATAAGCTTATGTTAGCCCTAGATTTTTATGGTGTATAAAGATAGGAGATCTCAGTCAGATTGTCGGTTTGTAAGAGAAGATGAGCTGTTCATTGTTTGATTTCCTGTAGGTTAGGGTTGTCTAAAATCAGTTCGACCTTTAATTGATAGGAAACAATATTATTGTAGACTATGGGTACACTTTTTTTTTTCAAGGGGCTTCCGAATCGTTGGCTCTATCGAAATGGCAGCTCAGAGAAAACAAGAGCAAAAGTTTCGATGGAATCCCAAAAATGTCGTATTTGATCCAGACAGTTGTATCTTGCGCCAGACTCCTTGCTCAGTTCTGCTGAAAAGTATTTTTCTTTTCTTTGTGGTTAAGATGAGTACTTAAAGGGATGGTCAGATCTAGGAAGTGACAATTTCGAAGCCAATCTTGTTAAGTCTCTAATGTTTAAGTCAAAGTTCATCGTCCTAGCACATCTGGAAGAAGCTTAAATCGCGATCACAGGAACGCCCCCCCCCCCTCCAACCCCCCTTATCCGGTCCGATCCTGTCACTGATGTATCTAGGGCATATGCTTGTTCTTCCCACCAAGTGTCACCCCAATCGCTACACTCAAAGCGTGTCACAAAATGCCCCGCCCCCCCCCCCCCCCCCCGACTCCCCTACATTGATCGCATCCTGTCCGTAACTGAAATGGGACATCTGACACATAAGTTCTTTCCGAATATCAAGTTCATTAAGATCCGATCACACGTTCAAAAGTTGGACATACCTCAAGATTCCGGATTTCCACTCCCTCTGGTGGTCAAATCGGAGAAACGACTGTTCTCAAGTTAAAATTTTCGAGTCCCTGATATGCCTGCCAAGTTCTACAGTCCTAGCACATGTTGTAAGCATCTTAACTCGGGATCACCAGAATTTCGAAACCCTCCCTCCAACTCCCCCCATAGTGCTCGGATCATGTCCGGTCTTGTCAATTGTGTATCTAGGGTTTGTGCTTGTTCTTCCCACCAAGTTTCATCACGATCGGTCCACTATGATTATGTCACATAATTTCCTGTCCCCTCCCCTTGGACTCCCTCCACAGTCACCTGATCCATTCCGGAATTGAAATTTGATATCTGAGACACGAGGTCTTTCCAAATATCAAGTTTCATTAAAGTTTAACTGAAAAGCAAACTTATTTTTGTATCATTTAGTTGAATACACAAAGTTATTTAGATTCTGCTAAGAGATTTTTTGATTTTCCACTATCTGCTCTAGTAGAGAGGTTCAGAATATCTACGGCTGTCCCCACAGCCCAAATTCTACAATGACGCGGAATATTTGAATCTGAACACAAACGCGGCTTTTCAGTGGGCGGCGATAAGCTTGGCGAAGACTGCTTAGTGACTGAACAAAAAATTTTATAAATCTTTTTCGTCAAGCATACGGCACAAGTAGTACCGCAAATCTGACAGGGAAATTCCACTATTTCAAAATTGATTATTCGTGGATAGCGGAGCAACAAAGTAACACATTTTCATCGGGTCTTCAAGCCTCCTCAAGTGAATAGGTGAGGTGTAACAAGACTGTCCAATCTCTGCCCTTTTCAGTTTAACTTTAAGATCCGATCCCGTTCAAAAGTTATACATACTTCAGTATTCCGGATTCCCCCTCCCTCAACTCTCCGTACGGTGGTTGGATCGGGGAAGTGACTATTTCCAGACTAGTTTGTCGGGTCTCTAATATGCCTGCCAAGTTTCATCGTCCTAGCATTTCTGGCAAGTACCCGAACTCGAGCTGCAAGTGCCATACAAATCGGCGGAGTCACTTTTGCCCGTTAGTCAGTATCCGTTCAAGGAAAATGAACGCATCGGTATTTAATATATTAAATACCGAAATAATTTAAGGTATTTAATCTTTTGCTCTATTTCGCTCGGTTGCTTTACACCCTATATATAAACAGCCAGTTTGCGGCGCCCAAAGTAATGCAGCAGTTCGCATTATTTCCATGACCTCCGAAGTTTCACAGCAGTCGAAACGAACGTTGCAAAAAGAAAAGGAAGCCAAGTAAAAACAATCTGAGCATACTTAATGTCAAAAGAAAGCTGAAACACTTTACTCTTAGCAGATGTCAAGTTCTTTGTTTGTCAGCCCCATTCACTGTTTTAGGGGTGAAAATCAAAACCACGGTAGTCCAAAATCCAGAGAAGTGTCCAAAAAAGCATACCTTTACTAGAGATCCGATAGTTCCGTTTCTCATGTAAATTAACTCAGGGGTTGTTTGAGATCGCTAATTGTAGTAGAGGCCATGCAAGTGCCATCTTGACTCCCAGCTCTTATATTTTATTTTCAAACATGATTGAGATCATATCGAGATGGTATTGTTTTCGAAACCTTTTGGACAAACTTCGAGAAGGTCAGAGGTATTAATTACGTTGGTCCGTTAAAATCTTTTTGTTATCAAAAGGGACATCTGAAATTGAGTAAAGGGTTTGAAACCTGGATTTAGCAATACCTGGGGATTGCAGGGTAGCCAGAAATCATGTTGCAAGGTTTTGTAATGAAACGGCTGTGAAATTTTTTTTGTGCGGCCTAAATCTTTGACAGTTCGACGTCTGATAGGGTTCATGTTTTCGTACGCCCGTTTATCCTTGAAAACATGGTAACACATTTTGAGGCATCTTTGATGAAGATTTCTGCTAGACTGTCTCAGGGCGCACTGTGCTTAAAGATAGATTAAAAGTCCATCAAGTAAAAATGGGTGCAATTTGGCCGAATGGTTCTTCAGCAAGTGTCGGATGTTCTGGATCATGAACAGTGGGGTCCTATCCTTTTTTGACCCTTCTAGCGGAAGTGTCATATAACAAACAACGTTTGTACTTGTACTTGTACGCAAGCTGTGCAGCTCTCCCTGGCGACAGCAGCTGACGGACCAAGGTATGCCATGAATCTCGGTCTTCTGTGAATGGTTTCGAGATTTGAAGCCAGTAGGGATCCCATCTCCTCCCATGCCGGCGGAAGTCTCCGATGGGCTCGAGGTCTTCGTTGAGGGTGCTGAGCCACGTTTTACGCTGACCTCCCCGGAGTTTCTTCCAACCGGGCATCGGGGTGGAGAGCAGAGCTTTCTTCGCCAGGGTACCCTTGGATCCCCTTACTTTCAGTTCAGTTTTTTTCAGACTCGCAATGAAGATGAAAGTTAGGTAGGGACCTCGTTGGATTCACTTTGAGCCCTATCATTTTTGGGATCCCAAAACGTAAGTGGCGGGATACCTATGAAGTCTCAAAAGTTATCCGTCTATCTGTCTGTCCGTCTTTGCGGGCTGTAACTCTCGAAGGGAATGAGATATGTTGATGAAGCTTGGTGTGAGGATTCTTTGGGTCAAGAGTAAGGTCAGATTCGTAGATGGGCTCTGTAGCCCTATATTTAGGGGGGGGGGGGGGGTAGGGGGTTTAAAATAAGGGGCAAATAAAATATTTTTAAACAGATAATGTGATAGTCGATTATGGGGTAAGAAGACATGCTGAACACGATGGTGAAAACCATTTTCTAGCCTGATAACTAGTTCGTCTGGAATCCGGCAAAACCGGAAGATTTGCTAAAAGCAAAAGTTTTATCTGAAGTTGATTAGATGGCAGATTTAGGGGTGAGAAGAGACGCTGAGTCTGTATATGACAATCGTTTTTTACCCAGATATAATTAGTCCGGAATCCGGTTGTAACCGGAATTTTTTTTAAGTCAAAGTCTTATTTAAAGTTGATTAGATGTTCTTTGTGGGGACAAGGAGATACGCTGGATTCGTTTCTGAATTTTCTTTCGAAATTTCGAATTCGGGCGAAACCGGAAACCTCGCAGAAATGAAGCAGGAAGTTTCGGTCAATTTCGTCAAAATAGATATGGCTTATAGAGGTATATCTGAACTTGATTTTCTCTGATGATTAGCCTGGCGAAGACTGGATCTGGCGAAGACAAGACCCAATTTTCTGGACCAAGTATTAGATCTTTGGGATCCCTTCGACAACTTTGGTCTTGTTTGAGTTGAGGTGTGATGGGAGGGAGATGCAATCCAACTCCTTTTGACACGAATGTTTCCCCAACTGTTGGTTTGATTCGGGTATAGGTTGATGGGGTAGGAGTATATGAGGGAAACTGCGTTAGGGGCTCGAGAGGTGGATCTTGAGATTGGCATTGGGCCAAACTGGAAGATAGGTCGGAAGACACTTGATGGGTGGAAATTTCAGTTGCGTTGTATCTGCAGCATTCCTTATTGGCTCGGTTTCATGCAGTGAGGGATGTGAAGGAGGAGGGGGGGGGGGGGAGATCTTTGAGTTTTCCAGAGCGGATTTCGATGTGTTTCCCTAATGTCTGAACAATTTTTTGAGTTGATGTGTGAGGTGTTTTCTTTATATGTAGGGTATTCAATTAGTTGATTTTATTTGTTTTTTTAATTCAGATAGGTTACCTCCCTGTTCTGTCCAAGCATTCCTTTTCCGCTTTTCTAGCAGGAATATTGTGTTAGTTGTGTATTTTTTGTGTTTAAATATAGTCTAGTAAAGTCAGTGAAAAAAAAATACACAATTTAGTTCTATCCCATTTCCGTTTTTTGCCAGATTCCGGACGAATTACATGTCCGGCGAGAAATATAGGTTCATCTCACAAAGTGAATTCAGGGTCTTATTTTGAGGTGCACTTGGGTCCAAAGCTTTTCTTTCCAGCTTATGAGGGACCTTCCCTTCCCTGGGAACTGAATGAGACCGCAGGTTCTTTAACAGTTGGCGAGTCTGGGGTTTTAATTTTTTTCTGTCCCTCTCATACCTGAATGCTCAGATGTGCAATAAGAAGGCGATAGGTCGAAGAACGTTCCAGTGGTGTGAAAGAGTGATTCGTAGGTTAAACCTGCTCTGTTTTCAGCTGTGCCTGAGAGTCCCAAGTTCCATTATGAGCTGTTTAATATCCGTACCGCCTATGGGCGCGTCGTCCCCAACTGGGGGCGCTACAGTCGTAAAGCTTTGGGAAAATTGTACACCACCTTCTGCGCTCCTTCTATACTATTTTGTTCTGGTGTCACTCATGTTCTGCGAAAGAAGTAGATAAAAAAGATGAGATCATGCAATTCAATTCAATTCAATTCATTTTAATTTCAACATTCCTTAAACAAAACAACAAACAGAAGGCTCCCAAGAAGGGCACAACCGTGTCCTGTGCGGGAGTGCACAACTTTTAATCACCTATTACATACTATGACACACATTTCTCGTCTTAACCTTATCATTTCTTTTTCTTTACCCCCCCCCCCTACCCAACCCAACCCTCATTCACTAATAATAGTATTGAAATTCAACTTAAATAAAATTCCAAATAAATATTCCACATTTACCTAACTATCCAAAAAATAACTTTTCAATCTATTTTTAAACAAAAACTGGTTCTCCGACTCCCTGATTCTCTCCGGAAGATGATTCCATACCTTCACACCCGAATTCATCACACAAAACCCTCCTCTTGACGACTATTTTAAATATGCAAACCACCTGCTCAACTTGTCGAATTTACGCCATAACCATACACTGACGGAGAAGTTTAAAATTCAAGATTTAAGTATTACCCTTTTGGATGTTTCTTCGTCGCTATCCAAAATCATTGGCAACAGAGCCCAACCAGCGCGCGACCTTCTCCACTGCTTCCTGACCGAAGATTGACAATTAACTGTCTTTTTCTGTGTGTTTAATTTTTTATTTATTTTCCTCATTTACTCCGCTTTTCCAAAGTGGCGGGTTACAAATAAATTAATTACTTGCTTACTTACTTATAGTATTTTTCTTCTTTCTTTTCAGAGCATGATGGTTACTGCTCCTTCTTTCTTCATCATTGGCCTCTCTAACTCCATTCCTATGCTCTATTTTGGCTTGTTCTTGTATGCCGCAGGCAAGTATTATTTATTTCTTGATTTTGATTTTTTTTTTCTCTGCTGACAAAAGCAACTATTTTGAAAGCAGTATCAGGTGATTTAATCCGCCAGAGTTCTAAAAGAGAAAAATTAATCTTCAGGGGTAGAAATCTTATAGAAACTGTTCGGAAACGTTTTCAAGATAGATAGGCTATTAGGTTATCATGTCTGTAACGTACAACGTCCAAACCATGAAAGAGTTCTAACGCCAGGTTCATTGAGTTTAGATAGCGTCGTTCGAACTTGACACGTGTGAGCTATAGCCTAAATCTTCGTCTAGAACTGCTTGGAGGATCTGACGGAAATATGTTTACTATCATTGAACTATTAGTGATGTCACTCAGCGAATGAGGAAACACAGTACAGCAGATAATGCCACCCACTGTCATTTGTCCGAAAATTCTACTATGTACGTTCATGCCAGCCTCATTTACCGAGTGAACTTTATATTCCACGGTCTGGAATTCCATCCATGAAACATTGATCATAGAGAAAACTGAAGATCTGTTCTGGAATCAATGACACCCCAAGCAGATAAAAGCAGCGTAGGATCTCACAGGGACGGCGAAACCTGAAATTTGTTTGGGCAAATAGTTTGTAGCTCTTCGCATGTTTTCCCATAAACGCTACACGTAGAAAGTAATTAAACAGGAATTTTGAGAGTCAGATCAAGGCTGCATCACTAACAAGCCCAAAGGTTTCTGTGGGATCCCAAAGGGGAATATTTGTTGAACTTCGTCAAGGTCTTGTAGACTTCCGGTACTCATCTGACCGAACATGTTTTTTATACATAATCAACCCCTAGACCGAATCCGGTTTAGATCTGTCCCTAACCTCGCCGTCCAGCCGAGATTATATCCTGGAATCCGGTTTTTGGATCTCCGTCTGAAGCTTTCGGGTATGGTTGGGAAATTCCGACCAGGCTCAGCTACTGCTAATTCAGTATATATAAGAATTACTGGTAAGTTCCTCAGGTTAGCTTTTAAACACCGGAAAGATTTCTTCTGATGGGGAAATTGTGTTTTTAGTGCTAATAAAGTATTCAGTGTAAATTAAAAATATTAAGATTGTGTTAGTGTGTATATGCGCATGTAAGATTGTTCACTTTTTGTTTCGTTTTGTTGCATGATGGCCGGATGGCTTTAATGTGCAAATAAATTATTCATTCATCATTCATTCATATCAACGGGCTGCGGGAAACGGGAGGAAGGAAAAGTCGCCTTATCAGGTCGAGTAGAACACGCGTCGTTGTCGGTTTCTGTGGCGACGTCGTGGGACTAAAGATGAACGTGCAACATTTTGTTTTATCAGAATTCTGGGAATAACTGAATTGAATGTGAATGAATGTAACGACACTTCAGTGAAAAAAATAATTCCTTCTTCCTTCTGTAAATGGAGGAGTTATAGCCAGTCAAGTTATACACACTTGTCGCAGAGATCTAGAGATGGTGTCTACCCCCGACCGTGAACTTATAAATATCTATAGGCTAGTACGTATATCTGTACTACTAGTATTTACAATTTTTGGCCACTACTGACGAAAGCCCAAAACCCAGCCAAAACCTATGTTGTGCTGTGCCAGAGTTGGTCACCAAGAACCAGGGTGTACGAGTTACTTCAGGATACTTTGGGTTACTTTTGGTTACATTGGGTTAATTTGCGTTACATTGCATTGGGTTATATTAGGTTACATTGGGTTACTTCGAGATACTTTTGGGTTACTTTCCAGGGTGTACGAAGTTGCTTTTGGTGACCAACCCTGGGCGCTGTGTCAGGAACAGATTCTCCATCACCCACCACTCTCTTCGTAAGAATTAGGACCAGTCACTACAATTTATTTTGTCGCTGATTTTTCTTTTCGTTGCTATACTTTTGGTGACTAATTCGTCTTACCGATGCAAAATCGCCCTGTACACGGATCCTGTCCTGCAATATACTAATCCCATAAATAAAGCCGTCTAATAACTATCAAACCTATTTTTCGTCATTCTTTTGTTTATTTTAAGCGTAACTTCTTGGACTTATAAGCCTTCTATTGCTCTTAACAGAAAACAAAATGGCGGTTATCCGGCCGTAACTGTGTGCCCCACATGTTACTGCTCCCAAACATCGCTGTGATTGGTTAAGACAGGATTGAGTTGTTGAGTTTGAGTCGTTAGTGCTACATTTTCTCGTTCTTCCCGAGGATCTCTCGCGTGTTTTGGACTTGGTCATCTAAAGTATTACTATAAACCCACCATTACTCTATTACTCGACAGTTTTTCTGAAAAAAAATGCAAATTTACTAGCGAGGAGGAAGACAAGTATTTTGAAAACGGACGACCGTTTCCGGGGCGGAACCGAATGGTTATTATCATTAATTTTATTACCCATCAGTATAGATACACCAACATGGATTAGGAAAAATAAGGGAACTTTTGAAGTGTAACCGGAAAGGTCGAAGATACGACAATCTAGCTACCCATCACTTATTCACTTAAATAGGCTTGAAGAGCCGATTAAATGCGATACGCGTAGTTTTTTCGCTATTCGTTCTTATTTGTTGATTCCGTTTCTCGTACCTTTACGTGCTTATACCTGCATACTTGAGTATTTAGCAACTATAACGACAAAGGATTTCCGTAAAGTATATGTATAAATATAATACTACTAATAGTACTAAAAATAGCAGGTTGTCAATCTGAATTTGCCACGTCTAATATTGCATGGTAACTGCAACGTCTGATATGATAATTTTAATGTTTACTGTCTATTTAATATTTGTTTTGTGATCTTGTGCATTTACTACATTATTGAAATGTCAGTGTATGTTTTCCTTTTCTTCGTCTGTACTGCGCTATTTTCTCTTCTTAGGTGCGTGAATAAAATTTCATCATCGTCATCATCATCTGGTATTTGATTTTCTTTGCCATGAAACTCGACTCAGAGACTCAGAGGAGAGGACAGAAGAATCACGTTGGTTCTCATGTAAAAATTTAGCCGTTCAGTTGTGGAGCGGTCCATATTCTCAACGTCCCTACTAGAGCCTATTTCGGAAAATTTTTCAAATAATTCAGTGTGTTTAAAAAGAACATAGAAAAATAAGCTGGTTTCTCACTTAAACTTTTAATGATTTCAGTTTATTATATTTCAACATCAATTACGGACTAGCCGAATAGCAGGTGGTAGAGTCAAACATACATTAAAAATTTACCAAAATTATCAACATATACTAGAAAGTGGTCGAATTACATATAAAATACTGGGAACAAACAATATGAATGATAGGCGGATTGGGAGAATTGCTCCTTACTTCTGCCCGATGTGTGGAGATATGAATGACCGTGTCCGACATCTTATGTGTGAATGTAGGGAATTGAATGTTTTGGGAAGTGAAATATTTGGAGAAAATGAGCGCGATCAGGAATGTATGGAGCAAATGTTTAAGAGTGAGTGTTATGCTACTATAAAGAAAGTGGGTAGATTCCTCAAGCTGTCAGTGATTCATAGAGATCATTTTTTGTAGTTTTAGTGGTAGTTAGAATAAGTTTCGTTACTGTGTTTCCTTTTGTTTTATTGCCATGGCCCTTGGGCGTTTAAGGTAATAAATATCATACCATACCATATCATATAAAAAGTAACGATTGAGGAAATAGACGACGGGGGGGGGGGGAGGTAAATAATAACCTACTAATTTGTGATACGTAGAGAAACCAAGGAGGGGACAAACTATTCTTGTATCTCACGTGACGGCAAAACGCTGGTTGAAGGGTAGGACTCGTTCGGAAGCTTGTCTTTGAGGCCTCTCCCTTTCTGTTGTAAAGTTAGGGGGCAGGATGCCGCGAAGGACTGGGTTAAGTAGAGTCTACCCTCCAAACTTTAAGCACAAATTTTCACGACGGTGAGAGAGGGTTTTCAGATTAAATTTTTCAGAAGATAAATATAAGGGACTTCCAGAGATTTATCCGTTATTAGGAGAGCTCAGTATTGTATCGTCGCTAGAGCATCCGTTTGCTTCCGAGTCACACCAAAATGCCATACAGGACAGCAGTATTCTAGGACTGGGGGAATGAACGAAAAATAAATGTGTAATAGATGTTCGGCAGGGACACCATGACGGGAAAGAAGTTTGAGTCCCCGAAGGCCAATATTGGCCTTCTTTAAAATGGAATTTACGTGTTTTACCCACTTCATATCATTCGTGATTTCGTCGATTCGTGATTTCATGTGACGACCCAGGGTCCCCAAGGACGGTAACACCACCGGACGTGACTGCGAAGTTTCTAGCGTAGCTGGCATACTAGGCCCTGCCTATAAACCTCCAAAAACACATAGGCCAAGCCTATAAACCTTAAAAGTAAGGGGCTAAGAAAATAATACTTTTTATTGGCTCTAAGGCATATTCTCGCCGTTCCCCGAGGACTCCTCGGGGAATCGAAAGGAACGGCGAGAATAGAGGGAGTCACTCCACGCGGACTCCGCGTACAGAAACAGCGAGAACAGGGGGAATGCTTCCAAAATGGATTTTGTTCGAAGAAGTAATATGCAGTTGACGAAATTAGTCGGGATCCACTTTATTTTTGGTTCCTTTATTCTGATTGTTTTTAATTAATTTTACATTGCACCAACACCAGCAAAAATTCATTCCCCTCCGAATCTGAAAGGGAGTCCTTATTGATGATGGTGATCATTATCGGAGCATTCCCCGTCCGTGGGGACTCGCGAGAATACGGGGAGTGAGTCCCCGGGACAAACAAAAACGCGGGGACTCCTCAAGTGGAGTCCTCGGGGAACGACGAGAATACGCCTCTAGTTAATCACACAATGCTCCTCAGATACTCACTTAAGAATATCCGTTATAAAACACTTAAGAATATCCGTTACAAAACACTTAAGAATATCCGTTACAAAACAAATCATAGCTGACGTATCCGCTGTAGACATTATTTGAACAAAACACTGAAGTTACAGTCTCCTTCACTCCTTCACAATAACTATTGTGTGGTTAACTTTTCTACTTTCCTTATTTTTTATGCGTAATTTAGTCACGTTTAAAGTTAATCGTTTATTAATTATCCTTTACTTTCCAGAATTTCCACTATCTTACGAAAATATGATATGATATTTATTACCTTAAAAACCAAGGGCCATGGCAGTACAAACAAAAGGAAACACAATACGAACTTGTTTCTAACTACCACTAAAACTACAAAAAATTATCTCTATGAATCATTGACAGCTTTAGGAATCTACACACTTTCTTTACAGTAGCATAACATTCACTCTTAAAGGACCCCTCTTACTTATTCTGCCTTTTATAATATACTTAGCTCCCATATGGAATAATAAGCTTCTAAAATCCCCACCTTTCTCCAGTGTTTCGTTTCGTAACAACGAATTCTTAGCGCTTTTTCGACCTTTCCGAGTTTTCCCGTCAACCAACGAAAAGTTTGCCGTAATCTTCAATGTACGCTGACAACTCTTTCACATATAAGGATGTGACACTCTCCTGTTTATTACTTCTTTTATTTGCTTAGTTTTCCCACTTCTTAACCAAGGCACGGTTCAGTTTTCAAATGTTTTGCGCCCTGCAGTCGCGTCGGAGATCCGGAAGGCTGGATATACTCGACAGGCGCTAACAAGATAATCGCTAGTTTTAGGTGGGAAGGAATGGTATTTCCAAAAGAGTTTTTTCTGATTCATTTCATAGGGAAAAAATCATTTCTAGTTAGAGTTGTGCTTTAAACATTTGCTCCATCCATTCCTGATCACACTCGTTTACTCCAAATATTTCACTTCTCAAATCATTCAGTTCCCTACAATCACACATAAGATGTCGCACACACTCATTCATATCTCCACACATCGGGCAGAAGTAAGGACCCATTCTTCCAATCGGCCTACCCGTGTACCTCCTCCTATCTCCCAGCGGTAAAATATCAGGACGCATACTAATTAATAATTTCAGTTCCTCCCTACCTAAACCCGCTTCAAAATAAACACAGTATAGTCACGGCTTATTGTACTTCTGTATATAAGTCCGTGACATGCCATAGGATTATTCCTGGTTGACATACGGTCGCTTTCTAATCCGCCTTTATGGAAAAGAAGGAGCGCGGCGTGAGAGTATTCATACTGATATCTTTTCCAGGGTCTGCCATGGTTGTGCCAAGCATGACGACGATGGTGTCGGACTGCGGCCCTTCTCAGCGTCGAGGCCTCATACTAGGCAACTTCCGATCAATAGGTGCACTTGCACGTGCTACCGGGCCTCTTGTTGGATCTTTCAGTAAGTCGTTTTCTGTTTCAAGTTTAAATCCCTTCAGTCTTTAGAAGGGTCAACCGGGGCAGGATCGTATTCAGGATATGTCAAATGTGGTTTGGAATGTTTGACTGTGTCAAACGAAAGCTGATTAGAATATTAGATTAAATATGGGGTTTATTGGAAACAAATACTAAGAACTACAAAACCCTCCAGAAGTTTACACTTGTTAAGAGGTTTAACGAACCCCCTTTGACAGATTAACCAACATAACACTATAATTGAGAGAGAAAAAAAAAAGAGAGGAAGAGAAAAGAAAAACATAAACAAACTTATACACTTACTCGGTTATTGGCCAAACACCCAACAAAAAAACTATACACTCCAAAATCCTGTCCAAAAACAAACAAAACCAAACAAATAAATAAAATGTAGATGATTAAACAAACATAACGCAATCTGAGCCAACCTGAGAACATTTATTTCCGTGTTTCGCTGGGTGGATCCCCACCCCCACTCACCTTACCTACTGCAATGTACGTGGCAAAAATTGAACTTGAAGCCGTAAAGACCCCAGGCTGTTACGAAGCTGCAGCTAAGTTTGTAGGGCAACTAGCTGGCTTGAAAATAATATTGACTCAAAAAAAAAAAAAAAAAAAAGGAGCCCAGGTCAGAGAAACAGAGCGTGTTCCAACTATTAGTTACTATTTCCGTTCCGACCTCACCAAAAGTTACTACGCTAACCGTTCCAACCTTCTCGAAATAGTAACTATTTGCTTACCACACTCGGGAGCGTAGTAACTATGGAACTCTGTAACGTGATTGGTCGGAATCGTCCCTGGCACGATATTCTGCTGGAAAATAGAAAAATCGTTGCAGCCTTGACGGCAAAAAGCCAGAAGTCGTGACGTCAAGCGTAGTAACTACGGTAAGTAGGATGGAACACACCCACAATGTCGACTGGCACAAACAGTACATTACAAAAATGTGCGTAATTAGCTCATAAGCGCCATAACATTAGATGGTCGTCCTTGAAACAGGGCTGGTTGTACCGAACTGTGAAGTTGCAAAACGAGAAAGGTTTGCATTTCGGCAAAGTCGGGCCATTCCGATACTTTTATGGTGTTTCGACGAGACGATACAAGTGACCCGGATTTGGATCTTAACTACTAAAACTAAGGGAATATCTCCATGTCTGACACCAGTGAGGATGTAACACCTTTCTAGCCGGGTAAAGCTATTTACCAAAAGTATGGCTTTCAAAATAGTGATGCATGTCGAGTGAAAACTAACGATAGCAGAGCAGCCAATTTTTTAAAGTTTACCATAAACAGGGAAGAGGGGACTGTTTTCAGTTTGGTAGACCTGCATTTGCGGTCGTGCCACACACACGCCGCCACGCGGACGCTGACCGCAAAAACATCTGTGCAAAGTGTGGGGTGGTGCGGAAATAAAGGGCAATTCTGGCGGCCAGGAAGGCTCCTCGAGCTTTTGCGCCGGCTGTTTTTGCGACTTCGGCTATAATTGCTTCGTTTTCCAAAGCTTTTCTCGCGCTCTGCTAGTTTCCGCCAGCAGTTGGAAAGCGATCCACTTCTCGAGTGGAAAGTGATTTCGGCACATCAGCGAGAAGTTGTAAAGGTGCAACTGAAGCGCAACTACTTTCCGTTTGTTCTTACCCTCGGCGGATTCTCGCTTTGTGTTTAAGCGAATCCAAGAGATCGCCAGAATAGCCCTGAAGTCTAATTAATGTAACGAACAATCCTGGAACCCAGAGGTGAAAAATAAGGAACGGTTAAAGTTTTAAGCTGATTCGGATAGGAGGACCAACAGAAAGATGCACAGGTCAATTAGCGCATAAGGCGTGATGGCGATGTCATGTGGCTACACTTAAAGGACCCCTCGCACCATCTAATCTTCAACTTACAGTATTTTAAAATATTTGAATACTTTAAAACTAGGCTATGCTTTCAACAGATAACCCACGATTTTTGCTGTTTTAAGCCTATTCCTAGACCCGTTGACTTGTAGCGAAAACAGATAAACAATTTATATAACAGTTTTTTCTGATGGAAAAACTTCTTGCAGACAACCGTCGACAGCGTGATACGCATCGAAGGTAGCAAAACACAGCTTGTGAGAAAATCAGCGTGGTTTTCTTTGAGGGGCTAGAATGTACCGTACGAAATTGGGGTCTCCGGGTCTTAGAAATATATCGAGTGATTATGGAAGTAGGTTAGTATTATAGGTAAGACTGGTCCTTTAAGTGGATTACTCAGTACCACAGGAGATAGTAGACAAAGCGGTGTCGGTGTCAGAGCGACTAATATTGTCATGTTTTTTAAGCGTTTTGGAGTTGTGGCGCCCCACTTTCTTACTCAATTGGCAGCTTTGGAATGTTGCTGCCCTGTTACTACTTGTGGAAAAAGGTGTTAAAAAATTACCAAAAATCAGCATAGCAGTCATCTGTATAGATCTGCTAGCTGGAGTGCAATAGACAGATGGCGGTGTTGCCGTGTTGGCAGCAACCAGTGACCAAAAAAGTAAATATACAATGTACAAAGTTTCTCCGTATAAAGATTAAAGTTTACTGCAATATTTGCTACTCGGATTGTTATTATCTCTAGGGAGATAAGATTAATATCAAACAGAGATAAGATGAATCTGAGTAGCAAATACTGCAGTTAACTTTAATCTTTATACGGAGAAACTTTTTACAGTGTAGCCTTTTGACTGTTCTTGGTCTTGGATAAGTTCTAGTTTTGGGACACAGAGTTTGTCGGTAAATTTGCACACATTTTCGTACAATCTGTGATACAAGTTGCCTTTATTATTTACTAGGTCGCTTTATTCTGCTCTTCATAAAGCATTGTAAGCTAATAGCTAGAGATTAATGTGAGATTCCTCTGCTTTCTGAATGCTCTTTGGTTGGGACGGTTCATCTTTGGTTTTATCGTGATCTCTGCTTGGTGGAAGCATGTTTTAGTTATCATTCCATGTATTCAAGTGATAATTCCAGTGGTTTGAAATGTATGACAATCATATCGCTTTAAGTAAACTTGCAATTTTCTGCAACGTGTCTTTATTTTCTTCAGTCGATACTCTTCAGATGGGCATCGCCTAAGCCCCCCGAGGCAATTTGAATATGTTGCCGTTCATGGAAGATTGGGTTGCCCCTGATTCCTTAGTTAGAGCGTATGCTCCAGTTACACCATGTCTTCAGTCCTAATGCACTTCCTCTTTTTTCACTCGTATAATGGCGCCGGTGACACAGCATCATTGACATTTCCTTGCTCTCTCGAGTTGAGATACTAGGAATTAGTAATTCTATGAGGGTGGCATTTGTTGGGTTCCAGCTACCCCCCCCCCCCCCCACCTGGTCCTGCTTTAAAGAAACCTGTACGGTAGAAGAAGAATGCAGAGAAATGGTCGCGGTGACATGCCCTCTGGAATCGCAAGATTCTGGAATCGCTCGCATGACATTGCTTGACCTATGATTAGGTTTAGATACGCAAGAACAGAGGTCAGTAAGAAGTCAATCAAAGTTCTGAAGAGAATGACCTTTATTGGACTGTTCTTGGGTTGTGCGTTGATGTGTTGGTAGCTGTTGTCATCCGCAAGCTTTGGGAACTCGTTCTTTCTATTGGCTGCATTATTTATTGCGCTTCTTGTCTTTCTTGTCTGGCACATGTCTGTTGGCTCGGTAGTTTGGTCGAGCGTTGAAGCCTTTCAGTTTCAATGCAAGCCGGGCAGGTATCCCGAGTTTAAAATATCGCCGAGTACAGTAGAGGTGAACACTTTTTTTATTATGTGAATGCTTATGTGAACCCTTTTTTAACTGTTCCACTACCTTGGCTTTCTTGCTTGCACATAAAAAAGTAAAATGGAAAAGAAAAATAACAAACTTGATATCAGCAAACAGCCAACTATTTCACGGTTATTCTGGCACAAACACAAACTTGAAGCAGAAATTCAATTAACTTTCTTTGATTTTGAATTTATCAAAAAGGTCCTTCCTCTTTTGAAGGCATCTGACGGTTCGGACCGCAATCTTCTCCATTGAAGGTGCGTTCCTCGCGGCAAAATTTTCAAATTATAAAAAGCAAACCAGAGTCTCGTTTTTGTTGCCGCATCGCTGCTGCAGCACTTCTTTGCTTTTGCACAATATGCGTTTTTGGACTCACTTTCTTCTTGGTTGAAGCGGCAGCGCTGCAGCATCTTGCAGGGAAGCACGGACTTGGTCGGTGAGCAAGTCCGCGATTCTCGAGAAGCGCTGCCGTCTTCCTCGGAAGCGCTGCAGTGCAAAAACGGATGTAGAAACTAGAAAGAATCAGTCCGGAATCGTCCGAGAAGTGGACCTGCAGCATGCAACAAAAACGAGGCTCAGGTGTCAGCTGAGTCACTTTCATAGATGAATTAGCAAAATATTCAAAAAGCGACAAAAGCGTGAGTGATTATTACTAGTGTTTTTAGGGGAAAATGCCTGGTTTGGGTTTAAGTTTTTTCTTCGGCGATTGTTCAACTGTTAGCGGACGTTCACATAAGCATTCCTCTACTGTACTTGGTTGGTGTTGTCGGCTTAAGCATTGTCCAAATAGGTGTAGTAAAGTGTATTACGGCGGATAAGTCTTATTACAGATTCCTCTTTTCCTCGGGGCGCGCTGTAATAACGCGAATAGGGAAAATGGAGCTGGGCTCTATTCTCCCTTATGCAGAGCCAATCAGATTGCTTGGTTGGGTCCTCCAGCGGGCCGAGGAAAGGAGCAGCGCCGTCAGTGTTGCCACGGGAATCACTAAAGTTCTACTTTGCTGGAAGCTAAAGAAACAACTTTTCTTCAAAAGAACATGTTTTGTTCTATTACGACTGCTTACTGCCAGTTCGAGGACCAGTGCTGTCGATCCTTAGATTAAAAGCTTTTTACAGTGTAATGGGCGTCAAACTGTACTGAGTTGCATTTTATTTGAAGTTCGTAGTAGGTACGGCGGACTGTTCGTTGTCGTTTTATTCGCCAGCGGGTCGTACGCTGGCAAGGTGCGGGGGGCCTAAGGTCGTTTTATTTGCCGTTCGCTGAGTAACGTGCCAGCGGACCCGCTAGTCTGTACGCTGGGTGAGGCAGCTAACTGTTCAACGTACCTTCTGACGTAGTCTGCCATGAATAAAACGACTATTTACAGTTCGCTCCGCTCCCGCTGTACTATGATCTTCAAATAAAACGCAACTCTGGTGTACTTCAAGTAGTACTAAGAACCCTTCTTCTGATCTTTAGAAATTCGAAAAACTGTATCAGCGTGGCAACACCGAACGCTGCATTCATAAGAACCTTTTGGGTTCCTATTTGAACAGGCGTGTGTATTAAGATTTAAACATCGCGTTAAGCGCTATTCAGCTTATTACACCTATTTGGACAATGCTTTACAGGCAAAGTATAGCTTTCTTGGTTTGGGGGGAATCAACTTTAAAACAAGTTTCCTTTGCCGTTGCTTTGATGTTTCTGGTTAAAAGTTTATTAAAGGTGTTAAAAAGTTTATTTTACTTATTAAAAGGTGTCAAAATAAAACATCAGTGGACCATTGGACCCCATGTCTCTCGCTATGTCCGTTCAGTCGGATTTTGTGGGTCAGAAGTGGTTAAACTTATCCTGTTTAAGCACTTCAGTGCAAAACACTTATACTGTTGTGCGATAAATCGAAGCTGGACGACCGACAGTCACTCATCTGTGTCTGGGAGCATTCTTTTCTGGGTCTGAATGCAACCTAGTATGCGTTTGACCAGCTTATCGATATTTTCTAGCGCCGTAGTGGCCGTGTAAAGTTCCGCAAAGGTTATGTATGAGCGGATGTTATGAGTATGTGATGGCATTAGGGTAAGCCTTGGTAGGTTTGGTATAACGCCTGGTTCAGATCCGACCTTTCCTCTTACATATCAGTGATCTTTGGTACTTCTCAGTACGTTCGACCTAGTCTCATTTATTATATGAAACGTGATTAACAGCCTTGTTTTGTTAATTCATATACATTTCTTAATGATTCTTTTCTCAAGGAATGTTGGTAACCTTGCTTATTCATTCGTTTGTTCCAGCCCCTTCGGTCTTCTTCCGTACACGAAATTATAGTGATGTTTTGGCTGATTACGAAACGCCTAATCCGCTAAGAAAACCAAGACCAAATATGTATTCATTTTTAAAGCCCAATTTCAGAGCTCTAATCGACTTCGGAATAAACTAATTCCGTTTTTGCCACATTCCGGGAGAATTTCATGCCCAGTACGTCCTCCGATTGGAAACTTACCCGTCCACGACTCCATCAGTGTGATCCTAAATTAGTGAATAATCTTTATGGAAAATATTTTTGAGTGTTTGTGGCTATTTTTTATTTCTTTGTCCTTTTATGTCCTTGGGCAGTGCGTTATAAATCCTTCATTCATTACGGTGAGAAAATAAATTCTAGATATAGGGTCAGCATGTATTTTTGCCTTATACCGAATCTCCAATCGACCTCAGAGACTTTATTTATGCAAAATTTCCGGTTTGGGCCGGGTTTGTCCAACTACTTGTCCGGCAAGAAAATAAAGTTTAAATGTGGATTTAGCATGTATATTACCTCTATATCGACTTTCGGACCCCAGATCGAACCTCCGATCAAAAAACATTTTTACTTTTGTTCCGGATTCCGGGGATCCACCCATACACTGAGTCTATAAAGTTAAGTTATGTTAGTTAAGTTGTGTATCCAGCACGTTTAAATTTGATGACACGTTTAAATCTTTTTACCTCTATGTCGAATCTCTAATCGTCTTAAAGAACAAGACCATTGGTGTCGATGGGATCCCAAAAATCTAATACTTGATTCAGACAATCGGGTCTTGTCTTCGCCAGATCCAGTCTTGGACAGGCTAATCATCAGAGAAAACCAAGCTCAGATATACCTCTATAAGCCATATCTATTTTGACGACACTGACCGAGACTTCCTGCCGATTTCCGACCGGACTACTAGTCCAGCAAAAAAAAAATAATTCAGAAACAAAACCAGCGTATCTCCTTAAGATAAAGAACATCTAATCAACTTTGAATAAAAGTTTGACTTAAAAAAATACGGTTACAACCAGATTCCGGAATAATTATATGTCCGGGTAAAAAACCATTGTCATATACCGACTCAGCCTCTCTTCTTACCCCTTAATCTGTCATCTAATCGAACTTTTGCTTTTAACAAATTTTTCGGTTTTGGCGGATTCCGGGTGAACTAGTTGTCCCGCGAGAAAATGATTTTCACCATCGTGTTCGGCATGTATTTTTACCCATCAATCAAACATTTAATCAACTTAAAATTAAACTTTTACTTTTAACCTAATTTCCGGTTTTTGCCGGATTTTGGACTAACTACATGTTCGGCGAGAAAAATTGTTTTCACCGTCATGTTCAGCATGTCTTCTTACCCCTAAATCAACCAACTAAACTAACTTCAAATAAAACTTTTACTTTTAACCAATTTTCCGGTTTTTGCCGGATTCCGGACGAACTACTTGTCCGGCTTGAAAATGGTTTTCATTATCGTGCTCAGCATGCCTTCTTACCCCATAATCCACTATCACATTAGCTGTTTAAAAATATTTTGTTTGTCCCTTAATTTGGACCCCCTCCCCCACCCCTAAATATGGAGCTACATAGCCCATCTACGAACTTGACCTTACCCTTGACCCAATGAATCCTCACACCAAGTTTCATCAACATATCTCATTGCCTTCGAGAGTTATCGTGCTTACAGACGGACAGACGGACATTTTTGCGATGTCATAGGTATCCCTCCACTTACGTTTTGGGATCCCAAAATCAACTTTTAATTCTACTACATGTCTTGGTCGGATTCCGGGCGAACCACTTCTCCTGACTCGTTATGTCACCGTACCCCATATCAGATCTCTAATCAAGATCAGAAAATGTTTTTACTTTAATTTCCGGATTCCGGGGAATCACTCATCTGCCAAGTCTGTAAAGTTAATTTATGTTAATTAAGTTGTTCCTCCAGCACGTTTCTTACCCCTAAAGTGACTACCTCATTACGGTAGCTTCTAAAAAAAATTTCTGAAGAGGACTGTACAGACGGACAAACTACCATCCCGGTACGATCGTTTTCGAAAAAAAATAATTCAGTAAAAAAAACGCAACTGGGATCCAGCCATGACACATTAGTCATGGCGGGTAGGACCGAAATTCATGTTCATAACTAGTATTCGAAGCTAGAGCTCTGTTAAATTTTGTTGTACAAAATTATTACTTATACTTCCTTGGCCATGATTGCGAAATGATTCAAACGATATAATCCTGTTGGAGTGTGAAGGTTTGAATAGTAATTATGTTTGTTTTGAATTTTTGAAAAAACAAAATGCCAAACCAATAGGTATAGACATTTCTTGAAAATCGGTGCCACGCTTGACCTTCATCAATTAGGGCATGCTGTAATGAATAAATAACACCATAAAGTTGTTAAGATGTTTTAAATGTAATATTATAGGTACGTCAGATCCAATTCAGGGGTCGGCAATGCGTCCGGGCCTTTCTTTAACTTGAGTACTGTGTAGACAGATTTAAACTGCGTGCTAAAAGACGACATGCTGTCTAGAAAACTTCCTCAAATCGAGCAGATATTATAGTAGTAGTATAATCTTGTAGGTATGTCTGCACAGTCGCGAAACCAGCCCATTTTCGTGGGAAGGGGGCAAGCTCAGATTTTACCGACAAGACATGATGATTTACCGACAAATTTTATAAAGTATGACCTAATGTGCTTTTTCGGCCAGTTTAACTGTCAAACAGTGTCAACATGTGATAAGTGCGCCAAAAAAACCAAACCCGTCGACAGCTCTGTCAAGAAGAAGTTCACCTTACGAGTCCACCTTGCATGTTATTTGCTGGTCAAATAGGATATTGAATGATCACTTCAGTAGTAAGGTTAGTATATTTTTTTAACGTATCTTCTGGTCTAGAAGGGGAATGAAGAACTATAGCCCTAATTTACTTTCCATTTCTTTTTCAAATCTCTTTCGCATCATACGAGCTCTAATTAAAGCCTACTGAATCTTTAGGAAGCTTGCCTAATGCCTCTTACATATTAAAGTTTAACTGAAAATCCAACTTATTTTTATATCATTTAACTAATTGCACTGCATTATTTTGATTGCGTTAAGAGATTTTCTTATTTTTCACTATTTGCTCTGTTATGACGTTCACAATATCTACGACCGTCCTCACAACGCAAAATTTTACTATGCCGCGAAAGATTTGAATCTGAATGTAAATACGGCTTTTCAGTGGTCCGTCATCAGCACAAGGAAGGTGGCTCTGGCATAGAACACAGATACAAGCGCGTTATGACGTTTACAATATCTACTGCCGTCCTCACAACGCAAAATTCTACTATGACGCGAAAGATTTGAATCTGAATGTAAATACGGCTTTTCAGTGGTCAGTCATCAGCACAAGGAAGGTGCCTCTGGCATACGACACAGATAGAAGCGCGTAGAGGTACCACAAGTCAGACAGGGAAATTCCACTATTTGAACATCGATTATTCGTGAATAGCCGAGCAACAAAGTAACGCATTTTGATCGGGTCTTCAAGCCTCTTTAAGTGGATGAGTCACGGGTAACTAGATTTTCCGGTTACATCCCTTTTTAGTTAAACTATAAAAGGTAAGCCTTTCAGACAAGTCGTATGTGCGGAAAACCTACTTAATCCAAGAATGGGATTTAATCAAGTCCTTTTTGCCTTTGTGCTAGTGCAACACCAGTGGAGAATTCAAGCCGACACAAATAATAAATGTTCATACAACAATATATCACGTATCAGCTCCAATATGTAAGTATACATAAACCCACATCAATTAATGTTATGTGCCTATCAGAACCATCAGGTTCTGTTTCGTGCGGACGGAACGCACAAGCCCTTGCGGAGTGAAAGGACCGAGGCCGCTCAGACGAGCGCAAAACCAAAATCAGGTTTTCTCAGTATGATAGCTCCTAACGCCTTTAACACTGAAATACGCAAATCATGCGCTGCGGTTGCGAAGACGTAATAAAAATCTTGGAAAATCAGCGCAGCCCCGTCCGCAGGGATTCAAACCCCATACATAGTAATGTGTTACGAAATATATAGAATGTACATTTATGTGAAATTGTGGTCTGTGATACATTTGGATCCACAGAAATCAACATGTCCTCATCAGTACTATCAAATCCACTTAAAGGAACAGAAATCTTGACTCAAACTTGACTCTAACGCCTTTAACACTGAGAGACACAAATCGTGTGCTGCAGTTGCGAAGACGTAATACAAATCTTGGAAAATCAGCGCAGCCCCGTCCGCAGGGATTCAAACCCCATACATAGTAATATGTTACGAAATGTATAAAATGTACATTCATGTGAAATTGTGGTCTATGATACATTTGGACCCACAGAAATCAACATGTCCTCGTCAGTACTATCAAATCCACTTAAAGGAACAGAAATCTTGACTCAAACTTGACTCTAACGCCTTTAACACTGAGATACGCAAATCATGCGCTGCAGTTGCGAAGACGTAATACAAATCTTGGAAAACCAGCGCAGCCCCATCCGCAGGGATTCAAACCCATACATAGTAATATGTTACGAAATGTATAGAATGTACATTTATGTGAAATTGTGGTCTATGATACATTTGGACCCACAAAAATCAACATGTCCTCATCAGTACTATCAAATCCACTTAAAGGAACAGAAATCTTGACTCAAACTTGACTCGGGGAGCTAGCTGACATATCAAGAATGTATCCTGAGTCGATATCGAGAGTAAGAAAAATTCTTGTTACGACCATTGCAGTTTCCGAGAATTCGACTGTTGAGTTAGTAGAAAAAAAAGCAAAAGGTTTGTATGCCGGGAGTAGGAATCGAAAGCACGACCTCTTGACTACTATCCCGATACTATGGCCGAAACACGGCCAAAGGCCAACTTTTACAGTGCGTAAGTACATAATTACAGTGCATAAGGGGCAAGGGCCTGCCAGCTAGCTTTGGGAACACTAAGGACGGGATTCGAGATAACAAAGAAGGGGGGTCCTGTCGACAATAAGTCCCTGTATCTTTATCTAAGCCCCCCAGGTCGGTTTGATGACCGAAAGTTGCGTAGTCAAGTCTTCTGTGCCTTTAAGTGTGGACGGAACGCACGAGCTATCGCGGTGTGATGGCTCGCCCCGTCGCCCATGTGCAACACGGACTGTATGTAACGCAAAGCAACAATCCTTCAACCTCATTAAAAAACCCTTATCTAACGGACACTCTGGTCCGCATCAGTAACAAGACCGGAGGTTTTTCGATGGGATCCCACAAATTTAATATTTGATCCAGATAATTGGGTCATGTAGATATCCGGTCTTTACCAGACTCCTTGGACATTGTTACTATACAAATTTAGAACAGATTAAGGAAAATGGCTAATCATCTGAGAAAACCAAGTTCAGATATGGATTCAGCAAGTATGTTTACCCCTATACGTTATATCTACTTTGAAGAAATTGATCAAAATTTCCTGCCTTACTCCTGACAAATTCCCGATCGGCCGGATTCCCGGTGAACTACTTGTACGGCAAAAACCTAAAGCTCAGAAATTAATTCATTGTATCTTCTTACCCCTATACCGATCCTCTAATCAAGTTTAGATAAAACGTTCTGGCCGGATGTCGGGCGAAATATTTCTCCGGCGAGAAAATACTTTTCGTATATGGATTCAGCATGCCTCCTTACCACTACATCGAGCCCCTAACCAGATTCAGATAAAACTTTTACTTTTAACAAATTTTTCGGTTTTGGCCGGATTTCGGGTAAAGTACTTGTCCGGCGAGAAAGTTGATCTTCTCATTAACTGTTAACACATATTTTGTTCCCACCTTAGTTTGAACCCCCTCCTAAATTTAAGACTACAGAGCCCATGTACTAACTCGATCTGTCCCATGACCCAAAGAAACCTCACACCAAGTTTATCAAAATCTATGATTTTCCTTCAAGGGTTTTCGTGCTGACAGACGGACAACTTTTACAAAGGCGTAGGTATCCCTCCATTTAGGCTTTGGGATCCCCAAAAGGAAATAAATTAACATCGCCTTCGGGCATACGTTCAAGAAATCTCAAGGAAAGTCTTGTGCAGGTGAGCTACTAGCGAAACGAGCAACAGTTTCTCCTTATTGTCGCAAATACTTTTGAAAGCTATCCTGAATCAGAAAAAAACTCTTCAGTGTGTTAGCACCTGCTTCATGCGTTGAAAGATCTGTCTCCTGTCTATCTAAAAGACTGATACTCCTTAACCGAATTCGCGTGCACCTACAGCAAAGTGGAAATCATTCTCCGGTTTATGTTAATGCCTTATGGTTATTGTTTTCGGTACTTTGATGGAGTTCCCAGTATTTCTTTTGTTTGCTCATCGTCATTTCCCATTCTCTTCTTTTCCTTAGAGAAAATTGAGATTAGTTCTATTCTAACACATACCATAATCTATTAAACTATTATGTCCATAACTAAATCAGGGCATATTTACAATTAAGATATGTCTTATCAGACAGCTAATATAATTAGAATAAAACACCAACTGTCAAAACTGCATACCAAAAACAAATCCTTTAGAAAAAAGTGTAATCCGTCAGTTTGTAAATGTTTTTGTCCAGTTTAATGTGTGGAAATTTCGAAAGAAAAAAAATCCGCCAATCTTGTCGAATGTCTAATGTTCCAGCCGAGTTTCATCGTCTTATCACATCTGGAAGTACTTTAATTCGCGATCACCAGAATTCCGGACCCCCATCCAACTCACAACACAGTGCCCGAATACGGACCGGTTCTGTCACTGATGTACCTACCTAGTTCTTATTCTTCCCACCAAGTTTCTTTCCGACCGCTCCACTATAAGCGTATCACAAAATTTCTGGTTCTCCCCTCCACCCCACATATTCATCGATCCGGTCCGGACTTAGAGTGGGACATCTGAGAAGTTTTATTAAGATCCGATCACTCGTTCGAAAGTTATACATACCTTAAGATTCAGGATTCCTCCATTCCCCCACAATGGTCGGATTGGGGAACTGACTATTTCCAAGTTAATCTGGTCGCGTCTCTGATACGCCTGCGAAGTTTCATCTTCCTAGCCCACCTGGAATTACCTTGACTCAGCTACCGGAATTCAGGAACCCCCCTCCAACTCCCCCCACAGTGCCAAAATCCGATCCAGTTCTGTAATGATATGTCTAAGGCTTGTGCTTGTTCTTCCGACCAAGTTTCATCCTGATAGCTCCACTCTAAGCGTATCACAAGGTTTCCGAATCCCCCACATTCATCGGATCCGATCCGGACATGAAATGGGACATCTGAGACACGATGTCGTTCCAAATATCAAGTTTTAGTAAGATGTGATTACCCGTTCCAAAGTTAAACATCCCTCAAGATTCTGGATTCCCCCTCCCTCCACTCCCCCCACGCTGACCGTGTCAGAGAAGTGAATATTTACAAGTTAGATTGACCTTAAGATGCCTGCCAAGTTTCATCGTCCCAGCACAGAAGTACCCTAACTCGCGATCACCGGACTGACCAACAGACAGACAGACCGACCGACGGAAAAGTGATCGGTATATGGCACTTGGCCGGAAGGCAAGTGCCATGAACATTAAGTTCAGAAACGGTTTCAGCTTTTTTCGCACGTATTTTTACTTCAGCAACATATTTCTAACTTACTTTCAAAACAGATTTACTTCTAACAAATTTCCGGGAGAACTGCTTATCCGCCAAGGGAAACAAATTGAAGATAAATTAAGCATGTACTCTTTACCCTGTAACGATTTTTTAAATTGACTCCAGAATTAACTTTTGATTCTACTTGTCCGACAAGAAATAAAGCTCTAAAACGAATTCAGTATGTCTTCGTACACCTTTATCGAACCTCTAATCAACTTCAGGTACAATTTTTACTTTCAACAAACTTTTTTGGTCTCTTTCAGATTCCGGGCGAACTAAGTTGAGAAAAAAATGTCATATCTAGACTCAGCATGTCACTTTACCCCTACATCGCGCCTTTAATCAACTCAATCAAACTTTTGTTTTTACCAGCTTTTCCAGTTTTGTCCGGATTCCAGGTTAAGTATTTGTCTGCCGAGAAAATAATTTTCAAATACGGATTCTGCACTTCTCCTTACCTCTAAATCGACTAACCCATCAGCTTTTAAAAAATAATGTTTCCGCCCCTTGATTTGAATCCCCACCCCTAAATATATGGCTACGGAGCCCATCTACGAAGTTGACAGGTCCTTTGACCCAAAGAATCATCACACCAAATTTGAACTAAATATCTCATTCCCTTCGAGAGAAAAATGGACAGACGGACAACTTTTACGAAGTCATAGATATCCTGTCATTTACGTTTTGGAATCCCAAAACCCTACACAAGGATGAGATCATAGTCCAAAATGATTGGGTTTCATACCTTTGGCCTGCCGATGCCAGAAGTGAAGTCCGGTTCTCCGTGAATTGGGTCATGGTCTGGGGGTGTATCAGTCTGAACCTTGGCATTGGATTCTAAGGATAAAAATTGTCCATTATCTGGCAACAATGAATTGCCGTCCTCCGAATTTCTACCGTCAACAAGTTGAAACGAGATAAAGTGGGAGGGGTATTTATGTCCGGCTTTCTGGCACGTTTCGAGGAACTTTGTCCACTGACATGAGGTGTTTCGGCCTGTCTTATTATCGACTGGAGTTCCATATACCGATCACTTTTCCGTCGGTCGGTCAGTCTGGTGATCGCGAGTTAGGGTACTTCAGATGTACGAGGACGATGAAACTTGGCAGGCATATTAAGGACCCGACTAAACTAACTTGAAAAATAGTCACTTCCCCGATCCGACCATGGGGGGGGGGGGGGGGGTGGAATCCAAAATCTTGAGGTACGTATAACTTTGAAACGGGTGATCGGATCTTAATGAAACTTGACAATTCGAACAACCTCGTGTCCCAGTCGTCCTTTTCAGGTCCAAAACGGATTCGATGAATGTGTGGGGGGGGGGGGTGGTCGGAAGGGTAAACCGGAAATCTTGAGCTATCAAGATGAAACCTGGTGCGAAGGACAAGGACAAGCACTAGATACATCATTGACAGTATTGGATCGGATTCGGTCCGGAATTCTGGTCATCCGGAGTTAAGGTACTTTCCCGTTGGGCTAGGACGATGAAACTTGGCAGGCGTATCAAAGACCCAACCAGATTAACTTGGAAATAGTCAGAATTAACTAAGTCTCTGATGTCCCATTTCAAGTCCGGGCCGGATCTTATGAATAGGGGGGGGGGGGGGGGACGGAAATCTTTGTGACCCGCTTAGAGTGGAGCTATCAGGACGAACTTTGGTGGGAAGAACAAGCACAAGCACTAGATACATGATTGAAAGAACTGGATCAGATTAGGGAAATATGGGACACGTGGGACATGTTTCGGTGATAGTTAAGGTACTTTCAGGCGAGCTAGGACGATGAAACTTGGTAGGCATCTCAGAGACCCGACCAGATTAATTTGGAAATAGTCGGTTCCCCAATCCGATCATCGTAGGGGAATGAAGGGAGGGTGTATCCTCGATCTTAAGGTATAGATAATTTTCGAACTGGTGATCTGATCTTCATGAAACTTCATATTTGGAAAGACCTCGTATATCAGATACCTCACTTTAAAATACGATGGATTTTAGGGAGGGGGGGAAAACGGAAATGTTATGACACGCTTAGAGTAAAGCGGTCGGGGAGAAACCCTTTGGGAAAACAATCACAAGAACTAGGTATATCGATGAGAGAACTGAAACGGACTCAGGCAATGTGGGGGGAGTTGGAGGGGGTCCGGAATTCCGGTAATCGCGAGTTAAAGTACTTCCCGATGTGCTAGGAGATGAAACTTGGCTGGAACAGTGAGGTCCGACAAGATTGGCTTAGACATGGTCACTTCCCAGATCCGACCATCCCTTAAAGTGCGCATCTTAACCGCAAAGTGAAAAAAAATTCGTTTGACCAAACCATACATTTAATGCTGCCTAAGGTAGATGATCATTTGTGCCACCAGTGTTTTTCTTACAAACTCGATTTCTAGAACTCGATTGCTAGTGCCCTTGGAGCGCTTATATTGACAAAAAAAAAAGTATACTTTTGACCAAACGATACATATTTCTTGCCTACTGGAACACAGATATTCGACACATATTGGTGTTAGCTCCAAATTTCAGTGATGCCTCTACAGTGAGCAAACACAACAGATACATCCGAAGTGTTATATGTTACGCATTATCTGTTGAAACCGCGCATCCTCGTGTTATGTGTTATGAAACTCCTGACAGTGTATGGATGATAAACACAAAATTGGCTTGACGGATAAATGTTCTCATTTATTTTCATGATTGCACCATTACCGGTTAATCTGATGCTTTTCTATTGCCGTGGTCCTTGTTCCTTCGTCTCTTCTTGGCTACTTTGTCATGGCGAATCTGTGAATGCTATAGTGCCGTTCTTGATTGTATGATGTAAATGATGTAATTGATTGTGCGATGTGAGGGGGGGGGGGGGGGTTAAAGCGACACATATAGACACAAATTTTCCACGAATATACTCTTTATATGTCAAAACAAGAACATAAAAAAATCACAGTCGATGCTTTAACCAGTAAGTAGTTCTCGATACGCCATCTCAGCAAAACACAATGACGACTAGATGCCTTCAAAGACGTACTGCTTGATGAACAAACACTATCTGAATAGCTTATTAATTTGCATTTCGTATTGTTTGCTTAGAACTATGGATGCCCGTCCCTCGCCTGTCAAGGTCCTCAGAAACTGTGAGATCAAGCTCAGCCACTGACTTGTCTCCCTCTTTAGAACGATATGAATTTCAAGCGATGAGACGCTGCACTGATCGTAAGAAAACTTGGCTAGCTGTCTGGGTCGAGCTTTTTCGTCATCTGCCTCAAGATATAGAAAAATTAAGCAGCTTCTCAGACCACAGGGCTCGAACTGCACAGTGTCCAATATGTCTGAGGTGATGTCATCTATAAGTCCAACGGGCAGGAGGATTTCCATCCTTGGTTGAACGATGCCGAAGGCTTCTTGGATTTCTTCGGAGAGAATGTTACTCAGGGATGCTTTGTCCTCGTCATCTTCTTCGGTGTCGAAAGAATCGTGAACTAAACAGAGAAAGTAAAATTAGTATCATTGCTGGATGATCACGTTTTCCTGAGATTGATCGGCTTCTGCAGTCAGAGTGCACGGCTGATGTTTTCAGTATGTCTCCGCTTTAGTATCAGAGTAGAAAATTAGTAGAGGTATTAAGTTTGAAACTTACAATTAAATCTGTTTTGAACGTCTTCAAGAAATGTTTCGCTATGACAAGTCATTTTAGAAAACATATTACCGATCCGGACCAAGACCTGGAGTCGTCTATGTCCCCCTTCAGTGATTCGAACCTTTATATATGCTCAGATAAGAATCGTGGGTATGTTTAAATGTCACTAGGCACTTTGTCAGATTCGGGGAAGCCCGTATACTAAGAAAGGTTTCCTAAGGCTTTGAGCAAAACATGGCACGCCCGAAACGGCAGGTATATCTTTTGGGTTATTTATGGCCGTCATGAAGTTTTGGAAAGAAAGTTTATAAACGCGTGTTTTACAGTTAAAGTTCGATTTCCCAGAGTTCATGACAAAGAAACGAGTAGAGAGATTGGAGAACGTTTGATAGATTTGTAGATGTACCTTTTCGTTGTACTTCGCCCCATTGTCCCGGTTTGACTGCAGTTTTGACGCGGTATGTCAAATGACATTAGCTTGTAGCTGGAAAAAATGCTATGATCAAGTCACCGGCAGCAGTGTTGCCACTTGTCGCACGATAGTGTGAATTGTCACTCTATTTTGTTTTTATCACTCTTGTCCTACGTAGGACATAAAAGTCACTCTATTTCATAAAATGTCCAAATGTGTCATTTTTGCAGCAGGATTCCGACTAGAAAGTGACTATTTTATTTTTGTTTATGAAAATAAATTAGTATGTGTCAGTTTTGCAGAGGCGGTTCCGACCAAGAGAGAGCATTTCACTTTTTTTTTCATGAAAATAAGATTTCACTCCCATTTCACTCTCTGTTTTGTGCCAAAAGTCACTCTCTAAATGTTTTTCATGTGGCAACTCTGCCGGCAGTGTTACTTGTTTACCAACTTTACCAGTAGTACCAATATCCTCAGCCTCGACCGTCAGCACTTCATTTGGATTATTGTCCAACTGGCATTTGTTATGGATACAAAGGGCTAGGATAGCAAGATAGTATCGGCATTTCCTTTTGATCCAGCTCATTCGTACAGAATTCCGATGGAAAATAATAATAGTCATAATGTGCTTAGTTTTCTATTCGTATCTTCAATGGTGTGTCAACACTGTCAGAAGTTTCATAACAGATTGCGCATAACACTTTCAAGAATAACACCTTTTCACTTAGAAATGAAGTGAAAAATAAAGAAATAAAGAAATAAAATAAAGTTTATACTATTTCGTGGCCTAGATCTCCAACAACAATTCACTAGGTAAAAATACTACGTTGTCAGAAGTTACATAACGACAACGGAAGGATGCGCGGTTAACAGATAACACTTTGCGATGTTATCTGTTATGTTTCTTTCGTTCCTGTTTCTAGCATATCATGTTTTGCTCTGAAATTTTCGGGAACCCTCCTTTAGTACCTGTTGACACAAATCGAAGGAAATGTACGTGTTGAAATGTACTTGATTCTTATCCAAGTATATAAACAGACTTAAAGCACTGAAGGGACGCTCTGCTAGTTTAGGATTGAACCAAAGTTTTCGTCCCCCTGTGTCTCCAGAGCCGCATTGAACAAAAATGTGGCGGTAAGAACGTGAATCAAGTGATCCATTTCAAATATTTTAGCAGCACAATCGAAAACAGGAGTTCCACTGTGAAAAAGATCATCGATCAGATTGGAGAGTCTAACACACCAACAACAGCTTACGGTAAAAGTTTGGTTGGACACCTAGTATCTCTCTCTCCAACTCGGGCTTCGCGTGTTCAGTAGCAACATTTTTCCGGCCGTCTTCTGTGCATCAGAAACACGGGATCTCAATGAAGAAGGAGATGGGATAGTCTTGTCTTTCGCAAATGTTGCCTTCGAAGACCACATGTTCACCGGACCCAGTAGTCCCGGATCCAGACCGCGATATCGTTCAAAACGGGGGGTGGAGAGGGGTAGTTCACGAGCTGCAGAAGCTTTCTAGACCAACTTCTTGTGCTGAGAACGAAAATCGAACCGCACCGATGTAGGTCACCGACATTTTAGCCTATAAAGGCAGATTAGGCCTATAAAGACCAACTGTAAAAAAATAATTTTCCTAGCAGGACAGCATAAAGTAAATCAAACAAAACTATAGATATTCTGAATCCTCTTTTTACGGGCTATCAAATGGTGTATTTTTAAATGTTTTAATTATCACATTTTCTTAGAAATGTCTTAGAAACCAAGAAACGGCGAAAATACTTTCTAAATTCTAAAAAAACTTTTTTTTAACAAAAATGTAATTTTTTCCCGAAAAAACGTCCAGCAAACTACGTATTTGTATTATTTCATTGGAAAGATAAGCTCCTTACCAATCATTTGAGCTATTAAAACTTCAAAAATACTTAGTTTTAAACATTTCTGGAATTCTCTAAAGCAGAGCATCCACGATTTCGTCAGTGGGCAACCGTGGATATTTCAAACTAAACATATTAGTATGGCGGTAGCTTTAGGGCCAGTTTTGTACGTGGAATCCTATTATCACATCAGTTTTTGGGATCCCAGAACGTAAGTGGAGGGACACCTATGACATCGCAATAGTTGTCCGTCCGTCCGTCTGTCCGTCCGTCCGTCCGTCTCTCCGTCCGTCCGCCTGTCTTTAAGCACGATAACTCTCGAAGGGAATGAGATATTTTGATGAAACTTGGTATGAGGATTGTTTGGGTCAAGGGTAAGGTCGAGTTCGTAGATGGGCTCTGTAGCCCTATATTTAGGGGTGGGGGAGGGGGTTCAATTTAAGGGACAAACAAAATATTTTTAAACAGCTAATGTGATAGTCGATTATGGGATAAGAAGACATGCTGAGCACGATGGTGACAATCATTTTCTCGCGGGACAAGTAGTTCGTCCGGAATCCAGCAAAAACCGGAAAGTTTGTTAAAAGTAGAAGTTTCATTTGAAGTTGATTAAATGTTTGATTTAGGGGTAAGGAGGCGTGCCGAGCGCGATGGTGAAAACCATTTTGTCGCTGGACGAGTAGTTCGTCCGGAATCCGGCAAAAACCGGAAAGTTGGTTAAAAGTAAAAGTTTCATTTGAAGTTGATTAAATGTTTGACTTAGGGGTAAGAAGACATGCTGAGGATAATTGTGAAAATCATTTTATCGCCGGACAAGCAGTTCGTCCGGAATCCGGCAAAAAACGGAAAGTTGGTTAAAAGTAACAGTTTCATTGTAAGTTGATTAAATGTTCGATTTTTGGGTAAGAAGACATGCTGAACCCGATGGTGAAAACCATTTTCTCGCCGGACAACAAGTTCGCCTGTAATTCGGCCAAAACCGGAAAATATGTTAAAAGTAAAAGCTTTATCTGAAGTTGATTAGATGATATATTTAGGGGTAAGAAGAGACGCTGAGTCTGTATATAATGATCGTTTTTTACCCGGACATATAATTAGTCCGGAATCCGGTTGTACCCGCATTTTTTTGTAAGTCAAAATTTTATTTAAAGTTGATTAGATTTCTTTATAGGGATAAGTAGATACGCCGGCTTCGTTTCTGAATTTTTCTTTTTTTGCTGGACTAGTAGTTCGCTCGGAATTCGGGCGAAACCGCAAATTTGGCAGTAGTAAAGCAGGAAGTTTCGGTCAATATCGTCAAAATAGATATGGCTTATAGAGGTATAGATAGGTAGATAGAATATCTGAACTCGGTTTTCTCTGATGATTAGCCTGGCGAAGACAAGACCGAATTGTCTGGATCAAATCTTAGATTTTTGGGATCCCATCGACACCTTTGGGTCTTCGTCCCTTAGGATACGTATAGCTCATGTAGGCTATATAGCCTGTAGGCTGAATAGCTGAATCCTATAATGATCTTTTTTTTTGGAAAGTTTTTAAAAGTCTTTCCAGACCTATTTTATTTAGAGGTGGGGGAGGGGTTTAAAATTAAGGGGAACAAAGAGTATTTTTAAAAAGCTAATGAAATATTCGAATTAGGGGTAAGGCGACATGCTGAATCCGAATATGAAATTTGTTTTCTCGCCGGACAAATAGTTCACCCGGAATCCGGCGAAAACCGGAATATTTGTGAAAATTAATATGAAGTAGATTGGAGGTTCGATTTAGAGGCAAGGAAACGTGCTAAGTCCGAATATGAAAATTATTTTCTCGCCGGCAATTAGTTCGGCCAGAATCCGGCCAAAACCGGAGAATTTGTTGAAAGTAAAAATTTTATTTAAATTTGATAAGATTTTCGATATGCAGGTAAGTAGACATGCTGAATTCGCATATGACAACCATTTTCTCACCGGACGTATAGATCGCTCGGAATCCGGCTGAAACCGGAAAATTTGTTAAAAGTAAAAGTTTAATTGGAAGTTGATTAGAGGTAGCATGTAGGGGTAAGGAGACATGCTGAATTCATTTTTGAGCTTTATTTTTTCGCCGGACAAGCAGTTCCGGAATTCCGCCGAAACCGGAAAACTGGCAGAAGTAAGGCAGGAAGTTTCGATGTGCTTCGTCAAAGTAGATATGACTGATAGGGGTAAACCCACATGCTGAATCCATATCTGAACTTGATTTTCTCATATGATTTAGCTATTTTGCCTTAATCTTTTTCTAAATTTTAATAGTAAAAGTGTTCAAGGAGTCTGGCGAAGACTGGATCTGGCGAAGACAAGACCCAAATGTCTGGATCAAATTTGAACTTTTGGGATCCCATCGAAACCTTTGGTCTTGTTTGAGCCGAGGACGAACAGTCGGATAACGCAGCACCTGTGTAGGAACCGATGTTTTGGCCCATAAGGGCAATTTAGGGCTATAAAGACCAGCTCAATGAAAACCTTTCCACATGCACAACAAAACAAGCATAACACAGCAAATTCGACAAACTATATATATATCCTCAATCCTTTGTTTGTTTGCTATTGAACTAATATTGCTAATATTTTTGTAAACTTTTTTCTGCCAGACAAACAAGCAAATACGGAAATGGTTCCTCTTTTTGTGTTGACGGTAATTTCTGTCGGCGAAGTGTTAGAAAGTCAGGCCTCTCGCCAATCTTTTCAATATTCGAACTTAACAAATTATTGTTGCTACGGATTATTAACCAACATCAGGAACTAAATATGTCGCTTTAAAAAACATAACCTACATCAAAGGATATTTTGTTCAAATAATGTTTACAACGGATACGTCAGCTAAGATTCTTCGTCAGCGATATTTTGGCCCTTCTTGGCAAGGGTCCTCGTCCCCTTGTCAAGAAGGGCCGAAGGAGGACCCTTGCCAAGAAGGACCGACATATCGATGACGAAGAATCGTAGCTGACGTATCCGTTGTAAACATTGTTTGAATAAATGTTTCAAAGTCAGGTGGGGCTCAAAGAATATTTATCAAAGGATAGTTAATATAGAATATAATAAAAAAAAATCTAAAAAAAAATTGTAGAGCCTATCTTCCCTGTTAGCCAAAGTGATAGGTTTTCTAAGTAAAAAAAATTGTTGGGTTCTTGTCGGCAACGTGATGCTACGCTTGCCCTTATTTGGGAAGCTTTCGAACGCTGAAGCCACTGACTCGCGAAACAAAATCAGCCTTAGAATACAAGAAGTAAGGGCTCGAACTACAGCTCTTGGCCGGATGTTGCGCTCAACTCTTGACCCCGCTTGCAACCGAGATTTCTTTCACGACCAAACTAGATTACTCTTCGTGGAAGCCACCAAGCGAAGTCATGTCTTCTTCCACCCATCGCATTCCTACACGACTGGCTTAGTCATCAGGGCGAGTCATTGAGTCTCCCATAGTCTCTGACCCTTCCTAAAAACTTACAATCGGTTCGAGGTCCGCGTTGACGTTCAGAAACAACGGCTTTCGTTGCCTCCCCCCCCCGATCACTTCTTCCACCCTGAGAGGTGGGGGGGGGGGGGGTTCACTCACGCCGTTATTCGGGAAGAGCAACATCAGGTCGTCGGAGTACGTTCAAGAACAGTCTTGGTCTTCCGGCTCTGATTGGGATCAGCAGAAGCGGTCGGTGTGATCTGCCAGTGTCTGCACTCAGGTTTCATTTTGAGGATGGATGCACAGAACGCATTGAGCTCCCGTGCTTCTGCGTGTTTCAGCGGCGAAGCTTGGGGCCATATAGAAGGTTCGACAGGACAAGGCCCTCTTAGTCTGACGCAATATTTATTATGTTCTGTGCGCTTTCGACCCTGCTTTTGCCTTAATCAGCGAGGAGATTTGATTCCTTGGTATAATCGAGGGAAAAACGATGGAAAGGTTTGGGATGACTTCCATCCCCTTATTCTTACCCATGATCCTTTAGTATCAAATCAGTGACGAACTTGAAAACAGCTGGCAAGAGGATGAAACCTTGAAGAACGCCATCTTTTATCATGAATTGCGTTGACTGCTCCGTTTCACCTCTCACCAGAGCCTTCGTCTGGTCATAGTATGCCAGGATAAGGCGGATTATTGCATTCCCCGCTGAATTATGCCTTTCTTTGCTGAGTTGAATGCAGAAACAAATTCGACGAAAAATTTCGTAGGTTCCTGTTGATGCTTGAACCTGTGCTCAAGAATTTGGCAAAGAGACAAGAGCTGGTCCGTGCAGCCCATGCTCGTCTGAAACCCGCTTTGTTTTGGTCTTGTCCGTCTGTCTGAAATCTCTGAAGCTTGCAGTAGGATAGCTACAAAGACTTATGCTGCACTTACTATCCGAAAGATACCACTATAGTTTTTTATGATCAACCTTCTCACCGTTTCTTTTTGAAAAGGAGAGGGGGTGGGCCACGAGGGGACGTATTTCAGATGTCAATGATGATATTGTAGAGGTATAGCAGACGGGCTATTCTAAAGGATCGGCTGCGGTTGCATTATCATTGTCTGATGGGGATAGTCAGAGATTTTCTTTACAGCGAGCGGGCTGATGACTGGAGTGGTCCTCTTGAAATATCAGCAGAAATGCTGACTGTTTTCTTTTCTTCTGAGCACCACCACATTTTTGCAGCGTATATCTAGAATGTGAAGGAACGTTGCCCATATTATCGTTATATTGCAACCCTCCCGCTCTTGTTCGCTTGAACCCCAACTGTAACGCACATGGCGCAGTTCTAACGGCTTAAAGTTAGAGCAAGCAGATTCATATGCGAATAGCCTATGAGATGCTAGAATTGATGACAACTTTGGAATCGGCACAAAAACCTAACATATGGGAGTTGGGAAAACTTAATTTTGTTGAGACTTGTACATCATAGGTTGTTGAGCCTATATTTATCTAACACATAGGCTTTGGCTATTGAGCCTATATACATTTACATAGCTATTGATAGCTATATGACCTATACTATCTTACGAGAGAAACTAATGTCATAACTATAGATTCCAAGTAAAACCCTAAACTTATCGTCAAACCAATATATTTAGTGTCAATTTCTACTGTAGCTCACTGACGAAAACTTAGATGTCCTGCTTACAGAATTTACAGAAGTCCTTCGATTTTTTTAAGTTTAATAATTCAACGAGTAACGGTTGGCAAGGAATAAAGAAAACACAGTTTTGGGATTTTTTTCCGAAATTTATTTGAGAGATTTCACGGATTTCTTTGTGTTATGTGGCTTATACGATGTATATGCATTCCAAGAGAGAAACCAATTTCAGAATTGGATTCCACGTCAAAAACTAACCCTAAACTTACCTTCATACTAATATATTTCGTTAAAAATTTCCTCTGTCACTTATTGATGAAAACGTGGATGCTCTGCTTTGACAAAATCCAGAAATTCTTAAAACTAAATATTTCTGAAGTTTTAATAGCTTTTTCCGAGAAAAATGACAATTTAGTTAAAAAGTTACAGAATTTTCGCTTTTTCTTCGTTTCCTAAGTAATTTAAAAAAAAAATAGATAAGATAAAAAAAAAAAAAAAATACACCATTCGATAGCCCACAAGAATAGGATTCAGAATATGTATAGTTTGTTTGATTCAGTTTACGCGGTCCCACTAGGAAAATTATTTTTATACAGTTCGTCTTTATGCCAAATCTGCCTTTAGAGGCTAAAAAGTCGGTGACCTTCTTCGGTGCAGAGTGGTGCGGTATGATTTTCGTTCTCAGCACACAAAAATGCTTTAAGAAAGATCTTCAGACTTTAAACCATATGATACTACCACGGCAGTAGAACTACACTGGACGTTAGCTGTTGTACCTTTTGGTTTTACTCTCATAGAAAGTAGGCCCAAGACCTTCTTGCTCTTGCTGAACGCTCGTGAGGAGACGATGAAGTCGTGTCTTAACATTTTGAGATCTTTAATACCGCCATTTAAGCATAGCCCAGTTAATTTTACATGTCTCAATACAAAGTTGATTACGACAGAAAACAGAAGTGGTGATTGGACATATACATGCTTTAGTCAAATTGGAAAGTTGCGTGTTTTTCCTTCGACCGACTTCACATGGAGAAACTTTCAAAGTCACTTGCAATCTAATGAGTCGAGTACCATCCTAGGGTTGTGTGGGAGGGATAATGGGAAACGGGCCATCAATTTTCGATTCGATTAAAATACCTTCAAGGATTAAATCAACGTTAACTAAAAACTGTTGTCGAGTTAAGCCTGCGTATAGCAACTGTATCAAAACAAATACTGAGGGTCATAGTATTTCAGTTCCAACAGAACTGCCAATATTCTAATTTTAATTTCTTGAACAGCTCAGCTAAGGGACTTTGGGGGACTTCGAAGCCGCGCGGAGGGCTCTATACTGTACCCGCTCCTGTGAGTCCAATTGATCACAGGTAAACCTGAAGAGCCGGTCCTGGCAACAGTACTGGACAACAGGACTGGACGAACGAACAACAAAAAGATTAGTAGTAGATGGTCGGTGGGTAAGAAAAGTTCGTGACTGTTTTTTATATCACTTGTAACTTCGCTGAAGTGCCATATACCGGTCCCTTTTCGGTCGGTCGGTCTAATTTTTTCGAGCTAGGGTACTTCCAGAAGTGCCAGGACGATGAAGATTGTCAGGCGGATCAGGGACCTAACCAAACTAACTTGTTTCGTCACTTCCCCGATCCGACCACCGTGGAGGGATGGTGAATCCGGAATATCGAGGCATGTATAACTTTCAAACGGGTAATCTGATCTTGACGAAACTTGATATTAGAAAGATCTCGTGTCTCAGATATCCCATTTCAAGTCCAGACCGGATCCGATGAATGTGTGTGGGGGGGGGGGGGGGGTTGTAGTCGGAAGCGGGGTCCAGACCGGATCCGATGAATGTGGGGGGGGGGGGTTGTAGTCGGAAGCGGGGACCGGAAATCTTGTGGCACGCTTAGGGTGGAGTGATTGGGATGAAACCTGGTGGGAAGAACAAGCACAAGTCCTAGATACATCAGTGACAGAATTGGACCGGGTTCGGGCACTCGGGGGGAAGTAAGTCCGGAATTCCGGTGATCGCGTTTTAAGATACTTCTAGATGTACTAGGACGGTGTAAATTGACTTGAAAATTAGAGACTTCCCAAGATCGGCTAAGAAATGTCGATCCTACCATCGTAGGTGGGAGTGGAGGGTTAGGGAATCCGGACACCGATACATTTTTACTTCCACAAAATTTTTACAATAGTGACAGAAGTAAAGTCAAACACGACTCAGATCCCTACTAAAGATATGTAAGAACTAATTAGCAGGAAGAAACCATTAGGAAAGACAGATAACACCTGAATAAGCACCATCAACAACATTGTTGTTTACTAGAAAACTGCTTAACTAAATATCATATTTACAATATCACAGGTACAGCGCATTCATCACCGTCTCGAACTACACTTTACGAATAGAGCAGTCAATGGCTCTTTATTGGGATTCGAAAACAGTGATTCGAAAGGGATGTTGTCGACAGAAATGGTTGCACTTTGAGTTAGTATCATTAACAGTAAATAGAAAGTGACCATACTAAACGAGACAGTATCATAAATACAGTCAATCCTATGGTTGCACTTTGAGTTAGTATCGTTAAGAGTAAATAGAAAGTGACCATACTAAACGAGACAGCATCATAAATACAGCCAATCCTCATTGCAATTGATCACGGTTTGAAATCAAACTTCATGACTAGAATATGGTGTACGAAGTTATTGAAGAATTATGCGAGCTTTAAAGGAAGTACTCTTTGGAAAAGAAGATACAGACGCCTGACCAGAAAACCACTTGACTAAAAGATAAACTATCACAGATACAAAGCATTCAACACAGTCTCGAATTACACTTGACTAGAGTACAGTTTGGTGAATCACCGCATCAAAGGCTATAATTGCTGGGATTCTTAAGCAATGGTTTTCGACAGAAATGTTTTTCCTTGGTTTAGTATAATCGACAGCGGTTTTTTGACTAGAAAGTGACCATACCAAACGAGACAGTATCACAGATACAGTGAATTTATGACAGTATCGACTCACACTTCGAATCTATCTCCGTTATCACAGCAGAAACGACTTGTAACTTGGATTTCTAAGTATGCAATGCTTAGAGACGAGACTTGTGTAAGTATCATCGATAGGAACATTTTGACTAGAATGTAAATATACTAAACGAGAAATATAACAGTACCGAATCAGACTGCAGCTAGAATATGTTTTTCTTAATGAGCAGAATGGATTATTTATTGGGATTTTTAAGTAAGCAATGGTTAGTAAGGAAGGAAATTTATCCTTATATTTGAGTAAGCAACGATTATAGAAGGGACGTTCTCCATATTAACTGTTGCACTTCGATAAGCATCGTCAAATGTGACGTATTGACTAGATAGTTTCTATAGTAAACGAGCAAGCATCACAGATACAGTGCATTCATGACAGGATCGAATCACGCTTAGTGGTTAGAACAAGTTTTTCGTTATCACAGCAGAAAGGACTAGCCAATAGGATTTTTAAGAAAACAAAAATTAGAGAAAGGACGTGGTAGACATAAACTTTTGCACTTGGCTAATTAATATCAACCTTGAGGTTTTGACTAGAAAGCGACTATAGTAAGTGAGAAAAAATCAGTGAATTCTTACCGATGTCAGATATATCCTATATTCAGGTCAATGTCGTATGTTGATTTAAATTTCATGGCTAGAATACCGCTTTCGTAATCGTAGCAGACAAGACTTGTTTTTAGGAGAAGTAAGCAATGATCAGAGAAGGGACAATCTCGAAGAAACTTTGTACACTTGGTGTCAACACTGAGAATCAGTTTTTTTATCAACTGGTTATTAGGATTCTTGATTAATCGCTGATTAGAGAAGAGGCATCGTCGATATAAGCTTTTGCACTTGAGTAAATATCATCAACGTTATGATTACAAAATAACTATGGTAAGCGACGCAGAATCACATAAATAACGGATTCGTGACGGTATCGAATCACACTTGATGGATATAATATCTTTTCATTCGGATTTTTTATTAAGCAATGATTGTAGAAACCGGCATTGTCAGTATAAACTTTTTCACTTGCGTAAATATCAGTAGCAGAAATTTTTTGACTAGACAGTGATCAGACTAAACGGGACAGCGTCACAAAAACAGCAAATTTGTGACAGAATCGAATCACACTTCACGGCTAGAATATAGTTTTCGTAATCACAGCAGGAAGGGCTCATTATTGGAATGTGTAAGCAGTGGTTAGAGATGGACCATGCTTGGTGGATAGAAACACTTGACTAACGATCACCAATAAACTTTTGACTGGAAACTGGAAGACATGCCGTCACAGATGCAGTGAGCTTATCACAGTTTGAAAACAGCCATCTTGACTAGATTACCTTTCATAAGAACATAACAAACTGGACTAGTTATTTGAACTTTTAAGTAATTACCAATTAAAAGAAGGGAATTGATGACTAGGCACAATAGTTAATGTTGGGACTAGAAATCTATCTTAACAAAACAAAAACTCTATCACAGGTACAACCAATTGATCCCATACTGAAATCAGACGAGCTCATGACTAGAATGGTTGTGCTTAATCACAAAGTCTTAAGTTATTCGATATTCAAAGTTGAGTTTGAGTAAGTTGTACGCAACCAGCCACTAGAATCTCATATCTATATTGAACTTAGCAGATGGCTTGGTGGGTGTAAGTGATTTCAGCAATTTAGTAAGCTAGCGTCAAATATTCAGTTCATATAACATTGACTTACGCACATCACAGACTGTATACAGTTACTGGTGTAAAAACAACTACTGATCAGTGTTGTAAAAACAACCCTGTAACTGGTATGAAATATCACAGTGGGTCCGGAATCGATCTGATGGCATCATGTGCATCCTGCCAGTAGGACAGCCGCTTGCATTCGTATCTTCTTATAGAGTTCGACGGATACTTTTTTATTCCAAACGATTTAGTTGGGTGTTCTGAAAATGAAACTTTTCTTACACAGGCTGTCGTTTCAAAGACCACCAATTCTGATTCAGTCTTCAAGAAACTGTAATAGACTGCAATGTTTTAACTGGCAAGGCAGGAACCCTATGTATATCTGATCTGTCTAAAAAATATAAATCTATGGTTGAAATGTTTCTTCCCAGGAATATTTACCCAAGAAGTAAAAACTTATGATAAGCCTATGCTAGTTTAACTGTTAGTTACAGATGTCCCTTGTCAACATTAGTGTTGCTAAAGTACAAGAACTGAACCCTATGTTCCATGTACGAACTAAATGGAACGGAAAGTATTTTCTGGTCATAATATTTCATATTAAGGTTAGACTTTAACACTTACATCTATTAAGTCGGATGTCCGCTTCGTTGGTTGTTCGATGCTTCCTGTGTTTCTGGCAGTGACTACTGTGATTCAGATCCCGGACAGTGACCAGACGCAAGACTCCACGGTCTTTTATAGGAAGCCCTATTTCCTTTCTGTGTTGCCATTGGCCCTCGGGCGGGGGCTTAGCTTGGCACGTAGGAGCGCGGAGTGGTTAAATAGAACTTCCACGCACAGTCCCGGATTGGGTCCTTAAAAGAACTGGAAAAATTACGTATAAATGTTGATGAACTCGACCCAGGGAATTCGAAGAAAATGATTTTGGTTTAGATTTGAAGAAATAGTGGTTAATAAGTGTCCCATCGTCTGTCTCTGAGCACTATGAATAATTTTGTCACCTGGTAAACATTAAATTTGAACTTCTGTGATAATTTTTCTGTTACTTTGCTTTAAGAGCTGGAATCGGACATGAGTTTATAGGCAAACATGATTGGATGGTTTCCGGTTTTGGAGATCCCAATACATTGGGAAAGCTCTCGAATCGTTTGAAATACTTGGTAAAACAGCATAGCAATTCTTGATTGGAATAATACTACGCATTTGGTTTTGCTAGAGTGGTTTAAAATTTTGAAGGATGGAAAAATTGGCTCGATCTGTAAAAAGCCTGCTAATTAGCTTGAGTTGACCTTTCTCTTATTATCAGTAAATTGTCGAAAAGGTCTGGTCTACAGTTGGCAAAGTTGTCAGCACGCTGGATAAATATACGCCGTTTATTTTCGTCTCTTAATCGATGGTTGGCCAGACAAGCCTTAAAAATAATTGGCTGCAAATACTGATAGATAATATTATGTTATGTATTTGTAAAAGTTTGCACAGGATAGCACATATCGCCCAGCAGTTTATAAGTAATCGGCAAAGGGGTAATCAGCAAGATGCGGAGTTTATGTGCCGACATCCGATGAAGACAACCACTGAGGACTGACTAAGTGCACAAAGTAACTGTTTCGGTATTGGAACAATAACAAAACAAATCCGACATAATGAAATGTTCTGTTTTGCATGGGGAATGAGTATTTACGTCAGAAATTTATCTTAGATTGTGTCTCCTACCATTTGTATTTCTTAGCCGACAAACTCATTATCATGATCGTGATACATCATTGACAAAATAAGAAGCTATATGACAATGGGCGGATCAAACTATCATGATGTCATATTAGCACCCCCTAGAATTACACAGCGGATTCTTACAGCCTATCCTATTACCCATACACTTTTGACACTGCCTGCCATCCTCCAGTTTACTAGCTTTGACAACCCACTTCAAATTATCTCTATTACGTAATATGTACACATTATATGTGTATGTATTATAAAATGTTGATTTTCATGCGTGACCTAGAGTTTCTGCATTTCCGCCTTGCATGTGCATCTCCAGTGGGGTCTCCATTGCCAATAGTAAGTTGTCAGAAGCCTTCATAACGTCTCGTAACCCCCTTTTTTTGTGATTTTCAGCCAATGAGAAAACGACGGGTCTGGATCACCAGAAAACCAGAAAGCACTTTTATTCTTAAACTTTTCGAAACATATCTTTCGCACTTCCTGCCCTATCCCCGCCCGCCATGGGCAGTTAATTGATTAAGACTGTTTGAATTGAATGAAATGGTGGACAGCCCTACAGTAAGCTTGAATCCGTCTCCCTTATTAATACGAATCCTTTAATCGTTCGCATCATTCTTATGCAAATGATTTTGAGCCATGTACAATACTTTTTTCAAGCAATTTCTGCCATCTTTTGGGAGAGTCTTGACCGTATATGAATGTTACTCCGATTTATTTTTAACTGGAGAATTTTAAAATTGTTTAGAAGAATATTGAGAAACAGAAAGCACTAAGCTTCTTAAGTTCTCTGGTCCTACAAATATGACCTCATGCTATCAGTTTGCATTCGTCTTGTCGTTTGAAGTTAAAGGTTTAAAAAACAACCAGTTTTGGGGATCTCAAACCGTAAGTGGAGGGATACCTGTGACACCACAAAAGTTGTCCGTCCTTCCGTCTGTAAGCACGATAACTCTCGAAGAGATATTTTGATGAAACTTGGTGAGAGGATGGTTTAGGTCAAGGGAAAGGTCGAATTCGTAGATAGTAGCCCTATATTTAGGGGTGGGGGAAGGGGTTCAAATTGAGAGACAAACAAAATATTTTTAAACAGCTAATGAGATAGTTGAATAAGGAGTAAAAAGACATGCTAAACACGAATATGAAAACCTTTTTCTCGCTGGACAAGTAGTTCGCCTGGAATCCGGCCAAGACCGGAAAGTTTGTTAAAAATAAAAGTTTTATTTGAAGTTGATAAGATGTTCAGTTTTAGGGGTAAGAAGATATAATGGACACGATTATTAAACAAAATTTCTCGCCGGACAAGTAGTTCGCCCGGAATCCGGCCAAAACCGGAAAATTTGTTAAAAGCAGAAATTTTATTTGAAGTTGATTAGATGTTCTATTAAGGGGTTGAAAGGCATGCTGAACACACTTATTAAAACCATTTTCTCCTCGGACACGTAGTTCGCCGAGAATCCGGCCAAATCCGGAAAAATTTTTAAAAGCAAAAGTCTCATTTGTAGTTGATTAGATTCCAAGTTAGGGGTAAGAAGAGATGCTGAATCCGTATATGACAATCTTTTTTACCCGGACGCATAGTTTGCCCGGAGTCCGGTTGAAACCGGAAAATTTGCCATGAGTTGTGAAGCTTTATTTGAAGTTGATTAGATGTTCGAAATAAGGGGTAAGGCGACACGCTAAATTCGTTTTTTTAGCTTTGTTATTTTGTCGGATAAGCAGTTCCCGGATTCGGCGAAAACCGGAAATTTGGAGAAAGTATGCTAAGGCAGGAAGTTTCGATCAGTTTCGCCTAAACAAATATTATAGGGGTAAACACACATGCTCAGTCCATATCCGAACTTGGTTTTCTCAGATGTTTAGCTATTTGGCCTTAATCTGTTTCTGAATTTTTATAACAAAAATGCTTAAGAAGTCTGGAGAAGCCAGGACCAAATTGTCTGGAAGAGATATTAAATTTTTGGGATCCCATCGAAACCTTTGGTCTTGTTCCAAATCATGTGCCAATCTTACATCATTTAGTAAGTGAGTGATATTTCTGGTTGTTGGGTGTCGAAAAATGGATTTGAGTCTGTCTGAGTGCCTTTCCAGCTCTGAGCTGCTGTTTTTAACTGATTTTGCTTATGATGATCATATCAGGTTGCTTTCGCTTTTCCAGCACTTTCTTAGTTTGAGAACCGAGAAGAAAATATTTGTCAGTTCGGTTGTCCCGTTAACGTTAACATCTTTTGTTATCTGAAGGGACATCCGATCCTTGTGAAAGAGGTTTTGAAAAACGGATATAGCAATATTTTTGGATTGCAGGGTAGCAAGAAATAATGTTTATGGTATCTGAAAAGATAACCTGATTTTTGTTTCGATTCTGAGACAGTTTTATTTGTTTCGGTACATGTTTTCATTCAACCTTGTAAATGTTCTGAGATGTGGCTGAATAAACACCGTTCTAAACACCGTTCTAAACACCAGTCTTCACTATTATCGGTAGCAATTGAAATACAAAAGTGTTCCTCAGGCGGAATTTGATCCTACTGCAGTGTCAGAAGTTTCATAACAGATAACACGAGGATGCGCGGTTTCAACAGATAATGCGGAGCAGATAACACTTCAGATGTTATCTTTTGTGTTCAAAATGTTACGCATAATAAGCGTTACTATCAGGAAAGAACCGAAAAACCGCCAAAAAGTATCTGCTGAGTTTTCCGACATCATGACGATAAGGAATAAAGTCAGTAGATGTTTTTTTTAGCTCTTCCTAACAAAGCTTGTTATGCATAAAATTTGATGCATAACATTTCAAACACAACAGATAACATCCGAAGTGTTATCTGTTACCCATTATCTGTTGAAACCGTGCATTCTAGTGTTATCTGTTATGAAACTTGTGACAGTGTACCAACGAAGCTACACTTCAAACTTATTTCAGATTGTGTCTGTTCCATTGTCACGGTAAAAGTTCCTTGTATAACATTCCATCTAATATTTGCCTAATACTTGCTTTTAGCGGATTGTTTATTTATAAACAATCCACTCTTGCAGCCGGCTTTTCGTTTTCATTTCCCTTTTCGTTGTTTTGGGGATCAGAATCGAATAAAAGTCATGGGTATCCCGTTAGCCTAACGTTTTGGAGTCCAAAAACTTGCCAAGAACCGCAGAAATTTCACTTAAATCAAATCAGCTGACGCATCTGTTTGACGCAGTTAGAAAGGGGGTTATTTTGATTACTTTATAATTTACAGCCAAAACTACCTATATAACGTTGGCAAATATGGGAAAGGCAGCTACTACATCAAACTCAATTACATCTCGATCCATCACAGGACCTTGCCGATTAATGCCCAAATATCTTTCAGATGGATTTTGACGGATCTCGTGTTTTTCGCCGGATTGCGGACACACGACCTGTCCGACGCTAAAACAAACTCAAATACGGATTCAGCGTGCCTTTTCAACCCTAAATGTATAGACTTTAGCGTGAACTCAATATTTATTTGAACCCCCTACGTCACGTGATAAAATGACCTTGTTTTTTGAAGAAATGCGCTGCAAGACTTTCAACAGAGACCGACAAAAGCCCACTATGTTTTAACGCCCGATTTTTCTTAAATCATATCCGGCTGCGCATTTTTCCTTCTACGTATGATGGCGTCAGCATGTATTTCCCACCTTTTGATTCGTGGAACCACGTGGCAAAGATCTGTTTCTATCAGCACCCGAGACACTTATTCGCAATTACGCCAGAAATGACCGTGCATTCTGAGCGAAGAAATTTTCATCCAGGGTATATAACACTTATACCTTCCAAGTGTCATACTGACAACTCTTGAACGTAGAAAGATATTTGTCTGATCTTGGTACATGGCGCTGTCGTGGAAAACCTGAAGCTTTGTACCCATATTTTCCGAATAACTTCAACAGAATATAACAAAACCTGAATAAGAATGGGTCAAAATGTATTGTTGCCAGCCTATATTCTAACTAAGTTCAGATATGGATTCAGCAGACCTCCTCAGCCCCTCAGTGAATACCTTATTAGCTTATAGAACATACATATTTTACCGTAAATTTGAATATCTACGAACTTGACCTGTACTTCACCAGTGAATTTTCATTGAACGACATCCTCGCTTGAACAACATATTTCCTCGTTTGAACAATATATATCAACCGCTTCGACCTTCGATTACACTAGATCTCTCCGAAGTCGATAGAATAAACAAATGACTGTCGTCATCATATTAATAACGTAATAACTTTCATATTCTGATTCAGCATGTCTACTTTTAAGATATATTTTGTTTTGCCCCTTAATCTGAAACCCCCGCTCATAGAGTAGTATTCAACATTATTAAAGGGTGGCTATTGGAAAACAAGTTTTAATTTTGAACTACGAGTTACAGGAAAACGCCAAAATCAAGCAACATTAAAAACATACAAGCACAATTTCTCGCCCCAAGCCCATCGCAAAAGTCTTCCGCTCCAGTTCACCGAATCAAGCCCATGCGGCGGGAAACAAGCCCATCCGGTAACACTGGTTTCGGATTCAGTACAAAAGCCTCGCTCGTCCGTAAAAACAAGACCAAAGTTGTCGATGTGATCCCAAAAATCTAATATTTTATTCAGACAGTTGGGTCTTGTCTTCGCCAGATCCAGTCCTCGCCAGGCTAATCATCAGAGACAACCAAGTTCAGATATACCTCTATAAGCCATATCAATGTTGACTGTACTGACCGAGACTTCCTGCTTTACTTCTGCCAAGTTTCCGGTTTCGCCCAGATTCCGAGCGAATTACTAGTCCAGCAAAAAAGAAAATTCAGAAACGAATCCAGTATATCTCCTTATCCCTATAAAGAACATCTAATCAACTTTAAATAAATCTTTGATTTAACAACAAATTCCGGTTACAACCGGATTCCGGACTAATTATATGTCCCGGTAAAAAATGCTTGTCATATACAGACTCAGCCTCTCTCCTTGCCCCTTAACCGATCATCTAATCAAACTTTTGCTTTTAACGGATTCCGGTTTTGGCTGGATTCCGGACGAACTAGTTGTCCGGAGAGAAAATGGCTTTCCCAATCGCGTTCAGCATGTCTTTTTACCCCTAAATCTAACATTTAATAAACTTCAAATGAAACTTTTAGTTTTTAACCAACTTTCCGGCTTTCGCCAGATTCCGGACGAACTCCTTGTCCGGCAAGAAAATGGTTTGCAATATCGTGCTCAGCATGCCTTCTTACCCCATAATCGACTATCACATTAGCTGTTTAAAAATATTTGTTTATCCCCTAATTTCAACCCCCTCCCCCACCCCTAAATATAGGACTACAGAGCCCATCTGCGAACTTGACCTTACCCTTTAATCAATGAATCCTCACACCAAGTTTCGTCAAAATATCTCTTTCGCTTTGAGAGTTATCGTGCTTACAGACAGACGTACATTTTTGTTATGTCATAGGTATCCCTCCACTTACGTTTTGGGATCCCAAAAACTACAGTGAGGTCAAAGGCCCGTCGTATGAGAGAATGTTGATATACCTCAGAATCATTTTCATTATACAAAAACATTACAAAAATCATTATAAATAGTGTAATCTGGTCTCGAACTCATGGACGATGGAAAATGTTTAAACACACAGAAAATTACCTTTACAGCGCCAAGTTTCTTTCACATCCTCAGCCATATTGTGCACAATATATCTGAAATCTTGTCTCATCCTGACGTTGGTAAAAGTGCTCGAGATTTAGGGAGGAGAAGTTGTTGAGGGTACCTTATGGAGGGATGTTTAATGGAATATTCTTATGATATTTTGGCCGACATATTAGTAAGATAAGATAAGATAACGTTTATTTGCTGTATAGTATCTTTACAAATAGATGCACAGCTATAAATAATATAGAAGGCATTTTACACAAGGGACTCCGTGACGTGGGGATGGGAACTGGTTAGATGAATTTGCCTTCGGGCGGGATCACTGTTCCTATAGCCGGCTTCTACCACACTATTGTAGTGGTGTGCGAACTCTGTTCACAAGCCTCTCGGTAGCTCGGTGGTAGAGTGACTGCCTTTTAAGCAGATGGTCCTGGGTTCAAATCCCGGCGAAGGAGCATTTTTGTCTATCAGTTCACTACTTATAAAATATAAATAAATAAATATACAACTTTTATTACATAGTCATTCATATTAATTGGCGATTTCATTGCGATTTGGCACTCTCTGTTTATGCCTACATGTTCATATAATGTGCAAAATACTGCCTGGACGAACGCCTGTATCGCGAAGACGCAGACGCTTTGCAAGACACAAACTTGTTTTTGTGCCTTCTTGCATATCTGGGCTCCTTCGCCTCAGGCGGTAGAAGGTTTCGGTGCTTCCCCGACATAAATATGTGTTTACCAAAACTCATGGTTAAGTCGTGGCGTCTGCAAGACAGTCTTTGGAGTTGGAGCTTTTCGATACTTTGGTCGTAATCGGACTGTTCCTGACCCAATATAGATTTTTACGGCTCGTTTTTGTACGCTCTCCAACTCTTCAGATTGCTCTTGGGTCAACCCTGCGTGCGAAGCAGGACACGCGTATTCGACAATTGACCTTATGTACACTTTATAAAAATTTAGTAGTGATTCACTATTAAAACCGAAACGACGGAGAGTGACTAGATTTCTAACAGAAAAATTTGCTTTTCTCGTAATTTCGTAAACATGGTCATCCCAGTTAAATTTATAATTAAAAACAACACCTAAAACTTTCATCTTATTTACAATTGAAATACCAGTACTTTCAGGGCAGTTTACTTTTAAGAAAACTTACTCGCATCACTGCGGATTTTTTGCAGTTTATTTTCAGTTTCTTGTCTTCGAAGTCCCGTTCCAAGAGTTCGACAGTTTGTTTCAGACTGGTTACAGAATCGCTATCTTGCAGGGCGAGTATTGTTGGGTCGTCGGCAAATTTGGCACGATTTTTGTGCCATGGTCATAAATGTCATGGACATATCATCTTCTCAACAGAAAACTGAAAACCTTTGTCTTTAAAAATGGTCTAAAATTTGAGGATGAATTGAGCTGTCAAAGGCTTTTGCCACGTCTGCTGTGTGATTAAGTGTGATTTTTTTTAGTATCAGTACAACCTACAGAACAAGTGTACAGCCTGAAGAACAAATATTTGTTTTCTTCTTCTTTACGTTGATGTCTGACAGATAGCAGGTTTGAATGAAGAAAAGACTTGAAATTGGAGTAGGATGAGCAAGCCAGGTTTGGATACGGGCATTAAATTACTTTTAAGTCACAAGCGTCTCAAAAACAAGTGCATAAAGGCTCAAACGTGGAGTACACCACTAGTGTGGAACATGTCTAAGTCATAAGACCAAGAAAGATCACCAAACCTGATTTTGGTTCAGCTGCAAGAAAACGAGGAAAGCTAGGATCCCTGTTCTTCTGATTTTCTTCTTCTTCTTCCTTAAGACAGGAGCCCTGTTATGATTAAAGGCTTGATTAAGGCGGAATCCCTATTTTGATTGACAATGAAAAGGCGGGAGCCCTGTTTTGATTGACGATGAGGCCCTACACTGTCAGAAGTTGTTACAGATAACATAAGGCTGCCCGGTTTCAATCGACAACACTTGGGATGTAGTCTGTTGTGTTTGAAAATGTTATGCATAACAAGTATTGCCAGGAAGAGCCGAACAAATGTCATAAAAGCATCTGGGATTTTTTTTATGATATAGGAAAATTCAGCAGATACTTTTTTGGCGGTTTTCGGCTCTTCCTGGCAATGCTTGTTATGCAAAACATTTTCAAACACAAGAGATTACATCCCAAAGTTTGTCTAATGAGTCTTGTCTGTTGAAATTCTCGTGTTATCTGTTATGAAACTTCTGATAGTGTAGGAAGTGTACGAAATTTCATCGTCAACTTCAGGCGTGGTCAAGCTATGAACTGAAGTCGCCAGTAACATGGGCACAGTTGCCCATGAACGCGATTAGTCTGTATAGGGCTTGACCCTCAAAAGGCCTATCTTAACCCAAAATTCTGGCACGTAGCCTGTACAGAACGTAAACTGATACCAGTTACAATGTTACGAACTGAACTTACTCTGCGATTTGGGTCCATTTGCCCACGGACGGGGGTGGGGGGAGATTGATAGGTATTTCCAAACCCTAGGAAGTAGAAGTAAACCAGATTTTGGTATTTCTAGACTATTTGCGGATTTTCTCTCGCGGATTGGTTCTAAAAACATCGACTGACGGTTCCCGTATAGCCTGCTGCGTAGGGGTTTCGGTCGTCAGTCGGTCGTCTGATTGCTGCGCTGAGCCAACTGATTTTGTAATAGACCCCACTTCCTTGCTTTGGTTTCCCGTTGATTCTTGACTTGAGGTCGTTACAACCTCTGGTTCTCGGTCATCTAACGTCTCCTCAATGGTGGTGGATCCACCTTTTCTTTGTTCAGGAGCTTTACCTTTCTTTTTCGTTCCAGACAAGGTAGATTTGAGTCAGTAGATCCTTATGAAATTGACCTATCTTTAGGAGGGCTCCTGCTCCGCCAAGCGCCGGATCTAATGTGGGGCCTCGACCGGCATTTCTCTTTTCATCAACCGCCTCCCAATCCACCTATGGTCCTAACAAAGGTTCTACCAGCCATTTATCTACTTCGGCTAGCCAGCTCTTTGGCTTGTATTTTGTTGTAGATCCACTTGATTTCCTGAATTCTGGACTGCTTCGTGAAACAGAAGGTTTCGTAGTGTCGTCGCTCTGATCTTACGGTGGACTCTTGGTCTCCTTTGGCTTCGCCAAAGGGGTAGAAAATGAGGGTCCTGGCGTAAATACCAGTTGCTTTGGCTGGAAAATTTCGTCTCCTCCTATCTAGTCGTCGTACTTCTGGCCTAGATAGTTGTCCCAGGCAAACTCGCTTGGTGTCGCTTTTGTTCTTTCAAGTGCCTTCTATATTCATGTCCGCTGGTGACGAATATCTTCGACTTCCTGCTCTGTCGGGTGTCCACTGCTATAGGCTTCGCAGATCTGAATAGTCAGTATCGTGCAGTTCACTTTGTATCTTATTTCTTGGTGTCCTGGGAGCGGAGACTGCTGTATCTGAGAATTCTTCCTCACTGTCTTCTGACTCTTCTTCTTCTGGTGGTATGTCTCATGAACGTGTATTTCCTCTGGCAGAAGAGTTTCGGTCTTCGAAGAAATGAGCTGGCACGCTTTTCCGGGCTGGCTCAGTTGATGTCGAGGGTCTAGCAGAGCTGGTACTGCTTGGTATCTGCTGAGTATTTGGCCTTCCCCTTCGTCACCACTTTCGTCATCTGAAGAATCGAACCCGTTGTCTGATGAATCGGATTCCTCATACAGTGTGGTGGCTCGGCGAACCGCACTTTCCTGGCTGGTTCTGCCGATGTTTGTATTGCCTCTTCAACCTCAACCTGGCCTTCCCAAAGCATATACGGCGTATAAGGCTTCAGGTGATTCTGATGTACAACTGATTTCTTGTTGTCGCTTACTCGAATGTTTCGTAGTTGAGTTTATTCTCTAGTTTCAAGACGCAGGTGAATAAAAACGTAAAATAAGCATCCCGGTTAATCATTAATAAAATCGCATAAATAAGTCAGTAAACGGTAGTTACATTTGACAGTGAAAGGGCCATTCTTGTAGTCAAAACATAGAAGTTGTAACCATCCTTTTCAAACACACTTTCTCGGACTTTCAATTTTTTTGGGTTAATTTATTCATGACAGGCGAACTCTGACCGGGAACTGTGTCTGCCTCACAGTTCGCCGTTTCACTCGCAGGTGTTGTAGAACCGAGAACTGACACGGTCTCCGTTTCAGAAGAAACGATAATTAAGCATAATTAAACTTCGACCTCGGAAGGTGATCGGAAACGAGAAATAAGAAGAACTGAGATCAGGAACGGCTATCAAAAACGCAACTATAGTATCGAACGCTGAAGTCCGCCGTCGCTGTAGGAATATAGAAAGAGCCACAGCCGTCATCAAAGCCTGTCGCCTACGTTGGCTGGTCACGTCCTCCGGCGCCCAAATGACCGTCTAGTCAAATAAGTTCTCCTAGCAGAACCCCTTCCCTCTTGGCGAAGAAGACTGCAACTCAAGAATTGGTGGACGACCGTCAAAAAGGACCTTGAGCCTTTAGGCGGTTGCCGTCGCTTCGGCAGAAGATGGGACAACTTCGGGCTGTATTTCACCCAGGACCTGGCGAAAGATAGAGGCAACTGGGACACTACCGTCGGCAACTCATGGAAGCCGGGTGAGGTGGCAATCGTCTTGTCCCGTTACAAGTATAAGTAAAGTAGAGATTCTTCTGCATTTTGGTTTTGGAGTCAACTGTCTCTACTTCTTTCCAGCTAAGATGGATACTTGTTGGGCGATTTGAAGTTACGTACTTCGGTGATAGATACAGTCGGTTTTTCGTAGAAATGATCAATTTTTCTTAAAAACAGTCGGTTTCAAGTACCTGGTTATTTTACTAAAGTATTTAGTTGAAACTAAGTACTGGTTGAAAGTTCTGACACCAGCTATTTGACTTTCGTAATTGAAGTACGGGTACTTTAAGTACTTCTAAACACGGGTTCAAAGTTGACACTAGTTATTGACTATTGACATAATTCAGAAACAACTTTTAGCTTCTTCCAAATTTCCGGTTTTGGCCGGATTCCGGGTGAACCATTTGTCAGGCAAGAAAATAAAGTTCGGATATGGCTTCAGCTGCCTTCAGCATTTCTCCTCATGTCATTATGTCATTAGCGAAAAAAAAAATATTTTTTCAACCCTTAATTTGAAATCCCTCCTCACCCCTAAATTTAGGACTACAGAGCCCATTACAACTTGCTCTACTTTGACCCAATGGACCTACATACCAGGTTTGAACGAATTGTCTCAAATCCTTCGACAGTTATCGTGCTAACAGACGGACAACTTTCACGAAGTAATAGGTATCCATTTAGTGACGTTTTGGGATCACAAAATTACTTCGAACGAATTTCTGGTTTTGGACGGATTATGAGCAAACAAGTGTACTGCAACTTTAGAAAGAGATTCAGCTTTTACTCCTAGTTGTATTTCAAATCAACAATCGACATAATAATACTCTTATACTCATACCAAATTTCCAGTTTTGATACGATACCGGGGAAACTAAATTTCCACAAGGATAAAAAGGTTTAGATAAGCATTCAGCGTTAACCCCTGTATCGAATCTCTAATCGGCTTGAGAATGAACCTTTACTTCCGCCAAACTTCCACTTTCGACCAGATTTGATCCTAACAAAAATCCTAAACCCTTAATTTGAAGCCCCATCCCCATCCCTGACTATGGGCCTACTGGGCCCGTCTATGAGCTTAACCTGTACTTTGACCCGAAGTTTGACACCAGGTTTGATCAAATTGTCTCAGCCTCTTCGAGAGTTATCGTGCTAACAGACGGACAGGGAGACGGACGGATATACTACACCAAAAACATTGTAAAGTGTGTCTACTCCGTCCGATAACTCTTGAAGGTACTGATATAGATTTTATTTCAAGCTTGGTTTGAGGACCGTTTTTGTCAAAGAAACATGTCAAGTTGCAAGATTTCCCCATAGCTATAAATTTAGGAGTGGAGAGGGGAAAAACTTCTGATCAAAACTAAGTACTGCAAAACAAAGAAGATCAAAACAGGATTTGTTCGAAGTTATTCTATGAGATATTCTGAATTGCTTCATGATTGCCAGATAAAAGCTCAAAAGGAAACCTACATGCCATTTCGGGCGTGTCGTATTTTGCTCTGAAGTCTTGGGAAACCCTTCTTTCAGTACCGGCTTGCCCGAATCTGGACGAAATGTTTCGTTACATTTCAACATGGCTTTGATTCTTATCAAAGTGAATTCACCCTTTCAGTTTGCCCATTAGATCCATCACTACGCCCATATATTCCGACAGTTCTTCAACATGTCAGTTGACTCACGAAAATCCGTCAGTTCGTCAACACGTCAGCTCGCTCACGCCTAAAATCCGACAGTCCGTCTACACGTCACTACGCCGACACATTGTTGACCCACCCGTTAACCTTTATAGCGTTCCTTGAGGTGAGGAACCGAGGAAATATTGACGTTTCTAAGATCTGCCATGGTTCTCCCCTGCCCCCCCCCCGTCGTTTTTACGGCATAAACTACGCTTTAGCTTACTTGCTGTCAATGCAATATATTTATTCTGAACTATCGTACGATACATGGCTAGCGTCGCAGTTTCTGTCCGTTCGTCGCTCTCCTGGTCCGGGTTTGCTGTCTCGAGAGCACCTCCAAATAATCTAGGACGATGAAGCTTCGCTGACGTGTAAAGGACCCGACCAAACGCACTAGCAAAACCTCCTTTCTGGAATTCGACCATTGGCGGGTGGTGATTCCGGAGGGATAGGGAATCCGGCACCTTATGCCACGCATAGGTTGCGATCGCATGATCCGATTGAAGTGAAACTTGACGAGTGGTAAGATAAGATGCGCCGGATAGTCCACTCATGTCTATGAACGTGATTTGGCCACTATGTGGGAATTGGATAGGGTTCCCGAAAATACAGCTTGGGATGTGGTTTGCGGATTTTTCATGGACACTAGATGATCCATTTCAGGGCGGACCGGATCCGACCACAGTGGGTGGGGGGGGGGAGGTAGCGAAATTTCTCGAAACTGGTCAAAAATTCTCAGATTTTAGGAAATGTGGTGATTAAAAATGTATATAAGATATTTTTATGTTTCCAAACCGGGGAGGAGGGGTGCCGGAGAGGGAATTCCTCAAAAGTGTGGCAGGCCTAGGGATCATATGCCGAATCCTTAATTTCTGGAGTTAAAATAGAAGATCTGAGCCATGTACTTGTGCCATTTATCGTTCAGGTCTGATAATTCTTTCGAAAGTTGTGCATGCTTCAAGTTTTTGTATTTTCCCTCTATCTACTCCTCTTACGGGTCCGGGAAGTGACAATTTCTAAGTCAACCTGGTCGGGTACCTAATTTGCTTACCAAGTTTCATCTACCTAGAACATCTTGAAGTACCTTAACCCGCGATCACCGGAATTGCTTGCCTCCACCTCCCTCCACAGTTAGCGAATCCGGCCCGGACTATAAATGAAACATTCTGAGACATTGATTGTTGCCAGTTATCAAGTTTTGTTTGGATCACCAGTTCGAAAGTTATGCAAGCCGCAACATTCTGAATTCCACCCAGCACCCCCCCCCCCATGATGGTTTTTGACGTCCAAGTTTTAAAGGTCTAGAATTACCTTAACTTGAGACCAGGTGAATTCTGCCCCCCCCCCCCCCCCCCCCAACTCCACCAAGTTTTGTCTCATTCTGTCCACCCTAAGCGTGTTAAGAGGCTTATGGTGCTCCGTTTCAACTCCCCCACAGTTACTTGGATTCCCCCTCCCTGCACTCCCCCACAATGATCGGATTGGTGAACTGACTATTTCGAAAGTAAATACAATCAGATCCCTGATATGTCTACCAAGTTTCATCGTCTTAGCCCATCTGGAAGTATTCTAACTGCTATCTCCGGACCGACCAAGCGACAGACTGAGACACGGAAAAGTGACCGGTATGTGCACTTGTTGCAACTTCCATAGAAATCTGACGAATATAAACAATATCAGTAAACATATTATGTTCGAAACCTTAAGTTTAATGAATGAGCTACTGCTTTCGAATGAATTTTGTGCCTTTAAACCGAAATAAATTGGAATAGAGAAAAGTGTTTTCAGAACGAAAAATTGTTACTTTATCTAATAAGGGCTCTAATAGTAGCATGTCTGGGCTTCCGGTCGTCAACCCAGCCACGCAATCTTTCCGATCAAGATCTTTTTATGGTAATGTCCTTTAGGGCACTTACTTTATTCAAAGTGTTTGGCTCTTTGGTTTACCGTTTACGATTGAACTTGTGGGGTCATAAGTCAGAAAGATCAGAGATAGGAGGTTCATCTCATAGTCGCTGGAGTTTATGTGTGCTTTTTATAGGTCGCCCACCCCCACCCTCCTAAAACAGGGACAGCTGGACACAGGCGACTTAGCGACGCGTGTAGCTTCAGAACAATCAGGATCGGAACGACAGAATTTGCTCTGGTGTAGGTGAGGAGGACCTACTCCTCCATCTTTATACCCTAACTGAACCAGATGGGATACGTTCAGATTTTGTCGGCTGATTGGAGGTCACAACCTTAGACCGGAAGAGAGAGAGTCATGAATCTTGGTAGACTTGTACTTTTGGCGGTCTAGATGCGCTCTTCGACAGTCCCATTCTCGTCACCAGTGGCTCAAGGGCAATTGACCAAGATATCCATGACTTCTGCTAGCAGTTAGACACATGCAGATATCTCGATTTGAAAGTATACTATGGTCTGTGATACTTTCTGGTTTCCAAGTATTCCTCTGCATTTTCAATAAACTAGTTTATGATGAAGCACCTCTTGGATAACTGATATCTTCCAATAGGGTCCGTCGGGTTTTTGAGGTCAGATCGGAAGCAAGAAATGAAGGGTTTTCAAACCCGGTTGCCTCAAACTAAACTAAATGTAATATCCGCTCCTTTACGAGTAAGAGGAACAGGACTATTTTCACAACAGTTTTCCAACCGTCGTTATATAAGAGAACCGTCATGACAGGTGTCTCCTTCAACCGTCATGGCTTTATTCAGCGAGTTATATAACCGAGCGGGGTACTTGTTTTTCAGAAAGACAGAGTTTCCGGTAGAGTCATCCACTTGAACTACCGGAAATTCACATATTTCGGCTGACCTTTCATACACTATCGTTAGAACCACCCGCTCGGTAAATTTCTCTTAGGGGTCAACATTGATGAACCCTGAATTGGTATTAACCTGGTTAAATCAGCTGTGGGGCAGCACAGGCTGTCGAGGGGGGAGCAAAAGCCGGGAGTGGGGATTTTGGTACCGGTGTGGGGGGGGGGGGTCGCCGTGGGGATTCTCGCCTAGACCCTGTAGACAATCAGTAAGACTTCTTTTGTTTTCCTGGGTTTTTTTGTTTTCACTTTTTAACCGAGGCGCGTTCCTTTTCAGATATTGTGCGTCCTGCCGCCACGTAGGAGAACGGGGAGGGCTGAATAGAATCGATAAGTGCTAACAAAAAAATCACTAAAGTCACTTGGCAACTAATGGTATTTTCGACAACCATATTTCTGAGAAATTTGTTCGTGGAAAGATGTTTGCTAGTGAGAGTTGGGCTTTAAGGCGTCTAACTTTATAGGCGTCAAAGATTTCTGTCCACAAAACGACAGAAAACAGAAATGAAAGAACGGGATTTCTGCCATCGAGGTGGTGGTGATCGAAGATTTGTTCCAACTGACCGAACGACCTAAACACATTGACTATAACCAGTTGTCATTAATAATTGGCAATTTTTTGAACTTCGTCGAATCCCTAATTTCCGTCAAGGACGGGAACAGTAACTCTTGGACGTTGTTGAGTGTCTCAACCCATGTTTGCAGTCAATATAGCATGTAGCACGGATTCGAACTAATCCCTTGACACACATTGACGCTTGACCAGGGGGGGGGGGTAACGTACATAGCCTACCGAGTGGCTGGTCCCTTTTACCGACTGTTTTTGCGGAAAAAACGACTGTTAAGAGAAATCGACTATTTTTACGAAAACATCAACTGTTTAGACTAACTGACTTACCGATGACCAACAACATTGGGGGGGGGGGAGGGAAAAAAACTATTAAGACTAACTGACTTACTGATGACCAACAGCATCTTTTGAAATTTGTCGGGCCATCGAAAGACTTGCAGCAGAACCCCGAACCAGTAACTATTGGGCGTTGTTGAATTTCGGCGTAAATCTATTTTCAAACAAGCCGTTTCTCACGGCTTTTAACGAACGATAAATCGAACATTTCCCAATGTGTTAGCTACGTGCCTGATTGCAATAGTATTTGGTGAAAAAAACAAAAGAATGTTCTCGATCGGCTGGGTTCTATTTTGAAAACAATCAACAGCTCTTGCCGAAGTGAACTGTCAGAGTAAATTCAGCATGACTTTTATTAAACCAAATCAGGTGGATGTACGCACGCATAGCTACAGTTCATCTTGCGTGTGGCAGCATTTCGCTTACAAACATCTATTCTTAAACAAAAAAGCAATAGATAGCGTGGCATTTTTCTCATCGCCAGTTTAGGCGCTTGAGTTTATCCTAAAACGATTGGTAATGCTTTTGACAATGACAAATATTGAAGCAGAAAAATACAATCAGACATTGATTTGTTTTAGATTTTCAGACGAGTCTGTGGTTTCCAACCTCGAAGCCGACTTTCCGTCTCACCTCGCAAATACCTATCCGAGTCTGCTGGCTATTTGGAGTAACAAATTGATACTCGTACGTAAACGCCAAAAATCATGTTAAGTGAGCTAGGAACCGTGACAAGGTCGACCTTCTATCGTCCATTTGTAACCTATGATGAAATTTTATTAACGCACTTGAGAGGAAAATAGTGCAGTACAGACAAAGAAAAGGAAAAAACACACTGAGCTTTCAATAATATTAAATGCACAAGATAAAAAAAATAAACATTAAAAAAAGGAAAGGGACTAATCGGGTCTAAAAAAATCTTCTTCCTAGGTGGAATGCGGAGAAATGGCCAAGGGCAGAAACGTGAAGGCCCTGGGCAATTGCAGACAACTTTGCATAAGAGTCAGGGGGCAAAAAAGTTGTAGTTATACGGGAATTCCTATAACGTCGAGGACGGTGCACGAGAAATTTACAATATTCGAAATAATAAGTCCTGATACATTTAAATCTTTTTGTCTCAGAATACCAAAAATTGCGGAAAGGTTGTAAAGGTTATAAACTACCAAGGGCTCTTCTGTTATGCCTTCCTCTATTTGGAACTGTTTTTCCATATCCGACACGCAGGGGCGTCACTAGCCTTTTACCTTTGGGGGGGGGGACGTCCGATATGTGCCGACGGACTAAAAAATGTGCCGACAAAACACGCCGTTGCCGCTCCGCGGCAACGGCGTACATTTCCTGCCAGCATATAATAGAATCGGGGTAAAACTAACTGTAATGCATCAGTTGAGATTATTCCTTTGATGTAATTTCGTATTTTAAGTTCACATATTTGGCTTTTCATTTTAGCCTTCGCTAAAAGCTTCCAACGACTGTACCAAGAACAAGCTAAACTAAGCGCCACAGGCGAAATTTTTTAAATCTGCCTTTTTTTCTGGAAAAATTTAGCTATACCTACCATACAAGTTCTAGCTTTTAACGTGTTTCAGCGAATTTCAATCCTAAAACGCCAAGCTAAATGAAACACTGTTCTTCTAAATAAAGAATACTACAAAATGCGCCGCAGGCGAAATTTTGTGTGAACTAACTGTACAACGCATCAATCGAGGTTATTCCTTTGGTATAATTTCGTATTTTAAAGTTCACATAGTCGGATTTTCATTTTAACTTTTGCTTGAAAGCGAAGCTTCCAACGACTGTACCAAGGCAAGTTAAACCAAGCGCCGCAGGCGAAATTTTTGTAATCTGTTTTTTTGCAGAAAATTCAGCTATAGTACCATACAATTTCCGCCTTTTAACGTGTTTCAAACCCCAAGAATTTCTATCCTAAAAGGAAAACTAAATGATACACCATTCTTCCCAATAGGGAATACTACAAAATGCGCCACAGGCGAAATTTTGTGTAAAACTTACTGTAATGCATCAGTTGACATTGTTCCTTTGATGTAAATACATATATTTAATTTCACATATTTGGCTTTTCGTTCCAACTTTTGCTAAGAAGCAAAGCTTCCAACGACTGTACCCAGAACAATTTGAACTAAGCAACGCCGGCGAATTTTTTTTTAATCTGTATTTTCCCTAAAAATACCGACAAATGTTTAAAGAATTTGATTTCTTACGTATAAAAGAACCGGTGTGCGGACAAGAATACCGACGCCCGACAAAAGCATTCAGAATTCGATTTCTTCTGTGTTTTGCCCGACAAGATTGTAAAGAACTTTATTTTTTACGCGTAAATAGAAGCCGATGTACCGACGAGACTTGAACTTTCGGCATGCGCCCGATAAAAAGTTACAGAATTTGATTTTTTTTTTTTTTGTATAAAGAACCCGATGTGTCGACGAGAATACCGACGACCGACAAAACCATCGAGCATTTGATTTGTTCTGTGTTTTGCTCGACTAGACTGTACAGAACTTGATTCATACGTGTAAAAATAACCCCTTGTGCCAATGAAACTTAAATTTCCTGGGTGCGCCCGACAAAGTTTGCAAAATTTGATTTCTTACGTATAAGTAGAACCCGATGTGCCGATGAGTCAACCGACGCCCGACAAGATCATAAAAAAATATTTCTTCTGGATTTCTTATGTATAAAAAGAACCCGATGTGCCGACGAACCGAGGCACGACAAAAGCCTGCAGAATTCGATTTCTCCGGTGGTTTGCCTGACAAATGTTTGCAGGATTTCATTTCTTGCGTATAAAAAGAACCCGATGTGCCGACGAGTCGACCGACGCCCGACAAAAAGCTTTATTTGTTTTTATTTCTTCTCGATTCCTTCTGTATAAAAAGAACCCGATGTGCCGACGAGAATAGCGAGGCACGACAAAAGCATGCAGAATTCGATTTTTTCACTGTTTAACGTTTGCAGGATTTTATTTCTTGCATATAAAAACACCCGATGTGCCGACGAATCGACCGATGCCTGTTAAAAAGCATACAAAATGTTATTTTGTCTGTGTTTGCCGGCGCTTCGCGCCGACAAACAAGTGAACTTTCGCCGGGCTTCGCCCGACGACAGTACTTTCTCAGGACCTTTAGGGGGGGGGGGAGTCCCCCCCCTCCCCCCCCCTTAGTGACGCCCCTGCCGACACGAATGGAATCGTGAACAGCCGAAACAGCCTTATCGCAGATTTTTCTTAGAGACTGTGCCAAGCCATTTTTACGGTAGGGGAATCGGGGAGTTTTTCATTTGAAAAGAAATATCGGAATCTTTTGGGCTGTTGAATTTAAGATACTTATTTGTTTAATTAAACTAGAAAACAAACAACTACACTGTCAGAGGTTTCATAACAGATAGCGTATAACACTTTCAAGAATAACACCTTTTCACTTAGAAATAAAGTGTTATGACCAATTAAGTTTACAATATTTCGTCCCTAGATCTCCAACAACACCTTCAATTGGTAAAAATACTAACTGGAACGAAAGAAACATAACAGATAAAATCCCAAAGTGTTATCTTGTTTTGTCGTTATCTAACTTCTGACAGTGTAGTATTTTTACCTATTGAAGGTGTTGTTGGAGATCTAGGCACGAAATAGTATAAAGTTAATTGGTCATAACACTTTATTTCTAAGTGAAAAGGTGTTATTCTTGAAAGTGTTATGCGCAATCTGTTATGAAACTTCTGACTGTGTAGGGCCTAACAACAAATAAATAACAAAACATCAACCTGGCGAGAACCCACAGTGCCCCAAGAGAGTCGAATTGGCAAACCAAGCCGCGTATGAGAGCTCGCCATCACCACGAGGAAAGAGGTTCTCAGAAGGTGCAATTCGTTTCTGAAGTAATAAGGCAGACGTCGTGTCACTTCACCAGAAGATGGAAGCCCTTCACCAACAAACATACACGAAGCACAGCAATTCCATAGGAACCCGTGCAACCATCTTGAAGAATTGTTGTACAGACCCGAAAAGCCTTCTCACGTACGCTTCACATTAAATCTGTTCACAACGAAAACGCAATAAAGTTGCATTCACACCTGTCAACTATACCAATTAAAACGTCGCGTAAAGGCCTACAGATCGGTAAAAGGGATACTCGTAAAACTGAAGGTTAAATAAACATCAATGTGTGGCAAAATCATATCAGGCAACGTTTCTGATTCGATCCTCTTGTTGTGTGATTACGACCATGATGATGTTAGTGAAAGATGAAATTATTGTCATTGACATTAATGTTCTTTTTCTCAGTTCTTGCTTTGTTCTTTTTTTTCTTCTTTATTTAACTACTCCGTCTTTTTGTACGTTTGTGCATTATGATGGGCAACAAATCTATTATTATTATTATTTCCCTTTTGTCTGACAAATCGTCTTTTCAGTTAAGTTTTCGGAGCGGAAAATAAAAGCAACAGAATGTCAGGCTCAGGTTTTTTAATTTCAGAAACACTTCATAAAATATATGTGCAGGTATACGAGCTCGTTAGCTCGGACCCATTAAGTCAGCAGTAAATATGTACTTTTCCCAACGAAATGAATGAGCTGCACAGAGACCGGAGGATATTCCAAATTATCCTCAAACCAGAATGCCACTCTTCGATCTTTTTGAACGGATCTGAAGGGATTGTAACATGATCATTTCTAAGCCAAAGCGGTAAGTGTTGTAGATGCGCCCTTAAAGCACAGTGGGCACTATCTATGCTCTAATTTTTATTAAATGATGCACACATACAAATTTCTGGCTTCCACTAGAGAGCGCTTCAAGAATAAGCCATTTTCTTGGTATCGTGTGTCGTTACTTCTTCGGTGTACCGGCGGAGATGATTTCAGAGCATGGTATGGCAAGGCGCAGAAATTCAAAAACTCTTGGCCATCAGTCATTTTGTAGAGCTGAGCGACGAGTGCTATGGCTGCTAAACTAAACCGTCCCTGTAGCTGGCAGATTCCTCTAGTGTTATCTGAGAAACTTCTGTTGTTTGTAGTACCGAAGAAAAGGTTTATTTTCTGGATGTGATGTTACAAAACTCCCAAAAACGTACAAGTATAACCGACTTACCTGCAGCCGATTCCAGAGCTTACTAGGAATTCTCAGCTAACACCGTTAATATGATTATTTGTCAACAATACAAAAAATACCGACTATCTAATAACAGCGACATGATAAGAAAAAAGAAACTCCGCTTATATTTGTCGAAGCTAGCAAATTGGAGTACGGCAGTCACCTTAAAAAGCTGTAAGGATATAGTAGCGAAAATAAGTTGTCTAGGAACCTGCTGATTTCTGATGTATATTTGTATTCTAGGGGGTGATAATGTGACATCAGGATTCTTTGATCCGCCCTTCTAACTTTAAATTATGCGGGAAGTCCGAGAAATTCTGTATTCCAATTCTTATGATCACCTAGAAGTCGAGTCTTTTTTTCGAGTTAGTTATAAAAACTCGGCACATCAACACGACTCCGGAGCACGTCCGCGAGCTCTATTCTGCTTTTGTTAAGCGGAATTTTATAAGCTCAGGTAGTCAAAAGGGATGTTCTTGATCTTCATCAATACATTTATCCAGCTATACCGTAATAATTTTCCATAATGCTCTTGGTGGATGAGGAAACCCGGATTTCCTTATCCCCTGATGATCCGTGATACAAGGGGAAAGGTCGACCGTGTTAGTAAACATGGAAGGATTTTGTTTTATAATGAGTATTTTAAGACTACGAGAATGACCTCTTGTCCCACATGGCCCCGTCTCCATGTTACAGTTTAACGAGGTATTTAGTAGCTACTTAGCTACTGCGTTCCCAATCTTGTTTTGTATTAAAGCTATCAACTTGTACTTAATAGGTTTAAATCTTTCGGGCTGTTTCCTAATGTCAAATTTTTTAGCGAAATATTTACCGACATGGAGTCTTATTCTTTAGCAAACTTTAAGTTGCTAAGCCGTGGCTCCAACATTTGGAAGAACCGCCCCTTTGAAAATCTGGCGGACTCTGGGCTAAAAAGCAGCCGCTTGCAGGACAAGGTTTCGGAGAAGCAGCGCATTTTCAGTTCATCAGCATGGTAGTGCACTGTGTTGCTTTGCCCAGTGATTATTATTTGCTGTCGGAGACACCATCTGGCGGCTCGCAGCATAACTAGTCGCATGTTGTTTTGCACGGTTGAACGTTACTCTCAGTGTCTAGTGCAGCGTTTACAAGTACAGGAAAACTTGAACAGAATCCGATCTTGGTGATAAGATTATGTTTACGCGCATAGGGAAAACAATAAATTCTTCAAACCAGAAATCTGTTCACTAGCCAATAAAAAAATATTTATGACATCAGTACGGATGACTGCTGCTCTCAAAAGCTAGCAAGACTTTTTTTTTTCTTTTTTAACCGGTGCCGCCGACGAGATTCTTCTTAAAGGCACAGCAAACTTGACTATGCAACTTTCGGCCATCAAACCGACCTGGGTGGCTTAGATAAAGATACACGGACTTATTGTCGACAGGACCCCCCTTCTTTGTTATCTCGAACCCCCTCCTTAGTGTTGCCAAAGCTAGCTGGCAGGGCCTTGCCCCTTATGCTCTGTAATTATGCACTTATAAACTGTAAAAGTACGCTGAAATCTAAAACAAATCAATGTCTGATTGCATTTTTCTGCTTCAAGATTTGTCATTGTCATAAGCATTACCAATCGTTTTAGGATCAACTCAAGTGCCTAAACTGGCGATGAGAAAAATGCCACGCTATCTATTGCTTTTTTGTTTAAGAATAGATGTTTGTAAGCGAAATGCTGCCACACGGAAGATGAACTCTAGCTATGCGTGCGTATATCCACCTGGTTTGGTTTAATAAAAGTCATGCTGAGTTTACTCTGACAGTTCACTTCAGGCAAGAGCTGTTGATTGTTTTCAAAATAGAACCCAGCCGATCGAGAACATTCTTTTGTTTTTTTCACCAAATGTTATTGCAATCAGGCACCTAGCTAACACACTGGGAAATGTTCGATTTATCGTTCGTCAAAAGCCGTGAGAAACGGCTTGTTCGAAAATAGATCTATGCCGAAATTCAACAATCATTTTCTACCCGGACGTATAGTTAGTCCGGAATCCGGCTGAAATCGGAAAATTTGTTAAAAGTTTAGGTTTTATCTCAAGTTGATTAGAGGTTCGATGCAGGGGTAAGAGGTATGCGGAATTCGTTTTTGAGCTTCAGTTTTTGCCGGACAAGTAGTTTGCCGGATTCCGACCGCAACCGGAAATTTGGCTGAAGTTTTGATCGATTTCTTGAAAGTAGGTATAATGTATAGGGGTAAACTCACATGCTGAATCCATATCTGAACTTTGTTTTCTCAGAAGAAAAGCCATTGGCCGTAATCTGTTTCTAGATTTTAACAGTACAAATGTTCAAGGAGTCTGGCGAAGACCGGATGTCTACAAGACCCAATTGTCGGGATTCAATTTTTGGGATCCCATCGAAACCTTTGGTCTTGTTTCTTGTGAAAGGCTAAGTATCGTCTTCAGAATTTTTTTAGTGTAGATAGCATTTTCTTTATTCTGTCCTTGTCGATTGGGCTGTCAAAAAGTCGTGTTTTGCGATCCTTCGTTTTTAAGTCGAAGAACAGAAAGAAAATAGTCGAAAGAACAGAAAGAAAATAAGAATAAATTTCAAATGGATTTTTTTTTTTTAAGAATAATCGCAACCTTTAGTCAGAAAACAGTACATCACGTCGGGTGTCAGCAATTGATGTTAATAGTTGAAAATTTTAAACAGAAACATTGACTAGGGTAGCGGTTGAGTCTCGAACGTTTTATTCCTCAGCTGGCGAAACGACCTTGGCAGGTATAACGAGTGCTTGGTATATTTATGAAAGCGATATTTATGATTATGACCAATTTTTATTCGCAGGATATGGTTAACATCAGATCGAAAACGATAGATGGAGCTCGAAAGCACAATATAAGTTTATCGAGACATTCTATTTACATGGCCTCCGGCTGGGAACGATGCGCCATAGGCGGTTGCGAACAGACGTGCAGGCATCTTCAGCTATTGACGAGCAAGTTTTGGAGAAAGAGGTCATGCCATTTCATAGAGTTCATCGAGCTGGTAATGTAGGCTACAATCCAATGGAGAATAATTATATTGCAGCTATTCATATTTTTGATGGTTAATTTCAACCTATACTCGTATCTTGTGTGAGGTGAATCTGGCGCGGCTGTCGTAAGAGCAAGTTGTCAGCGTTGTCGGTGCAGGCCAGGTCTTTTAAGAATAAGCTGGAAGTATGGAAATCAGACAAAAGACGACATAGCTGATTTCAACATATACCGGATCCGACTCCTTGTAGTTTGAATCTTGCTGTGAAATTGTTATCCAGAATATTAACAGACAGATTATCCTAGCTATTGCTCTATTTTCCTGTAACTTATACTCTAGATTTTCGGCTATATTGGGAAATCTGTAGACTCCTATCGGGCTGTCCTGACTTCTCATGTGTAGTCTGTTTACCCCGTCCTATCCTTGGTCGAGCAGAGATTAACCCTTGACAAATCCTGGCTATCACTATTGTTGTTGAAATACCCTTTTAGCTTTCATCAGTTTAGGATGAAAAACAAAAAATATTACTCAGAATCGGGAAGGTTTCGAAAACATGGATATTATCTGATTGTAAGATGCTTATCAAATGATATAAAAGAAACTGGATCCTCTTAGCGGGTACATTCTTCTCTCAACATTCAAACAGAACACTACCTTTACTTGTTTATTACTCAAACACCAGCAATGGCTTGTCAGAACAAATTATTCGTCGATGAATTGGAATGCTACGATTATTGTAAGTATCTCATTTCGGTCATTACCATCTTCTTTAAAGTTTTATTCTACAGTTATATAGATTAGATGAAAGATTTTGTGAAAATCAAGCGTGTTTAATCAGCTTTTCTTGATCTTTTTGTCTCTTGGACCTGTTCCTTAATTTTTCTTTTCTTTACAGTTGAAGACTCTTCTGACTCCGAAGAAGACATCGAAGATCGAGAATTCCTCGGCGAGTTGATCAACGAAGAACTCACTTACGCTTCGGAACGTCTTCAGCCGAAATCAGAGCTTGTCTTGCCAGCAGGAATGATCGAAGAGATCGCCGCCAATGTCTCAGAGGTCTCTCGAACCGAACCAAGTGGCTTGAGGGGATGTTCCGTCATCTTCCACTTGGAGGGTGCCGAGAAGCTAGCCAAAGTAGTTTACGATCGCTACACAGTCTGCACCTTCGAAGTTCATGTCACACTAAACAGAGAAACAAGTCAATGGATGAAGATCGTTCCTGAGTTCCTTAGAAAGATCGGAGGAACCAGCAACACCTTCGTGATTAGCAAGGATTATCAGCTCAGTATCAAGAAGTTGTTCAGGTGTTGAACACTTAACCGAACATTGAAGTCCTTCTAGTCAATTGTGATAACGAATTTTCATCTAGTCAGGTTGTGAAGTAACTGCCAATTACGCCGACTGTCTTCAGTCATGTTAATTTGTAATAATGCTGATTTCTAGTCTTGTATGTGATTTTTTTTATGAAGAACTGTGTTTAATTTGTCTCTAGTCTCGAAAATTAAAACCTTTTAACTGAACGTTTTCGTCCGCCTTCCTTTTCTTCACAGTTCCAACGGATTTCGGCTCATTCCGATTCTTCACACACAGTTTGTGGCCACTCCCTTGAGACAAAGTTGGTTTCATTTTGCCGACTCATTTGTTTGTTATATAATCACGCAACACGGTACTGGGTTTCTTATCCGACCAGTTTTCCGGGAATCCATTCCGAAGGGATATTGTGCGCTGGATGAACACCGTGTAGTTCTGAGCTATCATTTGGGCCATATCGCCTGCACTGCGCAGCTATTGTACAAGCTTCCACACCATCCTCCTTCTTGTTGGAAAAAGTGGTGGATAGAGGCTGCCTCCAATGAAGCTGCCACGAAAACTCACATGCTGGCGTGTGTTAGTTTTCGAATGCGGTAGTTTTCCGATTCTCCATACCTTGCATCACGGTGAAATAGATTTAGGCGTAACGTGACGTAAACCGCTCGTTTACAGAGACAGATGCTTGACGGAACTGAAGGACAACACCATGTTAAATACTAGCCTGGCCGTACACCCCATTACCTCAGATGTTTCAGGCGACGGCGTGGAGGCAAATTTTTACTTCTACAGCCCGACTTTCTTCTCTCGAATCTTGACGTTTAGCCCCCAATGAAGTACTATGCCGAAGTCCAGTTCGGATTTTTGTGACAGCCCGACTTTCTGATTTCGAATCTCGTAGCGTATGCACAAGGAATAGCCACCAATAAAGTACTATGCTGAAATTGGTGACGCTGTTTGGGGCCCCCGTCATTTCACTCACACGCCAGTTCACAGAAACATCAGTTCGCCTGAAAAGTCTGTCACTACCCCCAAACTCTCCAAAACTTCACCCACACGTCAGTTGATAAAAAAAAAAAAAAATCCGTCAGTTCTTCCACTCGTCATTTCACCCACGCGTTAGTTGATTCACACGTCAGTTTGTCCACCGTCAGTTCGCCTAGTATCAGTTCAGCCACATGTTAGTAAAAAGTAACGAATTTATTTCAAAAAACCATTATCATGGTAATGCCAAATTTGGGTATTACGTCAAGTATAATGTACATTTTATAATCTATAGAATTAATCACCAATTCGTCATCACAGACCTATTATAGTATATAAATAAAAACCAAAAACAGAACGCGGACGTTGGAATAATATCACAGACAGCTACCACCATCATTATAAATTTTGGTGAAACTCGGAACGAAGCTTTTTTGGTACCGCGTATGTGTTGGTGGTACGGGGGACAACTTTGGAATCTTTGAACTTGCAACCCTTTCCTGTTGGTTTCTTGTGTTTTCATAAGGAGGGGAAGGATATCGGATAGAACAGGATGGTGGAGGAGCTTATGACCAACCGCTAAGCTCAGCCGCAGTCTCCGACTCTCAAAGTTTTCCATCTTAAACTTTTTAGGAGAGCAGAATAGGAACTTTGGGCTCACGACTTATTATTAGGAGTGCACGTTTCTGTATTATTTTTATTTGTTGTGACTGTTCGGCAGTAAGGGCAAAGTGCCAAACAGCAGCCGCATATTCCAAAGTGGATCGAATGAAAGAAACGTAAATTCGGACAAGATGGGAATTAGGTACTTGGAAGTTTTAACAGCTGTAGACCAGCGTTTGCACGCTTTAGCATTACGTTGGTGTTGTCCTCCCATTTAAGATCAGACGTGATTGTTACACCAAGGAGCTTTAGCTTCTGTACCTGTAAACCAGAAGGCAGTATTTCTTTAAAGGAAATGCTAGTTTTGAGGAAGGAAAAGGGTAAAATTGCACTTTTGTCTTCGTTTACCTGCATGTCCAACAACCTGGCTTCATCTTTAATGTCTTCAATTATGCCTGCAGCTTTGCTTTTAATATTTCTGTAGCGTACTTCGGTTAAGCTTAAATCATCCACAAATTTCCAGCGATCTGGGTGCTCTTGCGCTATATCATTCATCATGACAAGGAGCAGGATGGGTCCAAGTAAGGGATAGGTCCCTGTGGAACACCACAGAAACCGATAGTTCAGAGAACATGTTTTTGTACTTCGTTGTTTGTTTTCTATTCTTCAAAAATCCAACTAAATATTTACAATATAAGGACTGACCTTGACCTTTTCGATAAGTCTCTTAATCGAAATTGTATGATTAATGAGTTCAAAACCTTTTCTAAAATCTATGGTTATTAAGTTAATCCACTTATTAGGGTCGTCCAAATTCTTTAAAATAAAATCAATAAGTCTAATTAAGTAATGACTGGTAGAAGTTTTAAGACGGTCCCCGAATTGTCTCGGGTCGATCTGCGACATTATCTCTGCTTTCAACCACGCGGATACGAAACTATCGTAAATTTTTCTAAGAAACGGTGTTAAGAGTTATAGGTCTAGTCCGTATGCACGTCAGTTCATTCAGTCTTAATAGACGACAGTTTGCAGACACGTCAGTGGACTCATGAAAATCTGTCAGTTCAGACACACAGGCGATTCACGCAAACGACTGACGTGTGGCCGAACTACCAGATTCTAGTGAAGGAAAACTGACGTTTGTACGAACTGACGTGAGGGGTTGGTGACTCCGTCCCGCTGTTACCAAAGGCCATTTTTCCAGATGCAGTAGTACTTTATTTGACAAAATATCATACGATCACTTTCGGTATAATCATAACAAAGTACAAACAACAAAAAATTATCATAACCGGCAGCATTTTGAGCCTCTGTTATCGCAGAAGGGTTGAAAACAAAACTACATTATAACTCGCTTGATGACTAGAAATTCTGTTAAAGCTGGCAGTTTGTGACACTACGACCTAAAGAGTTGTATGGTGGTAAGTTGGAACTGCCTACTAGCAGCGAAAGACTGATTGCTGCTCATGATCTTCAGGAAGCCAGGGACGAGTTTTGACCAGCTGCTTCGTTCTTGACAAAGTCGAGCATGTATCTCGAACGTTGAGACGGTGGAGTGGTCGAAAGGGATGGTGGCAATCTTAATGTCTGGTAGCATCTTGTTGTCGGATTCGAGGTAGAAGACAAGAACGCAGCCCCTGAGGCCACTTGGTTCAGTTCTGGAAATTTTTTCAATCTGAACACATATATCTTCGATAGTTCCTGGTAGAACAATCAGGTCCAACTTAGGTTTGAGTTCGTCTGCAGCCTCTGAGAGCTGTTGCTTGATTTCCTCGACCAACTGAAGACGCTCGGCATAGTCTTCATCCCAAGCATACGAGTCTTCGTCTGGAATAAAACAAATCGTCAGAAACTGAATTAACTATACTGTTAGAAAATTTCAAAATACTGCAGGATTTTGCTTGAAACCGGCGGATTTACTGACACAGGAAGACGCAAGAGACATTTTTTTTTTACTTACGGTCATTGAAAGCCTCTTGATCCTCAATACCAAAACTGGCTGTATCGTACATATTGTCTTTTTAGTTGGCTGTCCAGCAGCCTCAGAAACGCGTGTGTGCCTCCCCTTTTGCTACCCACCTTTATATAGGATCCGACCAGACATCCACCCAGCTTTATATTGATGTAATCGCCGCCTTCAGGGTGTTTGGTACAAAAGGGGATTCCGTCGGAGCTGCAGCTTGACACGTAGCGGCCAAGTGGTTTTGGCGATCTAAAAGATTTTGGGACCCTGCTTTCTTTCTGAAGACCACATGGGAACATGCGACACATACAGGTCATGTGGCACATACATCCGACTCGCTGCAAAGACCGGCATATCCCTTTCAAATCAATCTTTCATTCTGTCTACTACAACCGCAGATGGTCTAACCCTGAATATGAAGACGAATAATCCGTCAGTGTGGTCGCTGAGTTAACAGTCTAGGGAAAAGAGCACTAGTGATTCGGAATAGCTTTTGGTAGACCTTCTGAATATTTTGTTCCGAACAAATTGCCGTCTGCCGCGGAAACAGGTTTTCCGCCGACAAAGTTTATATAATTTTGATTTCTTCCATGTAGAAAAATCGAAAACCTAAGCTCTACAGGGCTCCTTACGTCCTCGTTAAAGTGCTGCTTCACGCAACATATCTGAAGAGTGGTCGAACATTCTTTTGATTGGATAAAGTCTCATTGCCTGCTAAGACCCTTCCGAGTGCTGAGACAGAAAATTCACGAACCTTAATTAGTCAGTGTTTTAAAGATAGGAATCCTGGCGATTAAAAACAAAATTACTGCACCTTTTCATGAATCATGAATTCCATTTCTTCGTGAAGTTGGCGGACTACAAAAAGGAAAGAAAATCCGGACAATGCCGAAGTTTTACTCCGCAAAACAATTATACCGTTAATTCGAGCCAAATGAAATGAATACCTGTTAGCCATTTGACATAAATTCCAAGCTCTTTGGGCACTCTGGAAGTACCCTACTCCAAAAGGAATTGACTAAAACCAGGAAGGGAAGGGAACGCGAGTAAACCAGGAAGGGCATACTAAAACGAGGAAGCTTGTCGCCAGAATTCAATGCTGCGAAAAACTGGAAAGCCGCACCGTTCGGCAACTTTTCAAATTCAAAGTTCACCATCCCTTCCTCGTTTTAGTATCCTGATACGGGTAGGCATTAAGTTCAGTGAGGGTCGTTAACTATACAAATCGTAATTCACCTTTTTATTTCTCTTTCTGACGGTAGGCGACTAAAATCGTCCGAGTTCAGTGAGGGGTCGGCAACTAAGATATATCAAGTTCACCATTTGCTTCCTCGTTTTAGTACTTTACCAGTGAAAAGCAAATAAAACGACGAAAGAAATGGTGGACTTTAAAATTTGATAGTTGCCGACCCCTCAAAGAAGAATAATTTCCTTCCTCGTGTTAGTAGTTTCAAGGTACGAAAACGAGGAAGGACATGAAGGACTTGAAATATCTTAGTTAACGACCCTCGCTGGACTCGGAGGATTTTATTCGCCTACCGAAAGAACAGGAAATGAAAAGGTGAATTACAATTATTATAGTTGGCGACCCCTCACTGAACTTAATGACTATCCATGTCAGGATACTAGAACGAGGAAGGGATGGTGAACTTTGAATAGTTGCCGACTCCTCAAGGAATACTAAATACAGGAGGGAATGGTGGGGTTTTTCATTTTTCGCAGTATTGAATTCTTGTGACAGCCTTCCTTGTTTTAGCATTCCCTTCCTGGTTTTAGTGGATCCCACTCCAAAAGTGAATAAGACTCAACAATTTCAATAACAGCTTACAATATCTAGCACAGGATCACCAACTAATAAAATTTAACAGAATACGGAACAAATGAAAACAGCAATGAAGAGTTTGCGACAAATGCATTGTCTTTGCGTGCCTCCTATCAGACAGCGTAGACAGGTTGAGAGCTCAAGTAGTTCTTGGCAAGCTGAAAATTCCTGTCTCAGGATATAGTCCAGTAAAAGTACGGAAAAAGTGGGTTAACCCAGACAAAATTGCAACAAAAACTTTCATTAAACTAAATTGTTCAGAAAAAATCGTTGAACAACATATCCAAAATCCAGCGAAATCATTCTATCGCAGACTTTCTAGGCTAGCTTGAAAGGGTAGAGGGGTCAAAAAATTCAGGGCTTAGAAAAATGTTCTTTATGGGCGAATATGATAGTCGATTCAGGAGTAAGTGCAAATGCTGAGTCCATATTAGTGCTTTATTTTTTCTCCCCGACAAGTAGTTTTCCAAGAATCCGGCAAAACTGGAAATCTGGTTGAATTAAAATGTTTATTCTGATAGAAAAAAATTAGGCCAGCTTCACAAGTCGACAGAAAGAAAAGAGACATACTGAGTCCGTATCTGAACTTCAATTCTTCGGTTGACAAGTAGTTTGACCAGTATCTGGCGAAAACAGGGAAATTTGGAAGAAGTGCAAATGTATTCTAAAGTCGATTAGATCTTCAGTATATAGAGGTAAGAATACAAGCTGAATACACGTAACTAAACTTTAGTTCTTCGCCGGCAAAGTAGTTTGGAATTCAGCAAAAACCGGTAATTCGGTGTTGGACCAACTTTCTGTCACTGACGGGAAAGTTCTCAAGTCCAGCGGTGCCATCCCTTCAAATCATCGCATTTGACTGTTAGTTAGCCAGCGCTGCGAAATTAAACTGTGAGTACACAACCTTTTTGGTTGGCTATGTTCTAATCGGCTGTCAAGGTCGACGAAGAACCTGTTCAGATAAGTCAAGGACTTCTGTTCCAATGCCTAGATACGGTCGCCAGCCGTGATTTGATATATCCTCCATCCCTCTTTGAATCATATTGAGTTCTACGTCCTGCCCGTTTACCGTCCCCCCCCCCCCCCCCACCACAAAGCATTTCTGTCTAAGACTATTCGGAGGGCGTCAGCCGTCAGGTGATCATTTCGACAACGCAATAGTCTTGTCACGGCGTCATTGATGGCGGCTGCCTAGTTCAAAACTCGATTGGCAACCTAACTATACGTTTGACATGATTTACGACAGCTACGACAACTATGTTACTAGGGGTTCGGAAAAGCTTCAGCAGTTTTTGACGGATATGCTGGCCGGCCAGCAACAAAACGAATGTCTTATCTGAAACGCTCCAGGGGTATAAAATGCCTAGTAGCTCAGTTTACAGGTATGAGACGGCTAAGAAGGAAAACGCAAGAATTCCGTGCACAAACAAGCAGCGGATTCTTTGGCAACGGGAAAAAATTGTCATCAGCAGGTTGTACGGTCCACATGCCTCCGCGGGTGCAGATGTCTTGATTGTAAGAATAGCCATCCAGAGCGCAAGAACGCACATGACATGTCTCATCTTCCCGACCTTCTTATTCTTCTCCTACATTATAGTATGCCGATACCATCCACAAGCGCTTATATTTCAGACCAGAAACTGTAATGCTGCAAACGAACTGAAGCTATGGGACTCTTTGCTCGGTCAAGGAGAAACTAAGGGTTCGTTCCAGCTCCTCTCCGTCGTTACTTCCGAGTAACTACGTGTGACGTCACAAATTAACTACTACCTGGAACGGCCGAAGTTACTACGGGACGAGATAACATGTGTTTCTTGAATGCAAGAAGAGATGGGGACTGTATGGGGAAGGATGAACAGGTAAAAATTGTTTGTTTTTGCTGCATAATAACGGCTTGATAATTAGTTCGGAACAGTTTCTTCAAGTGAAGGTGAAGAGGAGCGAATGCTTCAGGCTTGTAAATTTAGCCGTGACATCGACTGTGCCCGTTAATTCTTTATCTTTATTCCGGTTGTGTCTTTTTGGTCGCTAAATCCTTATTTTCACTTATAATTGTTTCCTAGCCGGAATAGCAACAGTCTTTCTTATTCCCGTGCAAATTTTTTTAGCAGTCCTTGTCAGGAATGGAACGCCCAGATTCTAGAATCTGGAACCCAATGATGTCATAGGTGGTTAACAAGGTTCATTAAATACATTTTTAGCTTCTTCTCCTACAGTATATACAGTAATAATGACAATAATAATAATACAAAGCAACAGAAAAGTTTTCACCTCTAAATAACTCTGATGAATTTAATATATATTATAGTTTCATTTGACATTTAATTAATTATAGTGGAAAATTGCCATCTGAATTATGGACATTTGAATTTCATTCCTCCCACAGTCCCAATCAAGTCACCGGACCGACCGGTAAACCGTCAACGAGGTTGACTAGATTTTTTTGATTTTTTTTTTTGGGGGGGGTATCAGCGAATTATATTTGACGAGAAGCTAAAGGCTAAGTACAGATGAAAATCACACAATAATATCCTGTTTACTTTAGCAATTACACCTTGTTTCACTTTGCTGCCCCGAGTTCACCTCTCGAGACGGCTATTGGAAAGTGAAAGTGCTAAAGACGGTAGGGTACTATCTTTACAAAAAAAAAATTCGGAGTAAGGCTCTTCTTTGTGCTCCCCGTAACCTTTTGACAAGCTGGAACGGTGAAAGTGACTGAAAAGTAACTATTTAGTAACTTTCGGTCCGAGCTGGAACGAACCCTAAGTGATATTGGCGATACAGTCATATTTGTGCACGCATTCCTTTCCTTGGCTGTTGTACCACGTCAAGACCACAAGGGATTGGGAAACCAGTCCGACCATCGCTTTACTGGTACGATCCGGCTTTCTGCCAAGCAGCTAAGGTCTTCATTGACTCAAAGGCTGCGAAAGACAACATCACTGCAGCAGCAGAACAAACTTTACAAGGCTGGAGAGACTCTCGTGTCATTACGACATCGCCCGTTCTTGGCCAAGCTCGCTTCCTCGGATGCATCCTACGCCGTCGGCAGCGAAGTTCCATTCTATGCGCGTGTATTTGCAGATAGTGGAATGAAAAAGAGAGTCCTGTGCAATGGATCCAGAGAATTGGGGAGGCGGCTTTCTGCTGACAGTTACATCCCAATAAAGACGGGAAAGAAGCCAGCTCAGCAAAATCTTCTTCAGGTCGTCCATTCCAAGTGCAAATTAGGTTGTGACTCAGCCAAATGCAACTGCCGTAAGAATGGCATGCCTTGCGCAACAGCCTGTGGATAGGGCATGGAGACAAACTCCGAGCCAAATTCTCTAGATGGAGAGGAATTTTAATGTTTAGTACTGGTTGTGTTCCTTTGTCAAATTCTTTGGCGGAATGATGATTGTCATGGATGTGATCAAAAGACGATAATTCTCAAATTGTGATCTAAATGTTTTTTTCACCTTTCTAGGGGGGTTAGACTAACGAAGTACAACAAATATAGTTACTTCTCCACTACTTGGAATTCTCGAGCAAAATTTTTAAGTTTTTGTTCCGGATTCCGGACGAACTACTCGTCCGCGAGGAAAGAAAGGTCAGAAATGGATTCAGCGTGGATTATTACTTCTATATCGACCTAAGATTTACTCGCCAGTGAACTTTTACTTCTATCGAATCTCCGGTTTTGACCGGATTCCGTAAACTATATCATCCGGTGAAAAAGCTAAGTTCAGATTTGGAATCAGCATGTCTCTTTACCCGTAATTTGACTATCACCTTAGCCTCAATAAAAAACTGTGTCACCCATTAATTTTCCGTCCCCTCCACCCTTTCAAGTTGCCCTAGAAAGTTTTCTCATCGGGCGATTTCGGTGGAACATTTTAGTGTCAAAAAGATTTGAGTTGCAATTTTGTCCGGATCAAACCGTTCTTTTACGGGACTAATAAGCTTTCTAGCATCTTCTGGATATTCTCTGGCCCGTCCGTTTGGATTTTAGCAAAGGCCGTACTATATGTCCCGTGGACTACGAAACCGGTAGTTGTCACGGAAACCAAACCATACGAGCTACGATTCCGGGATCTGACTTCATGGACCTCATGGAAACTTGAGTTGGCTCCCGTTCCGGTAGTAATGGAAATAGCTCACGGAAACTTTATCGTACCATCTTCTCGTCCGGTAGTCTCACTGAATTGTGTACTCAGAAGCTAGGGAGCCGGTAGGTAATATCGGAAACTATACGATTGGTGCTTGTGTTCCGGTAGTCTACATGTAATGTAGAACTCACGGAATAGTTTGGATGAGAGCTAGGATGCCGGGAGCCGTACTTTATGTCCTAGGGGCTACGGAAGGCCGGGATTTTCACTGACTTAGAGAAAATAATACGGGAAAAATCCACTACCGGAACCAATATAACGAGAGCTAAGGTACCGGTAGCAACAACTATTTGGTTGAAAATGACCAGCTCAGGGACTCAGATGGCTATGGGCTAGGAAACTGGGAGTGAACATTTTTAACTCACGGAACCCAACTGCCATGCGCTAGGGCTCCGGTAGTTCAAAACAAAAAACCATCTCACGGAGATGTGTCAGTATGGATTTAAGAGTCTGGTAGCAAATATTATCAACTCAAGAAAAATATTAATAAGCATTATCGCGCATTACCGGATCCCTAGCCCATGGAAGTTGATTTTCGTAAACTGATGGTATATGCTACCGGACTCGAAGTCCATACTGACACGTGTCCGTAAGTTTGTAATTATGATTTTTGACACTAATGGAACCATAGCCCACGGTAACTCGGTTTCGTAAGTTAAAATCACTTAAGTCAAGGACTTCTGTTCCAATGCCTAGATACGGTCGCCAGCCTTGAGGTGATATATCCTCCATCCCTCTTTGAATCATATTGAGTCTTACATCCTGCCCGTTTACCTTCCCCCCCCCCCCCCACAAAGCATTTCTGTCTAGAATTTCTATTCGGAGGGCGTCAGCCGTCAGGTGATCATTTCGACAACGCATTAGTCTTGTCACTGCGTCATTGATGCCAATAGTTCTTGCCACCGGTACCTTAGTTCTCAATATATGGGTTCCGGTAGAGTTTTTTCCCCCAAGTTATTCTCTAAGTCAGTGAAAACTCCGGCATCATAGCTCTCATCCAAACTGTTCCGTGAGATCTATATCCTATGTAGACACTACCGGAACACAAGCTCCAACTCGAGCTAGGTTGCTTGGGCAACGTGAAGCGTTGCGGCAACCTTTGTCCGGCTTCGCCGACTAAAGTGTTGAGAGAGGCAGCGAGAGTAACACTTAGGTTTCGTTTCTTCGCTGTCGGTTAAATGCTAAAGTTGTCAACTTATCGAAGCTTTTAAAACGATATGTTCTAAAAAGAATAATCACATGATCAAAAGCTATTCTTCAGCGTTGTAAAAACAACAACAAAACAACATCGGAAGAAGGGACTACATTGACTTTGCAGTCAGTTGAACGTTATCCTGTTCAATCGTAGACATCATGACGGATGAAAACTTGGAAGAATACCTTGTATAACCTAGTTGGTATTATGAAGCTATCCGTAACTTTTCAGGATTAAAATACCATAGATCAGTGGTTCCCAACCTTTTCCGTACAGCGTACCCCTAATCAAGGTTCGAAAAGATTACGTACCCCCTTTTTCAGAAAGTGAAAAACACGATAGTTATTATCATAAATGATAAGGTATACATACATGTGTAAAAATATATACAAAATGAGGCAATCACTAAAGGCTGCTTTTTAGCAAAAAAATTTATCAAATCTCGGCTCGACGTCATTAGCGGCATATCTTTTTCTACAGTCAGCCTGTTTCTGTGTTTGGTCTTGATGTTTTCAGTGCTTTCATCAAACTGCATCGGAAACTTTTTCATTAGTTTGATTCGCAACCTGCACAACAAAATCCCTTGCAATTTCTTCGATTGTTCTTGTTAATTTGTAATTGTTGATTGTTATCAGAGGAGTTATGCACGGGTTGACACTAATAATACCCATGCCCCACAAAAGGTCGGCCAGACCATTATAAAATAAAAAGTCTGCGCGAAGCGCCGCGATTTTTCGTAAAAGCAGTTATGTAAAAAAAATGTAGTCGGTAAAAATGGCCTGTCGGTCAGTAAGGATAACGTGCCCCTTAAGATGCATTTTGGCTGGTGATGCCTCTGCTGGTGATATATTTAGTGAGGCGAGATTTTGTAGCTACAGACTAAATCTGTTTTGGTTCCTTCGCGACCCCTTGCAAGGGTCTCGCGTACCCCTTGGGGTACGCGTACCACCGGTTGGGAACCACTGCCATAGATGACACTATTAAGTATTACGGAGCTACCTCATTGTTTTACATTATCATGTGTACCCGTTGCGTAAACACTAAATCCTAGGTTACAGCAATAGACCATCGATACAAACTTTCTTAACGTCAGATTTATAGAAATCGAATGCAATGTGCACGAATTTGCAAAAATGTCTAGCCCCTCGTGAACCGATTCCTACTTACAAGTCTCTCTCCCGTGATAGACATCAAGTTCACCGGAAACAAATAATGCGTAGCCTACACCAGCTAGCAAAAGTACAAACCCCTCATCGCTGAAGATGATTGTAGCATAACAGCCGATTATTACTTACAAGTCCCTTGCATGTCTTACAATTGGGAACCAAACTGTTCTTACCATCGAATACACCGTAAACAAATAACAGGTACACCAACTAGCAAAAGCTGCAAACCCCTCATTGCCGAAGATGATTATGAGCTAACAGTCCACTGTTGCTTACAAGTCCCCTACATGTCTCACATCTGGTATCACCTATTTCTGGTTTGAGTGTGCACCTTACTACTGAAGGTGTCAACGTCTTGAAACTTTCAAACTGGTTTATCTCATGAAGGATTTTTATTCCAAAAAAAGGGATGACATGTATTTTGATCAGGTCATTAAGCGCTATCGATTGCCCTAACAACAACGATTATTGTTTGACAATAATCGCAAATTTGGTTTATAACCACGATAGTCGATTTTTTAAATAAACTTTCTATCTATATATTCTATATATCTATCTAACAAAAGAATACCGGAAAAGGGACTATATTGACTTTGCAGTCAGTTGAACTTTATCCTTTTCAATCGTAGACATCGTGACGTATGAAAATTTGGAATAGTATCTTATATAATCTAGTTGGTGTTATATAAAGCTATCCGTAACTTTTCAGGATTAAAATACCATAAATGACACTATTAATTATTACGAAACTACCTCATCGTTTTACATTATAGTGTGTACCCGTTGCGTGAGCAGTTAATCCTGGGTTACAGCGATAGACCATACAAACAGATTTATAGAAATCGAATACAATTTGCACAAACTTCTAGTCCCTCGCGAACCGATTCTTACATGCAAGTCCCTCTCCCGTGATAGACATCAAGTTCACCGGATAAAAATAATGGGTACACCAGCTAGCAAAGTTGCAAACCCCTCATCGCTGAAGATGATTGTAGCATAACAGCCGATTATTACTTACAAGTCCCCTGCATATCTTACAATTGGGAATAAAATTGTTCTAACCATCGAAGGTCCATCGACAAGATTTAAATTTATTAAAAGTTCCAAATTTCTCTTCTTTTGTTAAACTTCGCCCTGATGACCATCCCCTTGGGATGAAAGGAGGAGGAGTTATGACCCTTGTACATGAAGATTTTAAACCTCAGCTTTTAACTATACCTTTCCTTGATGAAAAACATGAGATTATTTGGGTGAAAGTACACAACCTAAGCGACTCCCTAGGCCGTTCTCTACGGTAGAGTTGTGCGTTTTCTACTATTCACCTGGTCAGCCCGCTGCCGCAAGAAAGGTGTTTTGGGAGAAGTTGCAGGAATCAACGGATTACATTCAGAGAACACATCCGTATTTCGGAGTAGTTATACTAGGAGACGGTAACGAGCTGGATACTAAATCGCTAGCCAGGTCACTTAGTCTTGGTTAATTTCCCGACGACCAAAGGTGAAACTTCTCTGGATGTGATCCTGACAAACCTTTGTAACTATTATCAAAATCCGAGTAAACTAGCACTACTTGGTGGTAGTTACCATTATATGCTCCAGTGGAACCCTTTTGAGAGAATAAAGATTCAATATTCGGTTACTGAGGTTACTTCTAGACCAATTACAGATCCTGGTCTATTGCAGTTTGGAAACTGGTTACGGAGGAGAACTGGACCTTGGTTTTCGCAGCGAAGGACTTGGATTCCCAAGTTGAGGAATTTCATGGTAAAATTAATGAAAAATTTTCTTGAGTGCTGTCCTGAGCGTAAAACTAAATTTTGTTCTAGTGATAAACCGTATGTAAATTCAAAAATAAAGTGACTAATTAAGCCTAAGTTACACCTTATTCTAAAAGACCAAAAAGAGCAAGCACATAAATTGGCAAATGAAATTAAGTGGAAAATAAAAGAAGCACAGGCTAATTATTACAAAAATGAGGTGGATCATCTTTTGGAGTCCAAGGCTTCGCAGTTCTTCAGTAAAGTTAAAAGTCTGACTGGAAAAAGTTCTCAGCCAGTTGACTTCATGAAGGAGGCGCCACCAGAGCAAACTGCGAATGATTTCAATGCTAATTTCGCTGCAGTTGTGCAGACTTTTCAACCTGAAGACCCTCCACCTGAAGACCCTCCACAAAATTTAACTGCTCCTTCAAATGATAATTTAATGCCTGATATTTCTTTGTCAAGTGTAACCCGTAACCTTTATAAGTTAAAAAGAAGTTCCGTTGCTCCTTTGATATTCCAGTTGTTCTCGTTAAAGCATTCGCTAAAGATATTTGATGGTGGAAAACGGATACGTCAGCTGAATTTTGTTGAAGCTATATTTCGGCCCTTCTTGGCAAGGGTCCTCTTCAGGCTCAAAACCGCTAAAGTTGGAAAAACGAACTTGTGGGAAACGAACTTGTGTTTCCCACAAGTTCGTTTTTCCAACTTGAGTATAGTATAAAGGCCATTTTTCTACTTCATTACCAGTTTTGTGTGGAGTTCCACAAGGAACTGTGATCGGTCCGCTGTGGTTCCTCCTCATGATAAATGAAATTGCTGCTGGGCTGGAGGATAGATGGAAATACGTTCACGATTTGTCCCTAGCGGGAGTCGTATCTGAGGATTTGAAAAGCAACGCTGCCGGTTTCATCGACCAGGTTACATCAAAGGCGACTGAAATGAATATGGTCGCGGATAAAGATAAGTGCTCGGTTACGACTTTTCTTTTCTCAGGAAAACTCGGCCGTCTTTCGAACCCCCTATCGACCCTGGGCTCATCTGTAATAAAACAACGCTACTAGGTGTAGGGATCTCTTCTGACCTTTCATGGCATGAAAACACAAAGACAATTGTAAAGAAAGCTAACAGCGCAATTCAAATGCTAAAAACACTGAAAAGGTTTCGGGTTCCTAAGGACAAGCTAAAGCTAATGTTTTGCTCTTTCATTCGACCCTTAGTCGAATACACTTGTCCTGTTTAGCTCTTTGCTCTTACCCAATGTGAACTGATGAAATAGAGCGAGTTCAGAATAGATCGCTGCAAATTATCTATGGCGGTTCCCCCCTACCAAACTCTTTTTACCTCAAGAAATTAAAATTTAATCCCTTTCTTCCTACCGCGAAAAACTATGCCGTAACTTCGGCTCCTCCCTTCTCCAGCACCCCATGTACCGTTCCTTCCTTCCCCCACCATTTGTGTCTGCAAGATCTCGTCCCCCCGGAGAAGTAGCTGAGAAGGTTCCCAAACTGAACCCAATCTACTGTAACACTATGCGTTACAGTAGAAGCTTTGTGGCGAGCTTTGTAAAGCAGTATAATGATCTTTAGCATTTTTCTGCCCTGTTATTTTTTTTTCTGTTGACAATTTATTTTATTCTTGTTTATGACTAAAAAACATCGTATTTGGGCTCTGCCCACGAGAGATATGTTTTGCTTTATTATCAAATAAATTGAATACACCGGAAACAAATTGGCGAACAGGTACACCTACTAGTAAAAGCTGCAAACCCCTCATTGCCGAAGATAATTATGAGCTAACAGTTCACTGTTGCGTACAAGTCCCTTACATGTCTCACAACTGGTACCGCTTATTTTTGGTTTCAGTGTTTACCTTACTACTGAAGTTGTCAACCCCTTGTGTATCTCATGAAGGAACTTTTGTCCCCAAAAAAGAATGACATATACTTTAATCAGTTCATCAACGGCTATCGATTGCCGTCGAAAAAAAAAATTCTTACTGTCTTAGTTCAAAAATTGACTTTTTTGCCGTAGGCCAGCTTTCTAACGTCACCACTTAGAAAGGAGCAAAGGATAAGCTCTAGTTTCTTTAGCAATGAGAGAACTTTTAAGGTTTAAGAGGCACATTTGATACCATTTCTCTACCGCAAACCCAAGTGCAAACAAAACGAATGATAAACTCAGCTGAAATCGCGAACAGAAATGGATAGAAACGATAGATAGCAGCACTTTCGGACCCGTGGGAAAAGCCACTTTTTTGTTTCTGTAGATTTTTCTGTTTATCACTCAAAGAAGATAAGTTGGCTGCGGGGCCGGGTAACTGCCGCATATATTTAACACAGGTTTTAGTACATCTTCAATTTGAAACTGGTGCCCGCCTGCTTGCGTGCTAGAACGGAGCTTTCCACTCGAAAGCAGAAACATAGTTTGATGAAACGAAAGGTTGGCTGCACAACTTCAGATAGTCCTCTATGACACGGGCTATATAACTCCACTTCACTTTGGACACCGAAGGCTCTGGCTCGAGGACAAGCAAAAACCATCCTTTTTGGCCCCAGGCAAGAGTTCTACGGAGCTTTCCGAAATGTAATGCCCTATTCGGCACAAGGTCTAACGGTACAGGTTAGACCCTTACCAGTTACCAGGAATAAAATGAAATCCACAAGCTAAAAGCTTAACGCTAAATGCAATAGTAAATAAAACCAAACTGTTGCTCTCGCAACAAAATTATGTAGTTTCCGGTATCACCTAGCGACTCCCTAGCTTCTGTATTCCGTAAGACTACCGGGCGAGAAGCTGGTACGATGAAGTTTCCGTGAGCTATTCCCATTACTACCAGAATGGGAGCCAACACATACAAGTTTCCGTTAGTAAATGATGTCAGATCCAGGAATAGTAGCACATATGGTTGATAATCCACATATGGAGAAGGACATAAAGTGCCCTAGACAGTGCCTTTAGTACAGGCACGATACCAAAATGTACAGGAATATCCGCAACATTTGTTTGCCAAACTGATGCGAGTCGAAATTTTTGCTCTGAGCCTCGTTTTTGTTGCACGCTGCAGGTCCGCTTCTCGACCACTTCCGGACTGATTCTTTCTACATCCGTTTTTGTACTGCAGCGCTTCCGAAGAAGACGGCAGCGCTTCTCGAGAATCACGGACTTGCTCCCCGATCAAGTCCGTGCTTCCCTGCAAGATGCTACAGCGCTGCCGCTTCAACCAAGAAGAAAGTGAATCCAAAAACGCATATTGTGCAAAAGCAAAGAAGTGCTGCAGCAGTGATGCGGCAGCGCTATTGCACCACAGACGAGGCTCTGGTCGAAGCAGACCATTTGGGGGAATTCCTGTTGTCATCCCAATCGAATAAGTGACCATGTCAAATTTCGGTCGTTGGCCCTTGGGTTGTGTTTTCATAAAGACTTTACGGAATTCGACATGTTATAATATTTTTGCAACCGACTTAGTCTGCTACGGAACATAATTAAAGGGTAGTCCTCACGGTAGTTTTTCACCGCTGGTCTTGGTCATTGCCGAATGAATGAATGAATGTATTGCACGAAAAAAACCTTGGGGTCATGGCAACAAAACAAGAAAAAACACAACAAACTACAAAAATCACGCGGAGGAATCTAGCCACCTTACGGATTTCCCCCATATTTGTACTTCGGATTTTTTCTAGTAGCCACTCCTCCCTAGTAATTCCCACCCCAAATAATTCGACCCTTAAATCACTCAGTCCTTCACATTCACACATAAAGTGGAACACATCCTCATCCATCTTTCCACACATCTGGCAAAAGTAAAGGCCATTGTTTAACCTATTTGTTGCCGAATGGTGTTTTAATATAAAGGAACGTGTCAGATGTCCAGGACTGCTCGGTGCATAAGCAGTGTCTATCCCAAGTTCCCGGTAAACACCCTCCGATATCCCTAAGATACAGTCCATAACGATATGTTTTCAAAGTGATGTTCCTTCCGGTCGTATCCCACGGGAGGTGCACTGTCACGGTTGAGGCACTGCAGCTACCGGAAACGGTACAGCCACGTCCTATTGCATGGCTTGGGAGCGGGCGATGCGACACCATTCCGACATAGGAGCGATGGACCTGCATCACATGTTTTCAAGGCTTGGTCGTCTGTTTGACAGCATAGTCTTTTACCTTCCGCAGCGAAGGATGAAATAGTAACATATTAGACCAGATTTAGGCCAGTCTGGACAATATAGGTTCTGACGTATTGGTGGGCGACTGATCTCTGAATCCGTTGTCAGTAGTCAGACAAATTTAAGGGCATTTTTTGGTCAAGGATGAAATAATAAAGACTGTATAGACAGTACTCGGACCATTCCTAGCCATATAATTCTCGTGGTACTTTATAGATGGTTTTCCAGGTTTCTTATCCAAAGCAAGGGTTTGGTTAACTTTTTGCGTGAGGCTGAAAACAGCCAAGACTAGTTTACAAAATCCGAGAATACCCAGCAGAGTTAGGGGTGGCTCAAAGCACTCAGACCAGGGGGGGGGGGTGAGACCCTCATTTCAACAACTTCTGGATCGCAATATAGGACTAACACGTACAGTCAACAAGTGCGCGAGCGCTCAGACATGGAGTGTAAAAGAATGAACTGAATTGACTTAGATTTCTCCCTTCCCATAACGTTTAATATTCGTATTGCATATTTGCACGCTTACTCAGAAACGAAACGAGGAAAATAGGATTTACGGACGTAACAAACTTTTGGTCTTCGACCGACAGGAGTTTTAAAAATTCGGACTAGATGCCGGTTTGCTGACGAGACTCAAGTTACGTTTTTTGTCGCGTGTAGTTTCACTAGTTTTGACTTACTTTTGTTTAGTTATGAGAGTGCGGTGTACCGTTTTATTTGTCCATTCGAAACACTCTACTTTTGTCAACTTCAAACTACATTGAAACCATATCCGAAAAACGGCAACTTTAAACTGGTTTGCAGAATTTGGACAAGAGTCCGAAAAGCTGAGTCCCAAAATTAACAATTTTTGAAAACAACTCTGATTCTCCTTAACTAAAATGAATGCCCAGGACCTCGGCGAGGCCAAAATAAGCGACTGATACGACTTAGCGAAAGCCAGGGGGGGGGGCAAATCACCCCCTCCTCCTTCGGGCCACCCCTGAGCAGAGTTTCAGAGGAGAACATATTTTGAAATATTACAATATAAACTGTTTCTGCTGCGACTTGCACTGTAAGACTATAAAGAACAGCAAAGTTGGTGTTTGCTACAAGCCAACAGCCAAAAAACTGCACCAGAAGTTTAATATCTCCGCTCTAGAGTGCCCTTGGGAAAAGTGGCTATATAGAAACTGAAAATTCAGTGTTTTCTAGATGGTGGGCTCGCACTGTCGGCTCATTTGAGTTGATTGAGTTGAGAAATCGTGATTCTCAGATCATGAAACGTTTTTTTTCAGATTCGAATCAGCTCATAAGCTCATTGCTGTGGCAATACGACAGACTTCATATTTATTACGATGCCAATACACTATACTTATAAAAATAGACAGATCTCTAAAGTGGACAGATAACTTTTATATTTGCAACGCCTGTAGGCGGTAGGATGGTCTTAAGCAGCCTAAGAAGAAAACGAAGATCACAATCATCAAGCTGGCAAAGATAAAAAACACGTGTTCACCTATGACTTCTCGAAGGAGGGGGAACGTCATTCCTACCAAGAAATTCGTACTCCAGTTTAAGGCGCAGCCAGCGGAGCTTATGGCCGTCCTAGGACCCTCCGGGATAATATCTGAAAATAATATAAGGTTTGCAGGACTATAATGGAATTTAATGTTTCTTATTCACACATCCTATAGGAAAAAGAAAACAGATGGAGAATACGAAAAGTAAAGTAAAGAAAGACAGGAAAAGATCATACAAAAAAGAAAACAGAACATAAAAGGCAGATGAAAATCACACTGATAATTAAATAGTGATGAATGAATGAATGAATGAATTTATTCCCAATAAAGCCCAATGGCCATGGCGGGAAACATAACACAATAACAATAACAAAATATCATACACTCCAACAACAAACCAAAAAATCAACTTCTATAAAAATAGTTCACGGTGGCCCATAGCTAGCTTCAGGAATCTACACGGCCTTAGGATCTCATCAAAACACTTACTTCCCATACTTGAAACCAAATCAATTTCCTCCCAACCTCTCGACCAAACACTTCCTTTCTTAATTTTTTCAACTCTTCACAATAACATATCAAGTGTACCACATGGTCAACAATACCATATGTCTGGGTCATGTAGGTATTGCGCGTCCATGGAGGAAGACGAGGAAAGTGTTTTGCAAATTTAAAATAAACTCTAATAAATAAAGACTATTGGGATCCGCAGACCGTGATTCTGCGTGCTACGCCAACCAGATTCTGTCAAGATCCCAAAATCCTCGTTACTCGAAACAACTAATCACGGCTTCCGGAATGGCACCACCCAGTGGAGATGGGAAACTTCTTCCGAAACATCGACCATCCGTTAGCAAGACCAAAATATTATTGAACGAAGGATTTACATTTAGAGGACAGTTACTACTAGAAATGACCTTTTCACCGTGAAATGGCTCATAAACAGCATTTTGTAAAATACCATTACTTTGGACGTAAAATTAGTGATTTTGTTTCTTAGTGCTTGTCTGCTCGATCCAGCAATTCCGCCCTCCGGTGCGGCGGCTAGACGCAAAATATTTGAGAATTGAACGAACCGTTGTTAAAAAGTGGGGAACCAAGAAACAAGAGAAGTCAAAAACAGAAGATAGACCTGTTGGCCTATCATGTCTTCCCAAATGAAAAACAACACTTCGAAGCTTCTCATGTCATGTTGTGTGGACGAGTTGTCGGCGGACCTTGAAGCTTTCGGTAAAGTTTACGTAGCATGTCTGGCGAAACTCGGCACGGCCGAAAAATTGCAAAAAGGTTGTAGGCACTAAACGAAACAATAGTGACAATCGGGGATTCCAGATTATGATTCCGTAAGGGAGATAGGGATAGTAAAAACATCAGAATGCATTCAGCCGTAAGCTGGTTATTGTGGGGATAATCTACTTAGTATCCACTCGAAAGCAGAAATTTGTCGGAAATTTTTCAAAGTGAAAAGAAAACCTGGCGGGAATTCTAGTCCATAACCGCGGGAATCTGATAGTCTGCGTGACCCTAACTGTCTTTGTATATGTAACCGGCAACGACCTTGGTCCACGGCGACCAACTTTGACACCTTTTCGGTTGCTGTTGTGGTATAGCAGGCAGAAAACGACCGTGTTCCTTCTCCGTCCTTTCTAGGACACCCCAGAAACAAGACCAAAGGTGTCGATGGGATCCCAAACATGTAATATCTGATTCAGAAAATTGGGTCTTGTCTTCGCCAGATCCAGTCTTCGCCAGGCTAATCATCAGAGAAACCAAGTTCAGATATACCTCTATAAGCCATATCTATTTTGACGATACTGACCAAGACTTCCGAGCGAACTATTAGTCCAGCAAAAAAAGGAAATTCAGAAACGAATCCAGCGCCTCTCTTTATTCCTATAAGGAACATCTAATCAACTTTAAATAAAACTTTGACTTAAAAAAGATTCTGGTTAAAACCGGATTCCTGACTAATTATATGCCCGGGTAAAAAACTATTCTCATATACAGACTCAGCCTCTCTTCTTATTCCTTAATCTGTCGTCTAATCAAACTTTTGCTTTTAACAAATCTTCCGGTTTTCGCCGGATTCTGGGCAAACTAGTTGTACGGCGAGAAAACGGTTTTCACCATCGTGTTCAGCATGTTCTTTTACCCCTAAACCGAACATTTAATCAACTCCAAATAAACCTTTTACTTTTAACCATTTTTCCGGATTTCGGACGAACTACTTGTCCGGCGAGAAAATGATTTTCACTATAGTGCTCAGAAAACCTTCTTACCCCATTATCGACTATCACATTAGCTGTTTAAAAATATTTTGTTTGTCCCTTAATTTGAACCCCCTCCCCCACCACTAAATGTATGGCTACAGAGCCCATCTATATGACTACGTCCGAAGCACCCCAGTCAACCTCGAGAAGAACAAGAACTGTCACCCAAACGAACCCTCTAATTTGATTCAAATCCTGTGTAAACCGATCGACAACGTTTGCTTTGGTGACGCTTCTGGCTCTTCGTTGGGCACACGGTGATTCGTCATCGGTACGACGAGTTAGTCATCAAGAGTATTGGTGCCGCACAGGTTTAGGTATCAGCTATGCCAACAACAGATTATTTACTCTCCGTTCAGAATTAGTTTTTGAGATCCTAAAACGTAAGTGGAGGGATACCTATGACATCGCAAAAATGTCCGTCTGTTCGTCTGTCTGTAAGTACGATAACTCTCGAAGAGAATGAGATATTTTGATGAAACTTGGTGTGAGGATTCATTTGGGTCAAGGGTAAGGTCAAGTTCGTAGAGTATGAACGTGTCCGAAAGCTTTTTGGTGCTGTAAATGCTGCATTAATGCTGCATTTTTCTTTTTCTTTTGTCCGAAAGCTATTACCTTTTTTCTTCTCTGACATTTCTACAATACCAAAATTTAAGTCAGGAAGAAGAAGAAGAAACAAGAACTAGCTGTGTAAAGCTGACAAAATGGATCAGCTACTGATATCCAACCTTCTTATCTTTCCTTTCTTCGTTGGCCATGATCGCCAGTTGTCTTAGAATTTGGAATGTTTGCCGAATTGTCAGTTGGCGTTTTGAATCCGTTATGTTTGCCGCCGAAAACACTGAGAGAATCGCCGTACTCCTCAGTTTCTTCTTGAAAATTCAGCTCTTGCTGAATTTTTAGATGAATTCTATGCTGAATTAATGCTGCATTAACTGAGCGAAAATATAAGTCCGAAAGCGAAATGCTGCATAAAATGCTGAATTAATACGGCATTTTCGTTCGTTTGGGGCCTTCGGACACTTTCTATATCTATTTGGCGCCGGATGTCAGTCGATCTGATGAATGTATTCAAAAGAGTGATATAGGAGGCATTCTAGCATTTGCAATAATGAATGAATTAATGAATATGTTCATTCTAATGTCTGGACTACCCCCATCCAACTCGCAAGTTCAAACCAGGACTCGGTACGACCGCGGGGTCATGTAGCGCGACTCGGAAGCACTCTTTTGGGCACGCACGAACAAACCTTAAAGGACACCTGAATGAAGAGTACCAAGTATCATCCCTTTCTGTATGACTTCCGTTAACACTGCGTGCAGAAAACCCAATCCAAATACGAAACAATGTTTCCAAGCTATGATTTTTGCTCCATTTTGCATCTGTGCTTATTTCAGTGCCGAACAATTTCAGAACTGAACAAATGTCTCCAATCAACCCTTCTTCTGGAATATTTTTTAACCAGCCGAAACGTATATCTAGAAGAAATTCCAATACGATCCGGCGAGCGCTGTACAAGATTTGACTGAACTGCGCTTTTTGTCTTGGAGTCTGCATGTGCAAACCTCCAGAAACGAACGTCCCTATTTTGAAAACTTCACGCTCAGGAGAAGAATACTCTCCGTGGCCACGTCTGTAAATGCATTCTCCATGGTGTGTTCAAGTACGGTTTCATTGTTCTGGTGTCCTTAACAAGAAATTTAGACAAGAAGAAAAACAATTAGCTGTTGTATGAGTTATAAGTCCCCCAAAATACAGGTTAGGCAGTATTTGCTTTTTTTCAACAAAAGCTACTTAATTTTTCCAAGAATTCTACCTTACGAAACATGGCATAAGAAATTCAAATAATCTTTAGTACAACTTAAAAACAACACAACTGTGTAAAAATGTCCATCATAAAACATAGAAAGTTTCTGTTCGTTTCAGTCTCATTTAGTTGTGAATACTATTGTCTGGTGTCAAGACTTTGCAGAAAGAAAACGGAACGCAGTGTTCACGGTAGTCATTCCCGATCGACTAGAAATAGTTTCTCCTCATTTTCACCGTATCAGTTAACTCCTTTAACAGGCTCTGTGCTCAAATTCGGAGTAGCACGACACTTAAGTAACGTACACTCATGGTACGTTCATTTCGTGTTTGAACTCAATGACAACAACCTCTACTATTTCTTCATCGTCTCGGGCGTAAAGATCCCAATCCCACTTCACAATTTCAACACGGGTGAGAGCTGTCCTTAAAATCTGGAAACCATGAAGCAATACATGTTTTCCATTTGGATGTCAAATGCCCTTATTATCGATACCTACGTAAGTAGGGGAGCTCGGGGTTGACCCGGACTCAAATTTTCTTTTTCTTGCTAGACCGCCATTTCTTGGCGGATTTAAACGGATTTTTTTTGCCAAAGGTGTAGAATGTTTGGGAGAATAGCTGTTAATTTTTTCAGAGTTTTTTCTCCATCAGGTATTTTAGTAAACATTTTTTTTCTGTTTTTCAATTTGTCCGAACTAACCCCATACCCATGGGGTTGATTCGGACATTATATTTAATGTACTATTTTTAATCGACTTTGTTTAAACATTTTAAAACGTGGAAATGATAATATTACCCTCAAAAGTATATACAAAACTAAAACAAACACATGTTTCAATTGCCGAAGTTGCATTTAAATCCTTCATTTGTTCTTTCAGTTAACCTAGCAATTACAGTGGCTCAAGTCCCAACAACCCCAGCCTTCCTGTACCAGACAGCTCCCTTCCTTAGCCTTAGCCTCCCAGCCCAAGCCACACGGGCAGACTTATATTTAACTTCAAACTTATTTCAGTAAAGATTCTACAGAAAGATGATTTTAGTCCCACTCTCGCGCAGAAAGAATGTATTCACGCCCCTCAACCTATTTTCTTTCAACAAACCTCCCTTCTTCACCTACTTTCCCCCATAAGAAACACATTAGTTTGACCTTTTTCCAAACTGAACTTCACAAGGATGAATTCGCGTTTTTATTCCCTCCTTGAAAACATCGTAAATATTAAATTCATTAAACACAAACTTTTTTGATCTTTTACTTTCTTGTAGACAATTCTACTAACTGATTTTCTTTGGTTGTGGCTTACCCTTCTTAGCGTTCATTTTTCTCGATTTTGATAATTCATTCTGTTAAGGTTTTTATGGGGTATAAGTAGGCAAAGATTGTCCGAACCAACCCCTTCAAAACTGTCCGAACCAACTCCTCTCTGACTAAAATAACAAAATGGCGTACCAGAGGAAAATTAAGTGACCTATCTCAAAAATACTAAGCAGACTATAAACCATGATCACTAAGCTATATCTTACCGCTTAATAGCCTTTCAGTTACCATAAATCTTCTCGGTACAGCTTTTTAACCTACCATGAGCTTAAAACTTTTACCTCAAGAAAACCAATTTTTTCAACTTTTTATCAAAAGCAGAAAAGTATTTCCCATGAAACCTTGGTACGAAGTTAGTTCACTAGAAGGCAGATGTTATTTATTTTTTTCAGATTTTAGCGACAACTTTTAATATTTGTTTCGCGGATGTCCAGGCCAATGCCAGTGCTATTCGTTTTTGTATAATCATGGCTGATTAATAAACCTGATTTGATTTGATTTGAACCCCGTGTCCGATCCAACCCCAAGCTCCCTGTGACGGTCAAGAGTCACCAACCCCTCATGGATTTCATTCAACTCAGCCAGCAGAGAAATAGTCATTCATTTAGGGTAGAGAGGAATTTGGTGAAATTGAATTCAGTTATACAGAGAGCATTGTACTAGACACTCGAGTAATAAACTGTATGTCATTTTAATCCGTGACATTTTGGTGAGACAGCGGAGCGATTGTGTTCTATCGGAATTGCGTAAGTGGATAAGTTTTATTCGTAAACTAGGCGCATGGTAGTAACGCGATCGCAAGGGTTGGAGGAGCCTCCTAAAATGGATAAAGATATTTTAAAACAGATGATAGAGGATCGGAAACAGGCGGAAGAACGATACGCGCAAGAACGGCAAGATGCCGAAAATCGTTTTGCTAAAATTATCGATTCGTTTCACAAGCAGCAAGGACTGTTACTGGAGAAAATAACAGAAATCGAGGCATCTCGCACAGCTACCGCGGATCAAAGCGATCAAGAAAGGCGCAATATTATGGAAAGACTGGCAAGGCCACGCGAACCAACATTAGGAAAAATGTCCGAGCAGGACGATGTCGACAGTTTTTTACAAATGTTTGAGAACACAGCTACACTGTGTAACTGGAACGAGCTCGAGAAAGTCACGCGACTTCAACCGCTTTTAACCGGAAAAGCCCTGGAAGCAGTCGCTTCATTACGGGCGATCGAATTGCAAGACTTTAACCGGGTTAAAGATGCAATCCTGCAAAAATACAATTTAACCTGCGAAGCATACCGGCAAAAATTTCGCGATTTTAATAAAACGGAAAAACAAACCTTTTCGGAATACGGGTCTCGATTAGAGCACTTCGCTCGTAGATGGTTGCGTTTGGCAGAAATCGACGATGCGAAAACGGTAGCGGAGTTAAGGCCACTTATCAAGGGTTTAGTCGGAAAACTTTTCGTTGAACAATTCATACAAAATTGCGGGTCGGATGGTTTGCGAATTTATCTGCGACAGGAAAAACCGGAAACGTTGTTGAACGCAGTTGACTTGGCTGACAGTTGGTCGGCAGCTCGACGGAGTTGTAATAGCAACAGATTAGTAGGAGATAGGAAGTCAACTAATCGTGTGGACCAAAGTATAAATGATGGTGGAAGTGGGACTTTCGGGAAGCCAGAAAAATACGGGGTCGGGGGAGATGAAAAGACTAAATTCTCCGGAAAAGGTAGCGGCAAGGGCCGCGAATGCTTCAGGTGCGGAAGCGCTCAGCACCTTGCTCGGGACTGCAAGGAGCCGAGGAAAACATTGCAGGCAAATGCCGAATCGCAATGTTTGTCCGAGAAACAACTCATGGCCGAGTGTCGAGTAAATGGGATGCCGTGCGATGTCTTTTTCGATCAAGGTAGCAATATCACGCTCGTTAGAAAAGATTTACTCGAGTCGGGGATTCTACACGACAATGCCATGATTGACGTTTCTTGTGTACACGGTGACGTAAAACGGTACCAGTGCGCATACGTTGTGTTCGAGTTGTCGATCCCAGGGAAGGGGCCGGTCAGGCATAACGTTCGCGTCGGGGTATGCGAGAACTTTCCGTTTGGGGCCTTAATAGGACGGGATTTCCCTTCGTTTGAGGAATACCGCGAGTCCGTGCACGCGTACGCACTGCGGGCGATGACGCGTTCAAGGGGACACGAAAGGCAGGGTGGCGTTTCCGAGGAAAACGACGAGGAATGTCATTTTGATTTCGATGAAGGATGCGACGGGAAAAAGCGCAAATCGAGACGGGAGAGGCGAAAGAATAAGATTTCTTTTGCACAGAGCACCCTCAACTCAGCAGAAAATGAAAGAGACGTGTTTTCATTGGGCAGGGAGCAAATAATTGAACTGCAAGGAAAAGACGATACGATTTCGAAGTACATACGGGAAGCTGATAAACAATCGGATCGGTTTACTATTAGGAATGGAATTCTGTACAAGCTTTCAAAAATAGAGACCGAGAACGATCAATTAGTAGTTCCCAAACCGTGCCGAAAACGGGTAATCGCGCTCGCACACGACATTCCACTTAGCGGACATTTGGGTAGGCGGAGAACTTTCCTGCGCACTGCTCAGCGGTTCTGGTGGCCCGGGATGTCTAAAGACATTGGCCAACACGTACGGTGTTGTGCGGAGTGTCAAATGATCGCTAGGAAAAGGGCATACGAAAAAGCGCCGCTGCACCCGTTGCCAGTTGTTGTCGAGCCATTCCGGAAAATAGCTATGGACATCGTTGGCCCCCTTGTTGCGAGTAAATCAAAGAATCGGTTTCTGTTAGTCATCACGGATTACGGGACGAGGTGGGCGGAAGCTATTCCTCTGCGTTCGGTGACGACCGCCAAAATCATCCCCAAGTTGGAGGATCTGTTCGCACGGGTAGGATACCCTGAAGAGATAGTTACGGATCAGGGAACGAACTTTATTTCAAAAGAAATGAAAAAGTTTCTCGCCGGCCTCCAAATTAAAGGTGTAAAAACTTCCATTTTCCACCCGCAAAGTGACGGATTGACGGAACGGTGCAACCAAACGCTTGTTAATATGCTGCGAAAATTTGTATCGGAAGATCCACAGACTTGGGATAAATGGATCCCTAGTCTGCTGTTTGCGTATCGCGAAACGCCGCAAGAATCAACCGGTTTCTCGCCGTTTGAACTCTTGTACGGGAGACGACCAAGAGGTCCTCTCGATGTCCTTCGCGAAGATTAGGAAGGCCCAAAGATTAACTCGAAAAATGTGATCAGCCACGTGGTTGAAATGAGAGAGCGTCTATCTAAACTTTCAGAGTTTGCCGGAGAAAATCTAAAAATCAGTGCTTCGCGTCAAAAGTTGTACTACGACCGGAATTATAGATTGCGCGAATTCTCTCCTGGAGACGAAGTGCTTGTTTTGTTGCCCCGGGGGGACAACAAATTGGAAATACGGTGGCAGGGTCCCACCAGAATAACTAAGAAAATCGGGTCGGTGGATTACGAGGTAGAACCGTACGACGGTACTAACAAGCGGAAGGTGTTACACGTCAACTTACTTCGCAGGTTTCACCGACCAGAAGTCGACGCGACTTCTTATTTTGCCAAGGAAGAAGAATCCGAAATCCCAACGTACGAACCGGAAAATGATAGTTTCGGTTACGGCTCCGTCAATCCGGAACTCACGGAAGATCAGTCTGAAAGGGTCCGACGCATTTTAGAGAAGTTCAGGGAAACTTTAAGCAAAAAACCCGGCAAGGTTTCGGTTACCAAGCACGTAATTCACACAAACGATTCGGACCCGGTGAGAAAGCATCCTTACCGGCTTCCACAACATAAACGCGAATTAGTATCGGCAGAAATCCACCAGATGTTGAAGGACGGCATAATCCGGCCAGCAAATAGTCCTTTCGGGTCGCCTATTGTCCTAATACCGAAGCGCGATGGAACAATACGGTTTTGCGTGGACTACCGACAACTAAACGCTAAAACAGTGGACGACGCTTATCCGATGCCGCGCGCGGACGATCTTAGAGATAAAGTTGCGAAGGCAAAGTTTATCAGTACACTAGACGGGACGAAAGGATACTGGCAACTCCAGATGGACGAGGGGAGCATTCCCAAGACAGCGTTCGTCACCCACGAGGGCCAGTACGAATTTCTTGTTATGCCGTTTGGGCTGAAGAACTCGGGCGCTACGTTTCAGCGAACTATAGACGAAATACTGGAAGGGCTCCAGTCAGATGTGGTAGCGTATCTGGATGACATTGTGATTTTTAGCAATTCTTTTGAAGAGCATATGCTCCATCTAGAGGAAGTCCTCTCGCGATTACGGGGCAGCGGATTGACGATCAATCCAGCTAAGTGCCAATGGGCTTACAGGGAGGTGAAGTACCTGGGGTTCCTTGTTGGTAACGGCTCGCTAAAGCCAACGGACGACAAAGTTGCAGCAATCCGGAAGTTTCCAAGGCCTTCCACCAAATTGGAGGTACGCACCTTCCTTGGGATCATCGCGTATTATAGTAAATTCATACAAAACCGAGCGGAAGTTGCAGCTCCGCTGACAGCTCTTACAAAAAAGACTGCACCGGAACGGGTCGAATGGACGGAAGAGCTAGAACAGGCGTTCGAAACTCTGAAGGATAAACTTTGCTGCGAGCCAGTCTTGAGGGGACCAGACTTCAGTCTACCCTTCAAGGTTCAGGTTGATGGTTCAGGAAAAGGGATTGGGGCGGTTTTGAGTCAGGATTTCGAGGCCGGAGAGCATCCGGTCGCATACGCGAGTAGAATGCTTTTGGACCGGGAAACGCGATACAGCGCCATCGAAACGGAATGCCTCGCGTTAAAATTCGGCATCGAATCTTTTGAGTACTACCTCGATGGTAGAAGTTTCGTTGTAGAGACGGACCACAACCCACTTCAGTATATGACGAACTTGTCAAATACCAACCCGCGTGTTGCCCGTTGGATACTGTACTTGCAAAAATTCCACTTTGTCGTAAAGGCGAGGCCAGGGACTGCTAACGCAAACGCGGATAGTCTTTCTCGACTATTCTAGTCTCAGGCCCCATTGTAAATTATGTAAATACTTTCTTACTCTATTACAGGAAATGTCCACCGCCATAGATGTACATAAAACATTCGTCATGGGACTCAGTGAGATGGATAAAGCTCGAGAATGGGAGAGCATCGTCAACAAGGAGTTCAAGGACCAACAACTGGAGGACAAAAGTCTAAGGCCACTTTGGCTTCTAGAAAAAGACTCGGAGGCCGATCAGTACGGGGCGCGATGCTTTACGGTCCAAGGTTTACTCTACAGAAAATACAAGCGAGAAGAAGTACAGCTGCTGGTGCCCTGTAAATACCGTAAGTCGGTTGTAGAACGGAACCATTCGGAAAGGCATATAAATGCGAAAGAAACGGCCTCGGCCATTTTGGCCAAAAATCTGTTTTGGCCCAATTTGTTTCGTGACGCCAACGCAATCACAAGAGAGTGCCGCGTGTGCCGTGCCAAGCTGGCACGAAAAACGACGGTCGCGTCGTCGCGCAGACCAAAATCCAGAGAGCTATCTCGGCTTGAGTCGGTAATTGTGATTCCCGAAGAATCGAATAATACCGAGACAGAAAGAAGGTCCTCAATTGGAGGAGAAGAAGACACGGAAGAGGAAGAAGATCCCCTGGCTTTTCCCGAACTGGAGGCGTAAAGAAGAAGGGAGGGATGTGACGGTCAAGAGTCACCAACCCCTCATGGATTTCATTCAACTCAGCCAGCAGAGAAATAGTCATTCATTTAGGGTAGAGAGGAATTTGGTGAAATTGAATTCAGTTATACAGAGAGCATTGTACTAGACACTCGAGTAATAAACTGTATGTCATTTTAATCCGTGACACTCCCCTACTGCAAACACCTGCTTTGGTTACACGCCAGCCATGCCGACCCGGACTCAAATTGACATTTCGCCATCAAGCTCTGCTAAAGATTGCCTCCTATTCTGTTCGTTTACGTCAACATTAACAAGACCTAAGTGTTCGATGGGATTCCAACAATCTAAAATCTGAACCAGACAACTGGGTCTTGTCTTCGCCAGATCCAGTCTTCGCAAGGCTAATCATTAGAGAAAACCAAGTTCAGATATACCTCTATACAGAGGCGTTACTAGCCAAAATGTTTGGGGGCGGGACGAGGCATATTTACCGACTGGCTGGTAATTTTTACCGACTTTTTCTGCAGAAAAAACGACTGTTTTCAACAATAAAAATGACATTTTTGAAAAAAATCGCAAATTTAAAAAAAAACGACTATTTGACGAAAAGCGACCAATTTTCAGAAAAACCGACTGTTTTCCTGAAAAAAAATCAACTGTTTTGACGAAAAATCGCGGCGCTTCGCGCCGATTCGGTGTTTTTTTTTTACCGACTGACCGACGGCTTTGGAGAGGGCCTCCCCCATCCCCCCCCCACAGTCGTGACGCCTCTGCCTCTATAAGCCATATCTATTTTGACGATACTGGTCGAAATTCCTGCTTACTTCTGACAAATTTCCGGTTTCGGCCGAATTCCGAGCGAACTACTTGTCCAGCAAAAAAAAATTCAGAATCGAATTCAACGTACTGTATCTCCTTATCACTGTAAAGCACATCTAATCAATTTCAAATAAAACTTTAGCTTCTAAACAATAACGGTTACAACCGGATTCTGGATGAATTATATGTCCGGTTAAAAAATGATTGTCGTATACAGACTCCGGATTCCGGGCAAATTAGTTGTCCGGGAAGAATTTTTTTTTCACACAAGTGTTCAGCATGTCTGCTTACCCCTAAACCGAACATTTAATCAACTTCAAATCAAACTTTTACTTTTGACCAACTTTCCGGTTTTAGCCGGATTCAGGCGAGAAAATGGTTTTCACCATCGTCTTCAGCATGTCTTCTTACCCCAATAAGTTAAACATTTAATCAATTTCGAATGAAACTTATACTTTTAACCAACTTTCCGGTTTTTGCCGGATTCCGGGCGAACTACTTGTCGAACGAGAAAATGTTCTAAATATTCGTGGTCAGCATGAATTCTTACCCCATAATCGACTATCACATTAGCTGTTTAAAATATTTTGTTTGCCCCTTAATTTGAACCCCCACCCATAATGAGAGCTCATCTACGAACTTGACCTTACCCTTGACCCTAAGAGTCCTCACACCAAGTTTCATCAAAATATCTCATTGCCTTCGAGAGTTATCGTGCTAACAGACGGACAGACGGACAACTTTTACGATGTCATAAGTATCCCTCCACTTACGTTTTGGGATCCCAAAAAGAACCCAAAATTGGGAGGTTTTCATTCCTGTTTGTCCATCTCGATAGTTCTGCAGAGATCCTTACCCGAGTCAAATGAAACCGGTTGCAGAATAACATCTTCTGGTTATCGTTAGAACCCTTGCTTATCAATTGATGGCACTTCCACAACAAAGCTTGCACATCTTTCCGGCCATCGCGGGTGATTAAACAGTCTAGAAACTACCAGTATCAAAATTTCAGACTTTTAAAATGAAGTTTACAAAAGTTTGACTATCGATTAATGGTGCTTTCACACTGGCTTAAGTGGTTACGTGGCCCCTTCACACTGGCCTACTTAAGGTGATTAAGGCCGATTTTTTGTCCGTAACGTAAGAACGTAACGACGTAACTTAGGCTACATAAGACAAATTTCGTAAGTAGACTTCAACTCTACTCAACTCTTCAACTCAAAGCATTTAAAAAAAATGCACCTCTGGATCAGGTGGATCTTACTTAGTTTGAATGTGAAAAGGTTACGTAAGGTGTGAAAGGTCCACGTAACGTAAGCTTAGCTAACTTAACGTAAGACCTTGCGGATTCAAAGTGAAAGCACCTTTTAACCCTTGCTTAAAGCAAGGCTTCACCTTCCAGATTTCCATGATAATGATTATAGCTAAATGTGCTGTTCTTCCCACAATTCCCAGACGTCCCCTTTACATTTCAAAAATCTCTTGCATCGCAATCAGAACTGTCAATCACTTTCCCTTTTCTTCCTTAATTTGCATATTTGTCGCGTCTCTCGAACGGGTTGCCCCTCTGACACCTTCCAGAAATCCGGAATCTGGGGTGTCCAACACCCCGAACCTGGCTTCACCTTCCAGATCCGTCTCGAAGAAATCGGCTGTCTGGAATCCGCTAGAACAATCTGGAAGAGCCTAGCTGGTATCAATCAGGAGGTTGCACTTGTTTGTGGTCATTAGTTCAAAAATAGGACCTCCCCTTATCAGAGTTTCATAATGATAAAGTCTGGTATGAACCTTTGCTTATCAATATTAACATCAGTAGTCTCGCACCAAATTTGCACATGTTTCCGGTGGGCGTTCCACAAAAGGAGTGATAAAATCCCCGCCGAAAAGTTTCCCATTCGACTGCTTGCGACTTCGCCCGGTGAAAACCCGCATTTTTAAACTCGGCATATTGCAGTTCAGCGCTTCCAAGCGGACAACTTTCTGTTAATCCACCTATGCCTCACCATCAGCACTTATTAAAGGACACCTGAATGAAGAGTTAACATTGCCTGCAGAAAACCCAATCCAAATACTAAATAATGTTTCCAAGCTATGATTTTAGTCCATTTTGCATTTGAGCTTATTTCAGTGCCGAAAAATTTTAGAACTGAACAAATGTCTCCAATCAATCCTTCTTCTGGAGTATTTTTCAACCAGCCCAAATGTATATCTAGAAGAAATTCCAATACGATCTGGCCAGCGCTGTACAAGATTTGAATGAACTGCGCTTTTTATTTTGGAGTCTGCATGTGCAAACCTCCAGAAACGAACGTCCCTATTTTGAAAACATCACTCTCAGGAGAAGAATACTCTCCGTGGCCACGTCTGTAAATGTATTCTCCATGGTGTGTTCAAGTATGGTTTCATCGTTCTGGTGTCCTTAACAAGAAATTTAGACAGGAAGAAAAACAATTAGCTGCTGTATGAATTATAAGCCAAAAAAAAATACAGGTTAGGCAGTATATATTTTTTTCAACTAAAGTTACTTAATTTTTCCAAGAATTCTACCTCAAGAAACATGGCATAAGAAATTCAAATAATCTTTAGTACAACTTAAACTAGACCTACGTTGCCTGGGCAACGTTAAGTGTTGTGGCAACCTTTGTCCGACTTCGCCGACTAAAGTGTTGCAAGAGCAACACTTTGGTCTTGTTTCTTTGCTGTCAGTTAAATGCTGAAGTTGTCAACTTATCGAAGCTTATAAAACGGTATTTTCTAAGAAGAACACAATCAGTAATCCCATGATCAAAGGTTGTTGTGAATTATGACACTATTCATCCTCAGCGTTGTAAAAACAACAACAAAAGAGTATCGGAAGAAGGGACTAAACTGGTATCGCCTATTTTTGGTTTCACTGTGTAGCTTACTACTGAAGTTGTCAACCCCGTGAGACTTTCAAACTGGTGTATCTCTTGAAGGAATTTTTGTACCGAAAAATGCATGACATATACTTTGATCACCTCATGAAGAGCTATCGATTGCCCTAACAACAACAAAAGAATATCCGAAGAAGGGACTAAATTGACTTTGCAGTCAGTTGAACTTTATCCTTTTCAGTCGTAGACATCCTGACGGGTGAAAACTTGGTATTATAAAGCTATCCGTAACTTTTCAGGATTAAAATACAATAGATGACACTATTAATTATTATGAAACTACCTCATTGTTTTACATTTTCGTTTGTATCCGTTGCGTAAACTGTTAATCCTAGGTTACAGCGATAGACCATCGACAAAAACTTTCTTACCATCAGATTATAGAAATCGAATACAATGTGCACCCATTTGCAAAAATCTTTAGCCCCTCGTGAACCGATCCCTACTTACAATTCCCTCTCCCGTGATAGACATCAAGTTCACCGAAAAAAAATAATGGGTACACCAGCTACCAACAGTTGCAAACCCCTCATCACTGAAGATGATTGTAGCATAACAGCCGATTATTACTTACAGGTCCCCATTGGGAACCAAATTGTTCTTACCATCGCATACACCGGAAACGAATAACAGGTACACCAACTAGCAAAAGCTGCAAACCCCTCATTGCCGAAGATGATTATGAGCTAACAGTCGACACAAGTCCCCTACATGTCTCACAACTGGTAGCGCCTATTTTTGGTTTCAGTGTGTACCTTACTACTGAAGTTGTCAACCCCTTGAAATTTTCAAACTGGTGTATCTCATGAAGGAATTTTTGTACCAAACAATGGATTACGTATACTTTGATCAGCTTATCGACGGCTATCGATTGCCGTCGAAAAAAAAAATCTACCTGTCTTAGTGCAAAAGTTGACTTTTTTGCCGTAGGCCAACTTTCTAACGTCACCACTTAGAAAGGAACAAAGGATAAGCTCCAGTTTCCTTAGCAATGAGACAACTTTAAAAGTTTAAGAGGCACATCTGATACCATTTCTCTGCCGCAAATCCAAGTGCAAAAAAATGAATGATAAAATCAGATGAAATTGCGAATAGAAATGGATAGAAACAATAGATGGCAGCACTTTCAGACCCGTGGGAAAAAGCTACTTTTTTGTCTCTGTAGATTTTTCTATTTATCACTCAAAGCAAACATGTTGGCTGTGGGGCCGGGTAAATGCCGCATATATTTAACACTTATAGATTTTAGTCCATCTTCAATTTGAAACTGGTGCCTGCCTGCTTGCGTGCTAGAACGGAGCTTTCCGCTCGAAAGCAGAAACGTGATTTGATGAGAAGAAAGGTTGGCTGCACAACTACAGATAGTCCTTTCTGGCATGGGCTATATAACTCCAATTCACTTCGCACACCATAGGCTCTGGCTCGAGGACAAGCAAAAACCATCCTTTTTGGACCCAGGCAAGAGTTATACAGAGCTTTCCAAAATGTAATGTCATATTCATCAATCCGGCCTAAGGTCCACACTTTCCGTAAAACTTGCACAGGTTAGACCCTTGCCAGTTACCAGGAATAAAATGAAATCGGAGTGCTAGGAAAAAAAACAAAAAACAAAAAACAAACGAGGACAAAACCAAAGTGTTGCTCTCGCAACACAATACAACACAAATGTCTAAAACTGTCCATCATAAAACATAGAAAGTTTCAGTTTCATTTAGTTGGGAATATTGTTGTCTGGTGTCAAGACTTTGCAGAAAGAAAACGGAACGCAGTGTTCACGGTAGTCAGTCCGATCGACTAGAAATAGTTTCTCCTCCATTTTCACCGTATCAGTTAACTCCTTTAACAGGCTCTATGCTCAAATTCGGAGTAGCACGACACTAAAGTAACGTACACTCATGGTACGTTCATTTCATGGTTTGAACTCAATGACAACAACCACTACTATTTCTTCATCGTCTCGGGCGTAAAGATCCCAATCCCCCGTCAGAATTTCAACACGGGTAAGAGCTGTCCTTATAATTTGGAAAACATGAAGCAATATATGTTTTCCATTTGGATGTCAACTGCCCTTATTATCGATACTTACGTAAGTACTGCAAACACCTACTTTGGTTACACGCCAGCCATGCCAACCCGGACTCGAATTGACATTTTGCCATCAAGCTCTGCTCAAGATTGCCTCCTATTCTGTTCGTTTTCGCCAACATTAACAAGACCTAAGTTTTCGATGGGATCCCAAAAATCTAATATTTGAACCAGACAACTGGGTCTTGTCCGCCAGATTCAGTCTTCGCAATGCTAATCATTAGAGAAAACCAAGTTCAGATATACCTCTATAAGCCATGTCTATTTTGACGATACTGATCGAAATTCCTGCTTTACTTCTGCCAAATTTCTGTTTCGGTCGAACTCCGAGCGAACTACTTGTCCAGTAAAAAAAGAAAATTCAGAATCGGAACCAGCGTACGGTATCTCCTTATCCCTGTAAAGCACTTCTAATCAATTTCAAATAAAACTTTAGCTTCTAAACAATAACGGTTACAACCGGATTCTGGATGAATTATATCTCCGGTTACAAAATGATTGTCATATACAGACGCAGCGTCTCTTCTTACCCCTAAATCTGTCATCTAATCAACTTCAAATAAAACTTATTACTTTAGAAAAAAATTCCGGTTTTGGCCGGATTCCGGGCGAATTAGTTGTCTGGGAAGAATATGCTTTTCACATAAGTGTTCAACATGTCGGCTTACACCTAAATCGAACATTTAATCCACTTCAAATCAAACTCTTACTTTTGACCAACTTTCCTGTTTTAGCCGGATTCCAGACAAACTACTCGTCCGGCGAGAAAATGGTTTTCACCATCGTGTTCAGCATGTCTTCGTACCCCTAAATTAAAAATTTAATCAACTTCGAATGAAACTTTTACTTTTAACCAACTTTCCGATTTTTGCCGGATTCCGGGCGAACTACTTGTCGGACGAGAAAATGTTTTGCATATTCGTGTTCAGCGTTTATTATTACCTCATAATCGACTACCACATTAGCTGTTTAAAAATATTTTGTTTGCCCCTTAATTTGAACCCCCTACCCCACCCCTAAATGTAGGGCTACAGAGCCCATCTACGAACTTGACCTTACTTTGACCCAAAAAGTTCTCACACCAAGTTTCATCAAAACATCTCATTCCCTTCGAGAGTTATCGTGCTAACAGAGGGACAGACGGACGGACGGACAGACGGACAACTTTTAGGATGTCATGGGTACGTACAAAACTTACGTTTTGGGATCCCAAAAAGAACCCGAAATTGGGAGGTTTTCATTCCTGTTTGTCCAGCTCAATAGGTCTGCAGAGATCCTCTAGATTCACCGGAGTCAAATGAAACCGCTTGCAAAATAACATTTTCTGGTTATCGTTAGAACCCTTGCTAATCAATTGATCGGCACTTCCACAACAAAGTTTGCACATCTTTCCGACCGTCGCGGGTGATTAAACAGTCTAGAAACTACCAGTATCAAAATTTCAGAATTTTAAAATGAAGTTTCCAAAAGTTTGACTATCGATTAACCCTTGCTTAAAGCAAGGCTTCACCTTGCAGATTTTCATGATAATGATTATAGCTAAATGTACTGTTCTTCAACAATTCACAGACGTCCCCTTTACATTTCAAAAATCTCTTGCATCGCAATCAGAACTCTCAATCAGTCTCCCTTTTCTTCCTTGATTTGCATATTTGTCGCGTCTCTCCAATTGGTTGCCTCTCTGACACCTTCCAGAAATCCGGAATCTGGGGTGTCCAACACCCCGAACCTGGCTTCACCTTCCAGATCCGTCTCGAAGAAATCGGCTGTCTGGAATCCGCTAGAACAATCTGGAAGAGCCTAGCTGCTATCAATCAAGACATCCACGCCTTCATAATACAGGTTGCACATGTTTGTGGTCATTAGTTCCAAAATAGAACCTCCTCTTATCAGAGTTTCATAATGGTCTTGTATGAACGTTTGCTTATCAATATTAGCATCAGTAGTCTCGCACCAAATTTGCACATGTTTCCGGTGGGCGTTCCACAAAAGGAGTTAAAAAAAAACCCGGATAAAATCCCCGCCGAAAAGTTTCCCATTCGACTGCTTGCGACTTCGCCCGGTGAAAACCCGCATTTATAAACTCGGCATATTCCAGTCCAGCGCTTCGAAGCGGACAACTTTGTGTTAATCCACCTATGCCTCACCATCAGCACTTATTATAGGGCACCTGAATGAAGAGTTAACATTGCCTGCAGAAAACCCAATCCAAATACGAAATAGTGTGTCCAAGCTATGACTTTCACTCCATTTTGCACCTGTCCTTATTTCAGTACCGAACACTTTTAGAAATGAACAAATGTCTCCAATCAACCCTTCTTCTGGAAATTTTTTTAACCAGTTAAGCCCAAACGTATATCTAGAAGAAATTCCAATACGATCCGGCCAGGGCTGTACAAGATTTGAATGAATTGCGCTTTTTGTCTTGGAGTCTGCATGTGCAAACCTCCAGAAACGAACATCCATATTTTGAAAACGTCACGCTCAGGAGAAGAATGCTCTCCGTGGCCAAGTCTGTAAATGAATTCTCCATGGTGTTTTCAAGGATGGTTTCGTTGTTCAGGTGTCCTTTAGATGAAAATTTAAAATATTAAATGAAGGGGATCCAGATGTTGATGAGTAGAAAATCTGCAAACTACTTTCCAGGTAAGAGAGGTTTTGCACACGCCTCAGTATTAGACAGTGAAAATTCACCAAAGACAAAGTCTTTGACAAAGTCTTTTCAGACAAAGTCCAAAACACGCCAGTCAATTTTACTTGTCATTTTAATTCGCGTTTGTATTTTCATGACATGTATTTTAAACCGCGAATTGAATAATAGTAGTGACACTTATGACGAATTATTTGCGTACTTACTGTAATTCGCGTTCGTATTCTGATGAATTGTATTTTAAACCGTGAATTGTATATATAAATCATAGGTTACCATTGTAAATATATCCCTTGGTTGATCTTTTATTTGTAATTACATGTCCAGCACTATTTTCTGTCTGTAAAAGATTTTTATGGATAAATAAACCGAACAAAAAATAAAAATAAAAAATAAGGGAGAACGAGAAAACATCTCACTAACGACTCAAACACAACAACGAATCTCATATCAGTCAATCACGGCGATCGCTGGGGATAGCTGTGGTTCCGCTTCCGGCGTGCACTAGGTACACGGCGATTTTGCATCTAGGATCGCTGAAGGTAATTTCGTAAACCACATTGGCCTGACAAATCACAAAAAATCAACGAATTTTTTATTTTTTTTCCTACCCCATTTTCGTTGGGTTTCCCCGTTGATTTTATTTGATGGATCGCTGAACTGGAGTAAGGCGAATTCAACCAATAAGAAAACCGCCCTACACACTGTACCTTTTCAAGCGGTCGTTTTGCCCAACACCGAAAGAGTCTTGTGCAAGGGTAAAAGTCGACGGGAAACTGGGCGACGCCGGGACCGTTACACATCTGTCTATTTACCGTAGAATTTACCTTCTCCTTTGTTACAAGCAAGTTGCGTGTGGGGTAGTTTTGATATGGGTAGAACGAGAAATCATGTCTCGCCTAAGGGCTTTTGGTCAACTTGTTTCTGTCCAACGTGCCTTGTAGGTTGAAAAGAACTAAACAAAAATAATAACTGAGGTAATTATATCGGTTTATTCCGTCCAACGATGCATTGGATTGGAAATAAGACCAAAGGTTTCGATGGAATCCCAGAAATGGGATACTGACTGGACTTCTGATCCAGACAATCGGTCTTGCAAATTTCTTGTCTTCGTCAGACCCCGTAAGCACGTTATACCTAATCAACATAATTTTTTACATTTATAAAAGAAGCACACTGGCGTGCTTTACCGGTTACGGCCTCGACTCTGGTTACGCTCCGAAAACAAAGAACAGATAAGGATTAGCATTATCTTCAGCCCCATTTAAATGGGCATAAGAAATGTCAAAGAATCTTTAGTACAACTTAAATACGACACAACTGTGTAAAAACGTCCGCAGTAAACTTGTCGCCTCATAAAGTGATAAGAAATATAGAAAGTTTCAGTTTCTCTTAATTGTGAATACTGTTGTCTGGTTTCAAGACTTTGCAGAAAGAAAATGAAACAGGAGTGTTCACGGTATTCATTCCGATCGACTTAAAAAAGTTTCTCCTCCATTCGTATCAGTCAACACCTTTAATAGGCTCACTGCTCAAGAAGTGTTTCGGAGTAGCAAAACACTAAAGTAACGTACACTCATGGTACGTTCATTTCGTGTTTGAGCTCAATGACAATAACCTCTACTATTTCTTCATCGTCTCGGACGTAAAGATCCCAATCCCCAGTCACAATTTCAACACGGGTAAGAGCTGTCTTTAAAATTTGGAAAACATGAAGCAATAAGTGTTTTTCATTTGGATTTCAATGGGTAATGCCCTTATTATCGATACCTACGTAAGTACTGCAAACACCTACTTTGGTTACACGCCAGCCATGCCAACCCATACTCGAATTGACATTTCGCCATCAAGTTCTACTCTCTGCCAGATTGTCTCCTGTTCCGTTTGTTTAAGCCACATTAAAAAGAACCCAAAGTTGGCAGGTTTTCATTACCGTTTGTCCAGCTCAATAGTTATGCAGAGATCCTCTAGATTCACCAGAGTCAAATGAAACCGGTTGCAGAATAGCATCTTTTGGTTATCGTTAGAACCCTTGCTTATCAATTGATCGGCACTTTCAAAACAATGTTTGCACATCTTTCCGACCATCGCCGGTGATTAAACCGAGGATTAAACAGGCTAGAAATCCCAGTATCAAAATTTCAGAATGCAAAAATGAAGTTTACACAAGTTTGACTATCGATTAACCCTTGCTTATCAATTTGGACATCAATGCCTTCAAAATACAGTTTGCACTTGTATGTGATCATTAGTTGATTAGTTCTTAGGATAGGATAGGATATGATACTTATTTTATTAATAAACACGGTTTAACTCTTCTGTATTTACATCTACTGCACTAATGGAAAAACCTACGTTTTTGCTGGCGTGCAGTAGTAAAGGTTAACCATTTTCTAAACACACCAACAAACAACATAATAAATAACTAATGAAAAAAAAGAAAAAAAAAGGAAAAGAACAGACCCCCCCCCACAAAAAAAAACACAAAAAAAAAAAAACAGACCAGACTCCTTCACATTATAACCTCCAAAATAAACATATACCTCCTAACAACCCTACTCCCTCCCTACCACCCCTTCAAGAATAGAACAGAGAATAGAAGAGAACCGTCCTTACACAGGGGGCTTGTTCGATTTCAAGCTGTCATTTTGCCCAACACCGAAACAGTCTTGTGCAAGGGGCAAAAGTTTACGGGAAACTGGGCGACGCCGGGACCGTTACACATCTGTCTATTTACCACGGAATCTACCTTGCCCTTTGTTACAAGCAAGTTGGTTGTGGGGTAGTTTTGATATGGGTAGAACGAGAAATCATGTCTCGCCTAAGGGGCTTTTGGTCAACTTGTGCCTTGTAGGTTGAAAATAACTAACAAAAATAATAACTGAGGTAATTAAATCGGTTTATTCCGTCCAACGATGTTGGATTGGAAATAAGACCAAAGGTTTCGATGGGATCCCAGAAATGGGATATTGACTGGACTTCTGATCCAGACAATCGGTCTTGCAAATTTCTTGTCTTCGCCAGACCCCGTAAGCACGTTATACCTAATCAACATAATTTTTTACATTTATAAAAGAAGGACAATGGCGTGCTTTACCGGTTACGGCCTCGACTCTGGTTACGCTCCGAAAACAAAGAACAGATAAGGATTAGCATTATCTTCAGCTCCATTTCAATGGGCATAAGAAATGTCAAAGAATCTTTAGTACAACTTAAATACGACACAACTGTGTAAAAACGTCCGCAGTAAACTTGTCGCGTCATAAAATGATAAGAAATATAGAAAGTTTCAGTTTCTCTTAATTGTGAATACTGTTGTCTGGTAGACTTTGTAGAAAGAAAATGAAACAGAAGTGTTCACGGTAGTCATTCCGATCGACTTAAAAAAGTTTCTCCTCCATTCGTATCAGTCAACACCTTTAATAGGCTCACTGCTCAAAAAGTGTTTCGGAGTAGCACGACACTAAAGTAACGTACACTCATGGTACGTTCATTTCGTGTTTGAGCTCAATGACAACAACCTCTACTATTTCTTCATCGTCTCGGGCGTAAAGATCCCAATCCCCAGTCACAATTTCAACACGGGTAAGAGCTGTCCTTAAAATTTGGAAAACGTGAAGCAATAAGTGTTTTCCATTTGGATGTCAATGGGTAATGCCCTTATTATCGATACTGCAAAGTAAGTACTGCAAACACCTACTTTGGTTACACGCCAGCCATGCCAACCCATACTCGAATTGACATTTCGCCATCAAGTTCTACTCTCTGCCAGATTGTCTCCTGTTCTGTATGTTTAAGCCACATTAAAAAGAACCCAAAGTTGGCAGGTTTTCATTACCGTTTGTCCAGCTCAATAGTTATGCAGAGATCCTCTAGATTCACCAGAGTCAAATGAAACCGGTTGCAGAATAGCATCTTTTGGTTATCGTTAGAACCCTTGCTTATCAATTGATCGGCACTTTCAAAACAAAGTTTGCACATCTTTCCGGCCAGCGCCGGTGATTAAACTGAGGATTAAACAGGATAGAAACCCCAGTATCAAAATTTCAGAATGCAAAAATGAAGTTTACACAAGTTTAACTATCGATTAACCCTTGCTTATCAATTTGGACATCAATGCCTTCAAAATACAGTTTGCACTTGTCTGTGGTCATTAGTTGATTAGTTCAAGAATAGAACAGAGAATAGAAGAGAACCGTCCTTACACAGGGGGCTTGTTCGATTTCAAGCTGTCGTTTTGCCCAACACCAAAACAGTCTTATGCAAGGGGCAAAAGTTTACGGGAAACTGGGCGACACCGGGACCGTTACACATCTGTCTATTTACCACGGAATCTACCTTTCCCTTTGTTACAAGCAAGTTGCGTGTGGGGTAGTTTTGATATGGGTAGAACGAGAAATCATGTCTCGCCTAAAGGCTTTTGGTCAACTTGTTTCTGTCCAATGTGCCTTGTAGGTTGAAAAGAACTAACAAAAATAATAAATTTATTCGGTCCAATGCTGTACTGGAAACAAGACCAAAGGTTTCGATGGGATCCCAGAAATGGGATACTGACTGGACTTCTGAACCAGACAATCGGTCTTGTAAATTTCTGGTCTTCGTCAGACCCCGCAAGCACTTTATTATACCTAATCAACATCATTTTTTTACCCTTGTAACATAAGGATAATGGTGTGCTTCACCGGTTACAGCCACGACTCTGGTTACGCTCCGAAAACAAAGAACAGATATGCAGGATTTGCTTGCATCTTCTTTTTTACCTCTTTTGACGTTGACAAATTTATCTCGTAAAACGAGAAATCTTGTCTCGCTTAAGGGCTTTTGGTAAACTTGTTTCTGTGCAATGTGCCTTGTAGGTTGAAAAGAACTATCAAAAACAATAAATTTATTCCGTCCAATACTGTACTGGAAACAAGACCAAAGGTTTCGATGGGATCCCAGAAGTGGGATATTGACTGGTTCTCTGGTTACGCTCCGAAAACAAAGAACAGATATGCAGGCTTTGCTTGCATCTTCTTTTTTACCTTTTTTGACGTTGACAGATTTATCTCGTATTAAAACTACTTTTTTTAATTTTGGGAAATTTTTATGCCGGTTTTTGAAATACCAATCCAGTTCTTTTAAGATGGAAAACTATGGTTTAAAAAAGCCCATTGATATTTTGAAAAAAAAAGAAACGGGAAACATTTTTCTAAAAAATTTGTTCCATAAAGCACACTTTGTCCGATGCATTGCTTCGATTGTATTCTGGTTAAAGCGTTAGGTAGACTTCATTTAGGATAGTGTAGGCTAATTGTTTTTTAAATTACGTAGAGATTTTATGAAAGTATATGGTCTAGTTATTAGTCTGTAGACCGATTGTGTGAATTTTATTATATTTTTTTCTACTCGCCAGCTTTGGCGGATACAAATAAATGAATTGAATTGAACTGAATGGATTAGCATTATCCCTAGCCCCATTTCGAATTTGACTTCAGAAAAAAAGATTCACTTCTACCCGACTACGTGAGAATAACTTGTCCAATGAGAAAATAAATCTCACATTTGGACTCGGTATGTATATATGCCCCCATATCTAGACCCTAATCGACTTTAGAAAAACTTGCGCTCTTTGCCAAATTTTCGGTTTTGGCCGGAGAGATAAAGAAACCGGAGAAAATAAGAATCTAAAGTTTAGACTAGGATTCAGCATGTATTTTTACCCCTTTATCACGTGTATAACAGACTTCAGCAAAAATACTTTTCCTTCTATGAACTTACCCCCGTATTGAATCTGTAATATCATTTTCAGATAATGATGTCATAGAAGCCTTTGAAGGTGTTCTGTCTCAAATTACCAGTGAAAATAAAAAGTTAGCTTTAATGGGGGATTACAATATTCATTTGCTTAATTCGGGAGCGCGGATTTCCTTAAAGTTCAATGGGCCCATCAAACTACCCCAATCCCACTCTGTAACAACCTAGGAACAATGCTTACCCCCTAGATCAGCAGCTTTTCCAACAGTTTCCTCTCTGTGATATTTCAAAGCGTAATTTTCTGGGACAGTACATGCTCAATTTACTAGCTTGGACAAAGATAAAAGTGATGTTTCTTATAATACTTAGTAGATATTTGTTTTATGCATAAATCAGCTTGTATAATTCAGATTTGAAAAGGTTATTTGTGTTTTAATGATTTTTGTAGTATATTATTTTATATAAGCTTATTGGATATTCTGGTACATTTTATAAAGCAAGCTAATCAAGCTTCACAACACTATTCCACAAAGAAAACTTTTATTAGGCACTTTAAGCCATGGAACATCCGATGAAAGACAGGTAAACTGCATCTGCGGCTTGACTTTGGTGACATCTCAAATATATCCTTTTATATCAAGCATTGCTGGGAGTTTTTGAATTTCCTGCCACGATATCCCAGCTCCTAAGATTTGGATCGCCGAAATGCCAGAGAGGTAAAGACAAGGGATAACAAGAAAACGGCCGATTTTCGTAGCGCCTTCTAAAGGAAGTCCGAAAAGTGTCCATTGTGCTTTAAATATAGAGATTTAACAGAAAAGAGTTTAAAAAAACTAGTAAAAATTTAGATCATGTTGATATTTCGGAAGTTTTTAAAAGTAAGTGTGTAAATGAGTCTTATGATTTATTTGTGGAGACATTTCTCAAGGAGTTTGATAAGTGTTGCCCAAAGGTTGCCCATTTAAACAAGTAAGAAAGAAAAAAAAAATCCAAGGAAGGAATGGATGCCAACTGGTATACTTGCATCCTTAAAAATGAAGAATAAGATGAATAAGGATTATCTAAAAGACCCAACTGATCAAAAACTCCAGTTTTTTCAAAGAATACTGGAATCAATTAAGTAAAATTAAAAGGCATGCTGAAAAAAATATATTATGAAAGGGAATTTGAGCAAATCAAAGGAAATATGAAGAAGACATGGACAACAAGACCACAGGTTTCGATGGGATCCCAAAAATTCAATATCTGATCCAGACAACAGGGTCTTGTCTTAGCCAGATCCAGTCTTCGCCAGACTCCTTGAACATTTTTAAAATTAAAATTCAGAAACAGATTAAGGCAAAATAGCTAATCACCTGAGAAAACCAAGTTCAGATTTGGATTCAGCATGTGTGTTTACCCCTATCATATCTGTTTTGACGAAAACTTCCTGCCACTTCTGCTGATTTCCCGGTTCCGGCCGAACTCCAGAACTACTTGTCCGGCGAAAAAAGAAAGCTCAAACACGAAATCAGGGTATCTTCTTTCCCCAGTAATGAACATCTAATCAACTTCAAATAGAAATTTAGCTTATAACAAATTTTCCGATTCCAGCCGGATTCCGGTCGAACTATATGTCCGGGTATAATATGATTGTCATACAGGGACTCAGCATCTCTTCTTACCCCTAAATCGCTTATCTAATCAACTAGAAATAAAACTTTGACTTCCAACAGTTTTCCGGTTTTGGCGGGATTCCGGACGAACTATACATGTCCGGGTAGAAACTTGTTTTCAGATAAGTGTTCAGCATGTCTTCTTGCCCTAAATCGAACATCTAATCAACTCCAAATAAAACTTTTAATTTTGACAAACTTTCCGGTTTGGGCAGGATTCCGGTCGAAATACTTGTCCGTCGAGAAAATAGTTTTCACCGTCGTCTTCAGCATGTCTTCCTACCTCTAAATCGATCATCTAATCAACTTCAAATAAAACTTTTACTTTCAACAAACTTTCCGGTTTGGGCCGGATTCCAGGCGAAATACTTGTCCGTCGAGAAAATAGTTTTCACCATCGTCTTCAGCATGTCTTCCTACCCCTAAATCGAACATCTAATCAATTTCAAATAAAACTTTTACTTTCAACAAACTTTCCGGTTTGGGCCGGATTCCGGGCGAAATACTTGTCCGTCGAGAAAATAATTTTCACCATCGTCTTCAGCATGTTTTTCTACCCCTAAATCGAACATCTAATCAACTTCAAATAAAACTTTTACTTTCAACAAACTTTCCGGTTTTGGCCGGATTCCGGGCGAACTACTTGTCCGATGACAAAATGGTTTTCACCATCGTTTTCAGCATGTCTTCTTACCCCATATTCGACTATCACATTAGCTGTTTCAAAACATTTTGTTCGTCCCTTAATTTGAATCCCCTCCCCCACCCCTAAATGTAGAGCTACAAAGCCCATCTACGAACTTGACTGGTCCGACGACCCAACGAACCCTCACACCAAGTTTTATCTCATTCCCTTCGAGAGTTATCGTGCTTACAGACGGACGGACGGACGGACGGACGGACAGACGGACAACTTTTGCGATGTCATAGGTATCCCTCCACTTACGTTTTGGGATCCCAAAAACTAGACCTACGTTTCCTGGGCAACGTGAAGTTTTGCGGCAACCTTTGTCCGGCTTCGCCGACTAAAGGGTTGCGAGAGCAACACTTTGGTTTTGTTTCTTCGCTGTCGGTTAAATGCTGGAGTTGTCAACTTATCGAAGCTTTTAAAACGGTTTGTTCTAAAAAGAAGAATCACATGATCAATTAAAAGCTATTCTTTAGCGTTGTAAAAACAACAACAAAACAATATCGGAAGAAGAGACTAAATTGACTTTGCGGTCAGTTGAACTTTATCCTTTTCAATCGTAGACATCGTGACGGATGAAAACTTGGAATAATATCTTATATAATCTAGTTGGTATTACAAAGCTATCCGTAACTTTTCAGCTATTAATTATTACGAAACTACCTCATTGTTTTACATTATCGTTTGTACCACTTGTGTAAACAGTTAATCCTAGGTTATAGTGATAGACCATCGATACAACCTTTCTTACCGTCATATTTACAGAAATCGAATACAATGTGCACCAATTTGGAAAATTTCTAGCCCCTCGTGAACCGATTCCTACTTACAAGTCCCTCTCCCGTGATAGACATCAAGTTCACCGGAAACAAATAATGGGTACACCAGCTAGCAAAAGTTGCAGACCCCTCATCGCTGAACATGATTGTAGCATAACAGCCGATTATTTCTTATTTCGATTATTTCAAGTCCCATGCATGTCTTACAATTGGGAACAAAAGTGTTCTTGCCATCGAATACACCGGAAACAAATAACAGGTACACCAACTAGCAAAAGCTGCAAACTCCTCACTGCCGAAGATGAGTATGAGCTATCAGTCGACTGTTTCTCACTAGTCCCATACATGTCTCACAACTGGTATCGCCTGTTTTTGGTTTCAGTGTGTACCTTACTCCTGAAGTTGTCAACCCCTTGAAACTTTCAAACCCTTCTTCAAATGGTTCGAATGTATCCAAATCTTCTATCTCTCTTGGATCGTTCATGGTCAAATCAACAGACTCTCTACGGTGGCTCGGCATAACATTCAAATCTTCATTGGTCAAAATTTTGCTCTTCGGTTGTTCAAGAAGTTTCTAGATCAATCCGTACCGCCTATGGGCGCATCGTCCCCAACCGGGGGCGCTATAATCTTAAAGCTTTGGGAAATTTGTACAGCACCTTCTGCGCTCCTTCTATACTATTTTGTTCTGGCGTCACTCATGTTCTGCGAAAGAAGGAGATTAAAAAGATGAGATCATGTTATTTTAAATATGCAAAGCACCTGCTCCACTTATCGAAATTATGTCATAACCATACATCGACGGAGAAGTTCAAAATTCAAGACACAAGTGCTACCCTTTTGGATGTTTCCTCATCGCTTTCAAAAATCATGGACGACAGGGCCCAACCAGCACACGACGTCGTCCACTGTTTCCTGACGATTAAAAATTAAGTGTTTTTTTCTGTGTTTGTATATGTTTTGTTTACTTTCTTCATTTACTCCGCCTTTCCGAAATGGCGGGTCATAAATAAATTACTTACTTACTTACTTACTGGTTTATCTCATGAAGGATTTTTGTTCAAAAAATGGATGACATATACTTTGATCAGCTCATCAAGGGCTATCGATTGCCCTAACAACAACAAAAGAATAACGGAAAAAGGGACTAAATTGACTTTGCAGTCAGTCGAACTTTATACTTTTCAATCGTAGCCATCGTGACGGATGAAAACTTGGAAAAATATCTTATATAATCTAGTTGGTATTATAAAGCTATCCGTAACTTTTCAGGATTAAAATACCATCGATGACACTATTAAGTATTAACAAATTACCGCATTGTTTTACATTATCGTTTGTACCCGTTCCGGAAACAGTTAATCCTAGGTTACAGCGATAGACCATCGATACAAACTTTCTTACCGTCCGATTTATATAAATCGAATACAATATGCAACAATTTGCACAAATTTCTAGCCCCTCGTGAACCGATTCTTACTTACAAGTGCCTCTCCCATGATAGACATCAAGTTCACCGGATAAAAATAATGGGTACACCAGCTAGCAAAAGTTGCAAACCCCTCATCGCTGAAGATTTTTGTAGCATAACAGCCGATTATTACTTACAAGTCCCTTGCATGTCTTACAATTGGGAACCAAATTGCTCTTACCATCGAATACACCGGATACAAATGACAGATACACCAACTGGCAAAAGCTGCAAACCCCTCATTGCCGAAGATGATTATGAGCTAACATATTTCGATTGTCGCGTATAAGTCCCCTACATGTCTCACAACTGGTATCGCCTATTGTTGGTTTCGTGTGTACATTCCTACTGAAGTTGTCAACCCCTTGAAACTTTCAAACTGGTGTATGTCATGAAGGAATTTTTGTACAAAAAAATGGATGACATATGCTTTGATCAGCTCATCAACGGCTATCGATTGCCGTTGAAAAAAAAAATTCTACCTGTCTTACTTCAAAAGTTGACGTTTTTGCCGTAGGCCAACTTTCTAACGTCACCACTTAGGAAGGAGCAAAGGATAAGCTCCAATTTCTTTAGCAATAAGAGAACTTCTAAAGTTTAAGAGGTGTATCTGATACCATTTCTCTACCGCACACCCAAGTGCAAAAAAAAACGAATGATAAACACAAATGGATAGAAACAATAGATGACAGCACTTTCGGACCCGTGGGAAAAAGCCACTTTTTGGTTTCTGTAGATTTTTCTATTTATCACTCAATGAAGATATGTTGGCTGTGGGGCCGGGTAACTTCCGCATATATTTTACACTTATAGATTTTAGTCCATCTTCAATCTGAAACTGGTGTCTGCCTGCTTGCGGGCTAGAACGGAGCTTTCCACTCGAAAGCAGAACCACGGTTTGATCAAACGAAAGGTTGGCTGCACAACTTCGGATAGTCCTCTCTGATATAGGCTATATAACCCCTCTTCACTTCGCACACCGTAGGCTCTGGCTCGAGGACAAGCAAAAACCATCCTTTTTGGCCCCATCAATTACCAGGAATAAAATGAAATCGGCGGCATAGGAATCGCAAAACAGTTAATGAAATAATGGGCCATTAAATAGGAAAAGGGCAAATGAAAAAGATGAAAATCGGAGACAATGTTGTTAATGATCCAAAAGAAATTGAGGAAAATCTGTGTAAATATTTTTCTGAGGAAGGTTCAAAACTGTGTCATCAGGCAGCTAAAAGATCAACAAGCCCAACTCGACACGTAACTCTGAATTCCTGTTTACGAAGTGCGATGAAAAAGAAATAGACGAAATAATCATGAAAATGAATTCACAATCTTGTGACATTGACGAACTGTCGTTAAAAATTGTAAAAGCAACCAAACACAAAGTTTATTCTGAAGTTATTAGAACGTCGATATGGAGGTAAGAACACATGCGAAATCCATATCTCAAGTTTATTTTCTCGCTGGACAAGTAGTTCGACTGGAATCTGGCCGAAATCGGGAATGTGGCATCATAGTTCTATGACAACAAACTTCACTTCCAAGTGGAATTTGTTTCGGAAGTAGATCGAGGTTTGATACGCAGGTACGAATACCTACTATGCCGTCGGGAAACCTTGGGAAATGGGACACTGGGAAAAAAAATTGGTACAAGCAAAACTTCATTCTGAACAGGTGAAGTTTATTCTGGAGAGGGGTTAGAACATATGCTAAATCCGAGTATGAACTTTACTTTCTCGCTAGACAATAAGTCGGAATCCGGCCAAAGCCGGAAATTTGTTAGAAACAAAATCTGTGACGGAAATCGACAATCTCGTACAAGTAGTTTGACCGGAATCTGGCCAAAACTGGAAATTTGGAAGAAGTAAAAAACAAAACTGGAGTCGATCGGATAATGTATATTGGGGTAAGCATACATTTTGAATTCACATATGAACTTTATTTCCTCGTTGGACATATATTTGCCCGGAATATAGCAAAACACGGAAATGCTATGATATGAAGGTACGGATATTAATATGGTAGTAAGAATTTTTACTTTGAAAGTTTGGGAGGGAAGGGGTTCAAAAATGTAGGGGCATACAAGTCCTCCTATAAATTTGCTTGGAAAAGCTTTGTGTACTACTAACCTTTTCCAAATGTTTGTATGTGTTTATTTGTAAATCTGAATGGCAAAGAACGCACCTCTCCTTCAACCGATTGTCAGTTTCGGAAAGATCAGGAAATATTCCACTCTGGGATCCCATCGAGACTTTTGGTCTTGTTCTTTTCGAGGTCCGGAACTGACCAGACCACGTTGAGAAAGTGACGGAGCAACGCGCATGTCTCCAGAAACTGTGGTCACCTCCTGACTATTTTAATCAGGGCTTCTTTAATTGTTTATTTAATTGCCGAAGGAATGGGTGAACTGAAAAGAACGTTTTATTGGGAGTGAGAGCAGCTGCCAAAAGGTTAATAATGTGGCGGTCTTTCAGACTATGAACGCATTCAATATTTGACAGTACAAAATGGAGTCAGCTGGATTTTGTTGTAGCTAATATTAACGCGTACATAACGTATAATATACATCACGCATTCCATCGTTCAAGTTCCCAAAAACAGTTGAGAAGTTGCCGGACTCCCGGCAAAGTGTTTTGGCAGATTCCAACCCGACGAAAAACTTATCTCAAAATAGTGGTATGATGTCGTACGAAAAAGTAGCACACAGTACGAACTGATGCTACTCATGCTTCTATATCAAGCCTACCGTGTTACTGTATGCTACTGTTAGCAAGACTGGATATTACTAAAGCAAGACAGGGGGCTACCGGAAACTACTGTCTCTACTACTAGTTAAGATTGGCACATTGAGGCACATTAAATGATAGTGTTCTTTACTATTACATATGAGGATAATGCAGCTTTTTCGTACAACTATCATACACGCAGGCTAAAAAATTTCATCGGGAAGCTGCGCGGGGATTAAATATGGGAAAGTTGGCGCTTAACAGTGGGTTGGCATTTTAACAAAATCGCTGGAAAACAAATGCAACACTTCGGAAGACGAACTTACCAGAAGGAAGAGCGAAAGGAACAGATCCAAGTCCAATACCGAAACTGACGACGAAGAGAATGATGAATAACACACACAGATACGGCGTGAACGAGTAGACTTGCTCCTAAAAGAGTAAAGATGTACTTATATATGCGTACAAAAGCTTGCAAAATCAAGATTCCATAAGGACGTTTTTAAGTGGGGTTTTGGCAACAGAATTGCCGATGGCCTTACGGAAGATGCGGTTAATGCTGAATCTATCAATAGTTTCAAGTGCATTGTTGATGGGAATTTTAACTCTGATCAGTTCGACTACTCAAAATTTCTTAGAGTTATTTAGAGGCGAAAGCCTTTTCTCTTGCTTTGTATTATTATTATTATTATTATCCATGTCGATAAGCATTTTCCCACATGGAAAACAAAGCTATGCCAAAGCTGTAACTGCACAACTTCATTTCTATGAACCTTAAAAGGGTTACAACTTTAAACTTCAGAACTTTGGGACGCCATTTGCTCGGCTCCGCTAACAATTTTGGCATTGCTGTTGAATCTCCCCGAGCACCTCCAATCTCCTCTTCCCATCCATCAAGTTTTACTCGAATAGGAGCACATCTAAAAATGTCCGGTTCCCGCTTCATCCCCCCCCCTACCGTGGCCGGATCCAATCCGGACGCCAAATAACAAAATCTAGGTCGCATATATTCGGTACTGTCCAACTTGCATCCTGGTGGATCTTCGGTCCACCCATTTAGTTTTTGTGCATGTCACGAAGTTTTCTGAGCCTGCCACTCCAACTCCCCCAACCGTGGCCGCATTTTGTTCGGATATCTAGATCAAGAGTTCTTATCACTCAGAAAGTTTCACTCGAATCGGAGCAACTTACGCCAGTCAGTAATATCCGATTCCCCTTCCCTCAACTCACCAAAATGGTCGGGTCCAGGAACTGAAGTTCCCTAGGGCATGGTGTCGGGTCCTCAAGTCAATTTGGTCGGTTCACTAATAGGCCTGCCATATTTCATCGTCATCCTAACTCGCGATTACTGGAATTCCGCGAAACCCCCTTCAACTCCCCCCACAGAGCGCCGAGTCGATCTAGGGCCTATGCTTGTTGTTCCCACCAATTTCCATCCCGACCCCTCGACTCTAAGCGTTTCACGAGATTTCCGGTGCCCCCCTCCAACTCCCCCTCCCACAAGTATCGGATCCGGACTGGAGTTGAAATGGAGCATCTGAGACGATGGCTATTTCTACCTGCCAAGTTTCATTCAAACTTCGATCACCCGTTCAAAAGTTAGGCGTGCCACTAGACTCTCAATTCCCCATTCCTGCACTCCCCCACGATGGTCGGATCAGAGAAACGACTAATTCTCAACCGAAGCTCAGGATCACCAGAATTCCCTCCAACTCCCCCACAGTGCCCGAATCCGGTCCGGCTATGCCAATCTCTTCCCATCAAGACCCATCCCGCTCCCTACACTCTAAGCGTGTCCCAAGATTCCCCCTCCCCCCCCCCAACTCGACCCAAGGTCCCCAGATCCTGGATTTGAAGTGGGTCGCCAGAGAAACGAGGTCTTTCCAAATATCAAGTTACATCAAAGGACCCCTCGCACTATTTACTCTTTAACTTACTGTATTTTAAAATATTTGAATACTTTGAAACTATGCTGTGCTTTCAAGAAATAACCCACGGTTTTGGCTGTTTCAAGCCTTTTCCGAGACCCGTGGACTTGTAGCGAAAACAGGGAAACAATTTACATAACCGGTTTTTCTGATAGAAAAACTTCTCGCAGACAACCGCCGACAGCGTGATACACATCGAAGGTAGCAAAACACGGCAAGTGAGAAAATTAGCGCGGTTTTCTTAGAGGGGTTAGAATGTAAGTACGAAATTGGGGTCTCCGGGTTTTAGACATATATGGAGTGACTATGGAAGTAGGTTGCATTAATATTATAGGTAAGACAGGTCCTTCAAGATGCGGTCACCCGTTCGAAAGTTTCAGATTCAGGTTATTTCAAATATCAACACATATCGTAGCTTGGGGCAAAATGGCGTGTTGAATACGTCAGTACATGAAGGCAAATCAATAATGTCTGTCATAATATCAAGATCAATATTCAAACTGAATATGGCCTAACACAAAAACATAAAAGTGAGACACACACAAGAATGACTAAACCTCTTTGTTGAAAATTTGTACAAATTTAGGGATAAAACTATTTAGGTACCGCTCCGTACGGTAGTAACGGGGTTCTAGCTTGGCTATTCGCTCCGCAAACACTCTTTGCGGACGCAAACGTTGAGGTTGGAAGAGAGGCGGCAGAAGGGAGCGGAAGGAGGGGTTCTGTAGGGACTTCATACCAAAATCTCTGGTATGAAGCTGTTACTGAATCAGTGTTGTAATGGGTGATTGCGAGCTTGTAGGGCAAGTGGAAAAACAAAGTATCCAAAATTCTGTTACCTCGTTATAGATGAGTGATAATGCTAATCCTACAAGTGAGATTCCAGTGCTTGCAGTACTGAAGAGAACCAACTTCCGCAGGCTTACTTTGGCAATTAACCAAACCCCACCTGCAGCCATTGCTATGTTGAAAGCAGCTGCCCCTAAGTTGGCAAAATCTATCTGCAAACCTGACAGTCCAGCAGCAGTAAAAACGGACGTTGAGTAGTAAAACACCTAGTAAAAATATAAGGTTAGCTCATAGCAGTACCGTATCCAGGGGGGGGGGAGGCTAGGGGGTTATCATCCCCCCAGAAACATAAAAAAATAATTATTTGTATAGGCTTTTCCCTCTGATCTATGTCTTTTTTTACTTTTTTGTCCGAACCGCAGGCAACCCCCCCCCCCCCCGAGAGGCCCCCCCCCAACAACAAAAAAAATCCTGGATACAGGCCTGGCTCATAGTAATCTTTCTGACACGCTCATGTTCCTCCCGGTCGGCTATCTACTCAAGGTTGCCACATATCGCACGATATAACTTTTTTGTCACTCCTGTCCTACGTATGACATAAAAATTTCTCTACTTATTATCCAAGTGTGTCATCTTTGCATGAGTCATTACGATCAAAGGAATCATTTCACCTTTTTTCATAAAAATGAAATTCAGCTGTGTCACTTTGCAGCATTGGTTCCGACCAACACTGACCAACCAAACCATTTCACTTTGTTTTGATGAAAATAAAATATCACCCCCATTCATTCCCTTTTTTGGACTAAAAGTCGCTCTATTTTATTATCCAAGTGTGTCATTTTTGCAGAAATTACTCCGACCAAAAGTGACCGACCAAACCACTTCACTTCGTGGTCATGAAAATACAATTTTACTTTTTCGTCAGGCTGTCAATCCTCTGGATGAACGTCGGGGATTACAGGTTTGTTTCCTTCCCCGACGTTCACCCAGAGAATTGACAGCCTGACGAGGACCCTGCCAAGAAGGGCCGAAATATCGCTGATGAAGAATCATAGCTGACGTATCCGTTGTAAACATTGTTTGAATAAATGTTTCAAAGACAGCTTGGGCTCAAAGAATATTTACAATTTTACTCCCAATTTACTCTCTGTTTTGGGCTAAAACCTAAAAGCCACTCCTTATTTTTGTTTTGTGTGGCAATCCTGTATCTCCAGTGGGAAAACTGATGGGCGGAACACAACCAAGAAGAGACCTTAGGCGTATTCTCACCTCCCCCGTTTTTGTTTGTCTCGGTGACTCGCTCCCCGTACGGACGGGGAATGCTCCAATTATCATCACCATCATCAAAAAGGACTCCCTTTGAGATTCAGAGGGGAATCACTTTTTGCTGGTGCTGCGTAAAATTAATAAGAAAACAATCAGAATGAACAAAACCAAAAATAAAGTGGATCCAGACTAATTTCGTCAACTGCATATTTTTTTGTCGAACTAAATCCATTTTGGAACCGTTCCCCGTATTCTCGCCGTTTCTGTCCGCGGAGTCCACATGGAGTAACTCCATCTATTCTCACCGTTCCCTTCGATTCCCCGACGAGTCCTCGAGGAGAATACGGCTCTTATTGTTCTTTCGCCGAAACGCAGAGCTAAGAAGATTGTAGGGGGTAGCCTAGTCACTTACCGCTGATATTCCACTCAACTGAAGGGCGACATGGCTCAAGAGGCACAAAAACATGGGCATCCTGAGATCCCTTCTCGTTTCCCAGATTCTGCGAAGGCCCCAACTTTCGGTTACAGTCCCTTCCTCAATGGCGTCTCGTTCTTTAGTGTATAATTTGATATCTGAAGAATCTGAGATTTCAGTTAGAGTACATCCTCGAAGCTTTGCTAGGGCTAGAAAGAAAGAAGACATTTTTATCGGTATTGACTAAACTTCAGCCCAGTGGCTCCCAACCGGTGGTACGCGTACCCCAAGGGGTACGTGAGGCCCTTGCAAGGGGTACGTGAAGGAACCAAAATAGCTGTAGCTTCAAAATCTCTCCTCACTCATTTTTGATTGCCGAAAGCCTAATGTTACCAGCAGAGGCATCACCAGCCAAAATGTATCTTAAGGGGCAAGGTATTCTTACTGGCCGACATGTCATTTTACCGACTTTTTTTGTTTGTTTAAGTAACTGCTTTTACAAAAATCGTGGGGCTTCGCACCGACTCTTTTCTTTTTAATCGTCCATCTGGCTTGTCAAACCGTGCTTGACGCCTCTGGTTACAAGCCTTAGTGAAAGACAGTAAAATAATCTTGATTCAAAAACAGCTAGCCTACTGCCATAAAATCTGTTCCTGTGTCAAACAATATTGTTTCAAGACGAATCGAAGACATTGCAAGTAATATTGTCATTCAGGTTGCGAATTAAGCGAAAGAAAAAGTTTGCGACGCAGCTTGATGAAAGCACGGAGAGCATCAAAACCAAACACACAAACGGTCTGACTGTAATGTATGATAATAACAATCGTCTTTTTCACATTCTGAAAAATGGGGTACGCAATCTTTTCGAACCTTGATTAGGGGTACGCGGTTCGGAAAAGGTTTATGGTTGAGGTTTGTAGGACAGACACAAATAAAAATAAACTGTCTTAGGGGGAAGAATAGTAAATACAATACGGGCTTATTTTCAAAAGTTAAGTGACGTAAATAGTTAAGAATGGGTAAAAATATATTAAAATTAACGTCAAGGAGGAATAGCCACAAAAACTACGAAATAAGATTTTTTTTCTTTTTTTTTAAGTAACATAAAAATAAGTTAAATTATGGCTACGGGTTATACAAAAAAAAAAAAAAAAAAAAAAAAAAAAAAAAAAAGGTTGGGAACCACTGCTTTAGCCGATTATCTACGGCCCGTGACGTTTCAAAGGAACAGCAAAATTCGATTTAATTAATGTTGCAGTATAGCCAATATATTTGTATCTATATATATATAGCCGAGCGGCCAGCACCCGAAAGTTATATATACCTCAACATTCAAGATTTCCCCTCCCTCCACTCCTCCACGATGGTCGTCTCGGGCAACTGGCAATTTCCAGTCAATCTGGTTGAGTCCCTGATACGTCTGCCAAGCCCAGCCTACCTGGAAGTACCGTAACTCCGTCTCACCGGAAAACCGGAACTACCCTCCAATTCCCCCACAGTGCCCAATTAAGGTCCAGTTGTGTCAATGATATACCTAGGGCTTGTGCTTGTTGCTCCCACCAAGTTTCATCCCGATCGCTCCACTCTAAGCGCGTCACAAGATTTTGAATGGGGTGTTGAATGTCAGATTTTTGTTTTGTTTTAAGTGTTAACGAGCCTTTTTTTGTTGTTTATAGTTGTTGACAATACGTAATCGAAGTCAGAACACGACAGTATTCTAGACTTTCTGCAGAGATTGTCACTACGAGAATTTCCGGTAAAAGCTCGAAAAATTCCGGTAAAAGATCGAAAAATTCCGGTAAAATTCTGAAGCTGCACCCCCCCCCCCCCCCCCCCAATCAGGAAGGTATCGGGACGCCCCTGACATTGGTGATGGTGTTTCAAAAGGGGGGACCTATGAGGAAATCTGCAGATGTGTATTACGAAGGAATAAAGTTGGTGGTGAAGGAAGAGTTTGTGTATTTGAGGGTAAAAATTTGAGTAATGGTAAGTTTAGTAAGCAATTTGAGCATGCAGTAGGAAAGGGTACTAGAGTTAGCAATTTTGTGATTAAAAGTCATTTGAGGCGTATAAAGAATGTAGGTTTCCAGAAAAGGATTATCGGTACGAAGATATTGCCGACAATACATTATGGTACTGAAGTATGCCGGATGAAAAATTTATCTCAAAATAGTACTATGCTACCACATGCTTCTACTTCAAGGCTACCGTGTTACTGCATACTGCTAGATGCTACTATTAGCAAGACTGGATGCTACTATGGCAAGACATGATGCTACTTGATACTACTACATAAGATTGGACCAGTCTGAGGCACATTAAATAATAGTATTTTTTGCTATTACATAGTATACATGCAACGTTTTCGTACTACTACCATACTACTATGCAGGCTACAAATTTTTTCATCGGGGGGGGGGGGGGGGGGGGGGTAGGGATTTTAAAAAGTTAGAAAGTATTCAGTCTAGGTATTTTAAGAGGATGTTAGGTCTATCGGATAGATTCAGTAATATAGTATTAAAAGGGGATTTAGGTATTTATAGGTTAAGGATTGATAAGTGGGTAAGAATAATAAAATTTTGGGGAAAAATAATAAATATGCCCCGTGTAAGACCACTGAAGGCAGCATATCTGGAGGCATTGAAAGATAGACACCAAGATTCTTGGCCTTTTCAAGTAAAGAAGATCCTAGAACAATGTGGCCTCCCCGGATGTTGAGGAGAGGGACCTGCACCACAGTCTCCCGAACAAGCTATCCATGAATTGGTTCGACGAATACTTCAACACCAGGAAATTCAGTCACGGCATGAGGAAAAGGACCAGGCAGAATCGTTGCGTTTTTACGCCAAGGCAAAATATTGTTGGGGGGAAAAAATTTACCTTGAGTGTCGTCTGTTCCATGAGGAACTTGTGTTATTTATGGGTTTGAGAGGGGATGGTTTATCTCTTGGTAAAAGAAGAAAATATCTGGGTAAAGTCAGGGTTAAACTGGTCCTTACTCTTGCCCTATGTGTGGATGTGATAATGAAAGTATGAGCCATTTTGTGGGAGAGTGTGAGGAATTGAATGGGTTGAGACAAGAGTTGTTTGGAGTGAGAACGTGTGGGAGTGAGTGGATAACTGAGAGAATGAAAGAGAAAATTTTCCAGGCTATTCAACTATTTGGAAGGTTCCTCCGGATAGGGTTAGCACACAGGGAAAATTGTATATCACTATAAATTTAAATATTGGCATACTGTTATTTTTGTTATATATTTTTTCTTTTGTTGTTGTGGTGCGTTGGCCCTTGTTGGCTTTTATGCATTAAATATCTATCTAAATATCTATCTATCTATGGGGATAAGGAGATACGCTGAATTCGTTTCTGAATCGTTCTTTTATTGCTGGACAAGTAGTTAGCTCGGAATTCAGCCGAAATCGGAAATTTGGCAGAAGTAAAGCAGGAAGTTTCGGTCAGTATCGTCAAAATAGATATGGCTTATAGAGGTATATCTGAATCTGGTTTTCTCAGAAGATTAGTCTGGCGAAGACAAGACCCAATTGTCTGGATCAAATATTAAATTTTTGGGATACCATCGAAACCTTAGGTCTTGTTATTGTCAGGCGTATTAAAGACCGATTGACAAAGAAATCACACATCCTAGACCTAAACACCCAGGGTGAGCGGGGGGGTGGGGTGGAGTCTTGTGACAGGCATAACTTGCGAACGAGTTATCCCCCTGGATAAACCTTTGATTGTGGGCAAGCATTCCTGTCCAAGATATACATTTCAGGCACGGACTTGATCCGACAACTGCGCAGAAAGTTGGAAAGGGCAGTTGGAAATGTGTAACTCTTGAACAAGTGATACGATTTGGATAGAGACTGGACAGTTGGCGAGAACCCACATCCTGGATGACATATTTACCAGATCCGGCAACTGCGGGTGGACCTGGAAGAGGGATCCCAGAAATCTTGTGTGGTCCTGATATTATTCCTGAACGAATGATCCGATCCGGATGATGTCACGTCCTAGATTTTACATTTCCGAACCTGAGTCGCCTTTGTGTGTGTGAGGGGGGCGGGGGGTTAGAAGGGTGTCCTGGAATCATGTTACATGATTAGGGCGGAGTGGTCATATGCTTGGGGGGGGGGGGGGGCTGTACAGGGGTCTGGATGTAGACATCCAACCCTCACAGCGCGAACTTCAGCATATGCACATTCCAACTACCCTTGCAAGGGCCAGGTAAGCTTTCAGCTCTCGTTGAACTTAAAAACACTTACCCCTCATAGCATCCACGTCTCTCTTCTTCATTACAAACAAATATCTCGGCGATTCAGGGACTGACGCAGAGATAGCAAGGCAAATTAGGCAGGGAACCCCGACCAAGGCCAGGAGAAGGTGCCATGACTCTTCGTTTCCTTAAAGCACAAAGTTACTATTCTTTAACATCAGCAAGCCTTTCAACCCTGTACAATCATCAAGAAACCTCTTAAATTCCAATAACGCCTTCTAATCACAAGCAGTAAAAGGTCCTTCTCATCCAAATTTTCTAAATTTCTCAATTAGTTCGCTAAATTTTGGCATGCCTTAGTGCGCCGGTCAGGTACAATCGAGGCGCCAGACAGACTGGATGGCGTCAGCACGAATTAGTTCAAAGAAGTCTATTTCGCCGATGAAAAAAAAAGTAAAGAAAAATAACAAGAGAGAGATTTAAGCGCGCATTCAGTCCGGCCGATAGCGACAATTCTCCATACCTGCACTTGACCCACTGGGGTAGAGGGGGGGGGGGGGGTCTCGTAAGTCTACTCATCTGTTATCAGATAAAATATTTGCCTCAACAGTACTGAAAGAGTGGTCCGTCTGGTCAAACCACCGCCAGAGACGACCTGTGTGGCCAAGCCGTCATACGTCAGCAGCCGCTCTCGACGACGTCGTGTCAGGTCTAGCACCCAATTAGGTGACCACGGATCTTGCGACTACAGCCTAATGTGTGCACAATGCCAACCAACCGCATCTATATTGCAGATCACTCTACATCTCTCGCCGGTCATCCTATTCTGGCTCTTTTCGAAGCAGATCAGGCTCCCGCTTACTCATTCTCAGAGCTCACTGGCTAGAATGACCTGTTTTGCCACCTTTCTCCGTGTTTTATTCAAAGCTAGCCGGGCCGCGCGCGGCTGAAGCTGCCGTAATCGGTCTGCAACCTTTTAAAGACACGGAACAGTTTCAAAGGAGTCAGGTATGTTTGAATATTGTAACAGAAACTGTATCCTCGTCGCCTTGTGCATTAAGACCTGCCCGATGAAAAATGTATCTCAAAACAGTAATATGAAGTTGTACAAAAAAAGTAGGATGCACTACGAACTGATGCTACTACATGCTTCTATGTCAAAGCTACCATGTTACTGCATTCTACTACATGCGACTATTAGCAAGACTGGATGCTACTATAGCAAGACAGGATGCTACTAGACAGGGGCGTCGCGACTTCGGGGGAGGGGTGGGGGACGCCATCCTCCCCAATGTTGTCGGCCAGTCGGTAAAAAGTAACCGAGTCGGCCCCACGCGGCGATTCTTCGTCAAAACAGTTAATTTGTTTTCATGAAAGTCGGTTCTTTGGAAAGTCCAGTTCAATTTTTGTAAAAAAAAGTCGGTTTTTCTGAAAATTAGTAGACTTTTTTTCAAAACTTTCGTTTTTTCTTGAAAACAGTCGTTTACTCTGCAAAATCAGTCGGTAAATACCTTGCCCCCCCCCCCCCCCCCCCCAAATATTTTGACTAGTAACGCCTCTGCTACTAGATCCTACTGCTTAAGATTGACCCAGTCTGAGCCACATTAAATGACAGTATTCTTTACAATTACATATCAATACATTCGTACAACTATCATACAACTACACAGGCTACAAATTTTTCATCTGGTATCGATTATTTTCCTACCTATTTTCCTGCTTAAGATTGACCCAGTCTGAGGCACATTAAATGACAGTATTCTTTACAATTACATATCAATACATGTCATTTTTTGTACAACTATCATACATCTACGCAGGCTACAAATTTGTCATCTGGTATCGATTATTTTCCTACCTATATTCCTGCTTAAGATTGACCCAGTCTGAGGCACATTAAATGACAGTATTCTTTACAATTACATATCAATACATGTCATTTTTTGTACAACTATCATACATCTACGCAGGCTACAAATTTGTCATCTGGAGCGTGTTCCATCCTACTTACCGTAGTTACTACACATGATGTCACAAATTCTGGCTTTTTGCCGTCAAAGCTGGAACGATTTTACTATTTTCCAGCAGGATCTCACGCCAGGGGCGAATCCGACCAATCACGTTACAGAGATGCATAGTTACTACGCTTACTACGCTCCCGAGCATGGTGAGCAAATAGTAACTATTAGTTACTATTCCGACAAGGTTGGAACGGTCAGCGTAGTAACTTTTCGTGAGGATGGAACGGAAATAGTTACTATTTGTGGAAGGGTGGAACACGCTCCTGGTATCGATTATTTTCCTACCAAGTACTTGCTTCAGAGCCAGAGACTGTGCCAGCATCGATCCAGTCGATGACCCAACGGGCAGCATGGCGCTCACCACGGTACTCAGCTGCGAAGGACAAAGCTCGGACAAGTACGTCGGCACGACGCACGTTGCCAAACCTGCAAACAGTAACAGTTAGACACAGTATAATAAACACTCACTAACCTTGGATTGTCGTACAGTTGCCCACCGATACATATAATAACACTAAATAAGACATTAAGTAAGTAAGTTAGTAAGTGATTTATTTATGACCCGCCATTTCGGAAAGGCGCAGTAAATGAAGAAAGTAAACAAAACGCAGAAAAAGACACTTAATTTTTAATCTTCGGTCAGGAAACAGTGGACGACGTCGTGTGCTGGTTGGGCCCTGTCGTCCACGATTTTTGAAAGCGATGAGGAAACATCCAAAAGGGTAGCACTTGCATCTTGAATTTTGAACTTCTCCGTCAATATATGGTTATGACATAATTTCGATAAGTGGAGCAGGTCCTTTGCATATTTAGAATAACATGATCTCATCTTTTTAATCTCCTTCTTTCGCAGAACATGAGTGACGCCAGAACAAAATAGTATAGAAGGAGCGCAGAAGGTGCTGTATAAATTTCCCAAAGCTTTACGATTATAGCGCCCCCCGTTTGATAATAAGTTAAAAATTTACAGTTGAGACTTAATATATACAATTTACCTTATTAATTACTACATCGGATTGAAGTGGTGTACGAAACAGTGCACAAAGGACTTGAGGTACCTGTCCGTAGAATGTGTGTTTGGGCGACCACGTTTCGGATAACTGTACCGTGTTCTTCAAAACTGTGCTAACTGAATTTTTTTTTTTTAAACTGTGTGAACTATACCATTGGAAATAACATGGCTGATTTGGTATTCTGTTAAATTTTGCTAAGTGTTAGATGACGGCATGAACACCATCTAACGGGTAGATTAGTTTTAACTTTCTTTCTTAACAAAACTGGGCCCAAAAATTATGAAAATGTAGTTAGCACAGTTTTGAAGAACACAGTACAATTTGCAGTTGCTACTTTGTGTCTGGTGTTCGGTCGATTTGGGTTTGGTACTACAATGTCCGGTCATATAGTTCTGTGAAGGTCTGAGGTCAGGCATTTGCGTCCAAAGTCAATAGTCAGTTGTGCAGGGACCTTCTCCTCAAATATCCACTAAAACTTTAAGCTCCACAAGACCCTAGAATCGTCACGATGTAGTGGTCGCCAGGTGGGAGGTGTATCTTACCAAGGTGTATCTTGGCTAACTTTCGGTGAGCGGGCCATCTGACGGACGTATAGACAAGTAGGTTGAGCGGAATACAGGAGGCTAACAGACGGGGGGGGGGGGGGGCAAATGAGTAAGTTAGTAAGTAAAGCATTTATCACCCGTATTTTTTACTTGGAACAAAACGGAGTAAAGAAGAAAATAGAGAAAAAGAAGAGAAATTTAAGACATTACATAACAGTTACGTAATTAAGAACTATAAGTGTTTAAGCCAGGGGTGATTCAAAGTTGAGTGTAAACTAGCTACAATTCCATTTTGTTTCAGAAGATAACACACATCGTTGCTGGAGGCCGAATCGCGAGTTATCTTCTGCTTCTGCTAGAATCGCTTCTGCTAGAATCTTGTGCAAAGAACACCAGTCACTCGATCAGTGACATGTACAGAGGGAGCACCACTCTTGTCCCTGGACAGTGACGACGTAAGGTAGTAAGTCCAGAAAATAGAAAACTAAATCTTGTTATTCAAATGGCAAGAAGACGAGCTTCGAAATTCCCACCCCACAAGCTCTTTGCAGACCTATACGTCCGATTTAGAAGAAAAGAATTACTTAGTTAGTTGTTCCCTGCAATCCTTAAAACAGCAGTTATGTCACTCTTTTCAGCTTTGTTCTGTGACCATGTCTGTACTTGGAAAGGTATGATTTTTTAAATGATAATCGTCAATAATACCGGAGCCATTAGTTGCGTTTTTCCAGATACCATGGTATCTGATACCACGGTAAATGGATCTGCATTTTCTCGTTTTTGCATTTACCCTGGTATCTTTACTATGGTACTTTAGACCGTGGTACCTGACACCATATGGTATCTGTAAAAACGCACCTATTATTTCGTGATAAATATGACAAGCAACATGGCTTGTCCAATAAACATATAAATCTGGACATCAAATTCAGGCACCCATTAAATAGCCAAATGCTCGTTACATAAATACAGGAAAGCATATATATCGAAAGCATACGCAATCTGTCGTTTGACAGCTCGCTCATTGTTCATCACAGTTGGTAGATTCCAGGTGAACCCGTGTAGAACCGAGCAGTTTATTTGAATATTTATGAGACTGAGCTGAAAGTAAGTTAAAGAATATGTGTCTACATGTATTGGTAAGTTGGCAAGCTGTCACACTTTTGTAGCGTAGAATAACGAAGGTTACAATGCCAGCTGCTTCTCAAATTTTTCGTGAGAATATTATTAATTTTCTTTCGCTCGGCTCCTTTTCGAACCTTTTCGGTCACAAAGACACATACCAAACTACCAAATTCCCACGCTTGAGTCTCCATATATTTATTAACCCGGAGATCCCAAGAACGATACATTCTAACCCCTCTAACAAAACCACGCTGATTTTCTCATTTGCCGCGTTTTGCTACCTTTGATGTGTGTCACGCTGCCGACCGTTGTCTGCGAGAAGTTTTTCCATCAGAAAAACGGATTATGGAAATTTCCCCCCTGTTTTTGCTGTAAGTCAACGGGTCTCAAAAAAGGCTTAAAACAGCGAAAACCGTAGTTTTAAAGTATTCAAATATTTAAAAAACTGTAAATTGAAGAGTAAATAGTGCGAGGGTCCTTTAACACTGCCATATTACTGTTTTATCTGCGTGTCCAAGGTTTTGAACTTCTTACGATTTTTAGATTTTCCGTGTTAGGCTCTTTCCGAGGCCATCTTATTAGTTAGAATATCGGCTATGAAAGTTTGTCCGTACTTCTCACCAGAACCAAGGGGTGAGCGAGGCTAGAAACAGCCTGGACGGGTTTGAAATCTTTGAGAAACCCAGCAGAATTCCAAAGAAGCCACATTATGTTAGAATATAGGGAAGCAAACTGTATTTACTGCGACTGGTGCTTTAACAAATACTCAAGTTCTCGGCTACGTATTGGCTAGCGTGCACATCGGCAACCTATTCACGCTCCTCGTTTATATGCTCTTTTAGTCTGCAAGAGAATAAGCGTATTGACAAAGCTTGCTTTCAGACGAGTGTTCTACTTTTATTCATTATGACGGTTTCTGGATCCCCGATCATCGGAAAGAATTCTTCGCTACAACTGCCTACAAGAGCCGTACTGAACCCTCCATACATAGTCCCCCCAGCCACGATATTTGCCGGGAAAGGAGGCTGTCGTGATTCAACCTACAATCGTTGCATGGACGGTGGTGACGGAAGCAACGGGGACCCCTGCATCCCCCTTGGAGATGGTTCTCACCTTTGCAACTGCTCTCCTGACTTCAAGCTTTACAGCGACGGCATATGCAAAGTGCCAGACGCTTGCAGTACACCAGCAAATAGACTCACCGGAAGTGACATGTGCGGCTTTGCATCTGGTAAGAGCGTTGACTGTAATAAGCTTCGGGGCGTCGACGAGTAGGTCGGTGGCCGCGAAGGGGAATCGTGCAGTTTCTCTTTCTTTTCTTTTTCTCTTTGAATCCTTTCATTTACTTTGAGTCTTCATTATTAGCGCTATGCGCTTGCCGGTAGCCATTTAGGGGGTATTAAGGACAGGGATATTAAGGAATAAGGGATATTAAGGATTTAAGCTTAACGCTAAATGTAATAATAAATAAATAAATTAATTAAAATGCATAAGCAGTTATTTTCAACTAAAGTAGTATCTGCTATGCATTATGGATCCAAGATTTGGGGCTTCCATAAGGGGGATAAGCTAGAGAGTTTACAGTTAAAATATCTTAAGAGGGGTTAGGGGTTAGCGTGAGAACAAATAGTTTAGTAATTACAGGGGATTTAGGTTTAGGGTTGCTCCGGAATAGTAGGTTGGTAGTTATGATAAGATAACGGGAGAAAGTGACGAGTCTGCCAAGAGTGAGAGTTCTGAAAGCGGGGTATTTGGAAATACTTGGAGGTAAGAAAAGGGATTCTTAGCCTCGGCAAGTTAAAAAAAATATTGGAGGATTGTGGTTTTGGGGGTCTGTGGTGTGATGGAATGGGGACCAGGTTACCCCCCCCCCCCTAGGTAAGGTAGCTAATTTAGTGAAAGAAAGGCTAAGAGATCAAGAGATTCAGAGGTGGCATGGGATGGGGGTGTATCAGAGCACCACTCTCTGAATTTGAATGGTATGGCCAAAGAGACATGGGGAGAAGAATTATGTTTTAAGTTGGGATTGGGGGGGGGGGACAGAACTGAGGTGGATGGTTAGTGTTAGGGCGGACGCTCTTCCAGTGGGGATGCGGAGAAACTATATTGGTAGAGATAGGAAAGGTACTGGTCCATATTTTTTTCCAACGTGTTGTGTTGAAGGAGAGGATGCGGTACATTTGATATGTTATAGTGAGGAGTTGAAAGAATTAAGAAAGGAAGTGTTTGGTCGGGAGGCTTGGGAGGAAAGGGATTTGGTTTCAAGTATGGGAAGTAAGTGTTTTGGTGAGCTCCGAAGTCTGGGTAGATTCCTGAAGATAGCTATGACCCATCGTGAACTATTTTTTATAGAAGTTGATTTTTGGTTTGTTTTCGGAGTGTATGATATTTTTTTTTTTTACTGTGTTATGTTTCCCGCCATGGCCCTTGGGCTTTACTGGGAATAAATTCATTCATTCATTCATTCCTTACTTTTATATATTTCTACAATTAAATATTACATAATTATTATGCACTCTTTTAATATCAGAATTCGCCAAGCGATTTCTACTTGATCTGAAATTATCGTTTTCTTTACAGAGGCGAAGAACCTCTAAAAAGCACAACGACAAGTCGCATAGAGTTGAAGTTCTAACTTAGGACCATAGCCGGGGTATCGTCTATCCCATACATTTAGCTAACACTCCTGATGACTAACTTTCCTTGCCGATGCAAAATCGCCAGGTATCTAGCGGAAGAGCCGGAAGCGGTATCAAATTTGCTCCCAAAGATCGTCGTGAATGGTTAGCACACGATTTGAGTTGTTGAGTTTGAAGGGTGGGTGAGACGTTTACTCGTTCTTCCCGAGGATCACTGGCGTGTTTTGGACTTAGTCATACAGAGTATCCGCGGTTTAAAATAAGGTCTCTGCTGATGCAAAAATCACTATTCTAGGCACTTGCATGGACGATTCATCAGCGCCGAAGGGTTTTCAATGCGACTGTGGGGGTGACACCCGTTACTCAGCAATTAAGCCTTTCGAGGGTTGTTATGAAGATCCATGCTCCCTTGTTCCATGCAACGGTGGCATCTGCTCAAACCAAAACGCCAACTCTTCAACCGAGGGATACCCCTACATCTGCACCAACTGCCCTGAAGAAACTTACTTCTTTGACGGAACTTGCAACAACCCCTGCTCATTTGCTGAATGTCCAGGCGTCTGTACAGTGGATCTGGGCACAGCAACAGGCTTCACCTGTGACTGCAATCCTGGAGACATTTTCGACGGTGTTATCTGCAGGAGTCCTTGTCAAGATGGAGCCGTTGCTGGTGCACTGTCTTGTATTGCAGGGAGTGACACAGCCGCCACTTGTTATCCATCATTTGCAAGCCCATCGCTTTATAGCTGCAACTGTTCCCGCGGATTCGAAGACGAATATGACCTGATGAGTCAGAGCAAGGTATGCGCCGAGGTCAATGAATGCATGAAATGGACGTCGCCTTGTGGAAGTGAAGATCCTGCAGCAGAGTGTACTGACACGTATGGCTCCTATAACTGTAAATGCTCTACAGGCTTCCAGAATGGGTACAACAGCTCTAACTACGCACTCTGCGAAGACATCGATGAGTGTGAAACACTCACTTCTCCGTGCGGTGTTGAAGACGTGGCCTCAGTGTGTGTAAACATTCCAGGCTCCTATTCCTGTCACTGCACTCGAGGGTTCAGAGCGCAGTACGACAGCTCTACTGACACCAGAGCATGTGTGGAAATTGATGAGTGTCAGACAGCTACTCCATGTGGATCCGAGGATGTCTTAGCGGTCTGTAACAACACAATTGGTTCCTACAGTTGCAAGTGCTCTCATGGCTTTAGACTGATCACAGACAGCTTGACACAATTGCAAACTTGTTTCGATGTTGATGAGTGCTATTCGACTCCCTGTGGCATTCTAGACTCAAACGCCACGTGTCACAATGGTCCTGGCTCCTACCACTGCAATTGCTCGGATGGGTTTAAGATGACGAAAGACAATATGACTCTGCAGGAAACTTGTGTCGATACTGACGAATGCAAAACGATGTCTAAGCCCTGTGGTGTTCTTGATCTTGGAACCGTTTGTGAAAACACGCTGGGGTCTTATCGTTGCAACTGCTCAAGAGGTTTCGCCATCTCTCCAACAGATGGAACGTGCCAGGACATTAATGAGTGCAGTGCGGTTTCCCCTTGTGGCACTCAGGATCTAGCTGCCATATGTACCAACACCGTCGGTTCCTATAACTGTAGCTGCTCCACCGGTTTCAAGTTGTCGTTAGACAGCATGACCCTTAAGAACAGGTGCATCAAAGTTGATGAATGTGCTGCTGCATTTCCTTGCGGTACGGAAGATTCGGCGGCGGTTTGTCGTAACACTGCTAGCTCGTATACCTGCGAATGTTCGAACGGCTTTAAGCTCGTTTATAACAACATGACCCGACGGGCAACTTGCACGGACGTTGATGAATGCCAAGCATTGGTTTCTGCGTGCGGTGTTCACCCAACGTTGGCTACCTGTACCAATACTATCGGTTCGTACAAGTGCAACTGCCCTTCCGATTACCGGTTCTACAATCGTGCATGCGTCATCCGTCAGCCCTGTTTCTTCGCCGACAAGGCCGGCAACAAGAACCCTTGTGATAACCGGTTCGACTCTAAGGCCAAATGTCTTCCCCAGTTAAACGGCACATTCGTTTGCAGTTGCAGCAAGGGATGGACATTCCGCAACGGGACCTGTCGAGACTTCAACGAATGTACAGGGCTTTCCGACCCATGCCCGAACACAATTTGCGAAGGAGGCATCACGAAGCTTTGTCGGAACTCTTTTGGTAGGCCGCCTCGCTGCTACTGCGGAAGTAAGAGAAACTGTGATGATGGAGAGGCAGCCACATGTACTACCGTCAGCAGCAACATAACGCGCTGTCATTGTGATGTTCATCCCAATAATCGTCTCGATGACTACAGCTTCTACTATTACATGTGAATCAATAGATTGTCTGAGTTTGTTATTTTGTGTATACAACTTTATTTCGGCAACTGATTCTAGGAATAATTTTGTTAGAGGAAACCAGACAGCCAGCGGGGGCTGCCTTTCCCTCCAAGAAGAATTTCTGATGTCTGCCACCGCCCAAAGAACCTTCAATCGGGATGTGACATACACATGTAAAAGAGATCTTACACTCGGCAGCGGAACCTGACAGCATCCACCAGAAAACTAATAATATCCTCACAGTTGCTGAGCTTGATATAGTTAAAACGTCTGACTCAATGAGTGATACCACCATTTAATGTCCTCTTGTTCTGAGAATAAGCAAGTCTTTGCGACAAGTCTGAGACTTTGAGGATAGGTTCTCACAGTCAACAACCTCTTTTGGCAGTTTCGAATCTGATAGTCAGTGTGCTACGAGGGGCATACAATGATAAATGAAAAGAGCCCATTAGGTTAAAAGAAAACCAGATCAGGACCATCAGTCAGCGAAACTACTTCAATGGAGTACCGCTTGTTTCCTGAGGCCTGAATGTCCTAACACGAGGTTTAACGAATAAGGTTTACCTTATCGAGAGGAAAGTACCCCAAATGGCGGTGAGACGACGACATAGACGATAACTACCGGCTTCGATGCATATACGAAACTTTTCACTTGATGGGCAGTATCAGCAGTGGCTCACAACAAGTTGTTCATAACTTGGTTATTTACAAGGAATTTTATATCCTTTAATAGGGCAATATTCGTTCCTTTCTACTTCATAGAGTCGATTTAATTTACAAAAGACTTTCACAGCGATGATGCTGATTTTGCATTTCCCGATAGCATATGGACTGCCATAAACATAAACATTGTCCGTTCAACATTTACAGCAGATTTGCGTATGTAAGTATACACAAAATTTAAACACAACGAAATCTATAAATTCGAACGGAAAAAAAAACAAATTCACTTCTAGTATTGAGGATTAAAAGTATCACAAAAGTACCTGTATCTTTCGCGACTGTAAGTCACTGGTGTTGTTATTTTGGGACTTTGTGGGATCGTTCCTGGGAGGGGGGGGGCTGCTTCCGGGAGGATCGTGAGTGGGTGTGAAAATATCAGGGAACCTTGGGAACCGTAATTATATCACAGTATAGTCTACTATCCTCAAATGCTGCGATCTTGAGGAAAGGAGCTTACGTGTCCACTGAGCGGTATGGGCACCTTTTAGCTAAAAATAAAAGTACATCATTCATAAATGTCCATATTATTCTGTTTTAAATAGGACCTAATCAATTTTATCTCTCAAAGAAGAGACCGCAGATCACCATCTAATTTCTTCGTCACATCTATCGGAAATCTAGGCAACCTTAACGGGGAAGAAGATCGCGGAGAAGTCATGATAGTGGAAGGCCCTTGCGAATAATCATGAACAGCACACAGTGGATCTTTAGTACCGGGAGCAGAGCATTTTCCAACTAAGTGATTGTGAAAGCTGTTTGGAACTATGGAAAGCTGCGAATCATAGGAGGGGCTGGTACTGTCCTGGAGCAAGTAAGACTCAAACTCATGGACGACTTGGAAATTTCACGAATGAGCCGATCGGGCACCAAGTTCTGGTCCATTCCCGGTTCACGATTGAACACTTCAAGTATAAATATGACTGAGTTGGGAAGCGAACGAACACATCGTCATGTTTTATGTGCTTGCTATTGTGTTGACGAACAATACGGAACAGTTGGCCACAAAAGACGGCTTGCGTCAACGAAATCCGTGCACTTGCCTGGACCCGTCAAATAAATCAGAAATTTCCAGCGGAACACCTGTATCGAAAACGCCTGATAAGGTCCATTTGTTTCAGTAATCTATCAGTGAAGTTAGAATGTTGCGACCCAGTATATACGGTATCAGCACTGTAAGTATTATGTACTTATCTCTTCCTGATAATAAAATTACCACCGAATCTGACGTCTTCTGACTTCTCTACAGTTGCGATGCGCTGCACCGCAGGGTGCTGTCCGCAAGGACTATAGCCTTCGCCCAGACACCCTGAACGCTAAGACCAGCCTCGGAATCCGCTCGAATAGAAATAGCTAGTCGAATGAAGAGAAATTCACAAGCTTCCTTTGCAGGGACATTTCTTGTCAATTCTTGCGTATGTTGCCAGTCATTTCCCGTGTCATGGCAACCGTTTAGTCCGGCAATCAGCACCTGCCATCGTTGACAACACAACCATCTTCCCGGGTGAACGAGGATGCAGGGACTCAACATACAATAAATGCATATTGGGAGGTGACGCGCTGCAAGATCCTTGTATTGCACTATCTGATGGCTCCCACATCTGCAGCTGTTCCACAGGATACCAGATCTACAGCGATGGTATTTGCAAACCGTATCCGGACCCATGTGACTCTCCATTTGGTCTGAAGGGAGCTGATGCCTGTCAATTGTTTGGCGATATTGTGGGTAAGGCAAGGGCCGCCGAGTTAGCCACCAAACACTCCATTAGGTCCATTAGGTGAAGCTTGAAAACTGCTCATAAACTGTTGGAAAGAGCCAAATAATATCCATTCCTCAGAACCTCTCACTACTAATATTTCTCCATGTAGAGTCACTTTTTCCGCTACTTGGTGTAAGACAGTCGAAGGTGTAGCCTTTATATGTATACATGTATAATGATTATTTACCGTTAGTGATAAGAAGGAGGCGTCATCTACCGATAAAAGATAAAACCTGAGCATTGAAGGAGATCTCCAAAAAGCATACTATTGGAAAGCCCTCGAGGAATCATATAAAGACGAACAAATTATCATTGGACCTTGCTCTTATCCTATCCCCGTATAAGCCTTGGCAGTCCTCGATAACGCCAACTATTTACTTTACAGGCACTTGCGTCACCAATTCAGTCTACCCCAACGGCTACGGATGTGACTGCCCAACTGGATATCTAGGACTGTACCAGTTTACTGGGTGTTACTCCGATCCCTGCGCTACCGATCCATGCAATGGTGGAACGTGCACGGCGCAAAACGGCGATGCATCAACGTGGGGATACCCTTACACCTGCTCAAATTGCCCGGCGGGGACAACTTACTTCGACGGTAATTGCTACGACCCATGTGCCGATTCCGCATGCTCCCTCGGATGTACTGTAGATACAACTCGCCGCAATGGGTATAGCTGCGCTTGTGACTCGACACAGGCTTTTGATGGTTCCATCTGCGTTGATCCATGCACTGGCGGAGGAGACTTAAGCGGTGCGACTGACTGCCCGAGCTCAGGAGATTCAGCAGCGACTTGCAGTCCCGATGAAACCAGCCCTGCTTTGTATTACTGCTCCTGCTCGGCTGGTTTCACACAAGCGTACAATATAAGCACTCAGAAATTCAGCTGCATCGACGTCGATGAATGTGCGTCTTCCTCGTCTCCATGTGGGGTTGACCTCAACGCCGTCTGTACCAACGATGCTGGGTCGCACACTTGCGCTTGCTCTGAGGGTTTCATTGCCGCTTCACCAACCGAATGCATCGACGTCGATGAGTGTTCTCAATCCCCATGTGGTGCCAACGCGGAGTGCACGAACGTCCCCGGCTCTTACGAATGTACTTGCCGAGCTGGTTTTGAGCTAGTAGGAGATGACTGCGTCGATGTCGACGAATGCGCTATCTCTCCTTGCGGTTCGAATGCTGTCTGCACAAACGTCCCTGGCTCTTACGCGTGCACTTGCCCAGCCGGTTTTGAGATAATCGGAGCCGACTGCGTAGACATCAACGAATGCAATGCTTCGCCATGCACAGCCAATGCCGTGTGCGAAAATCTTATTGGGTCTTTCCGATGCAAATGTCTGCCTGGGTTTAAAGCGATCTTTGGAGTTTGCTTGGACATAAACGAATGCTGGATAAATCCGTGCGGGAAGTCAGGTGAGTGCGTCAATACACCAGGATCCTACAGATGCACCTGTCCACTGGGCCAGTACTTCACGGGAAAAGTTTGCCTCGGAGATGACAAGTGTCTCACTGATGCCTGCGGACCAAACTCACTGTGCGAGCGCAAGAAGGGAATCAACATATGCCGGTGTGTCGCAGGCTTTACCCGAGTCAAGGGCGTCTGCACTGACGTCAATGAGTGTCTTGCAGAGAAGAGTCCTTGCCAAGACAGGAGGGCAGTATGCATAAATACTCCTGGGTCTTACCAGTGCCAATGCCCAGGTGGTACTGCATATCTTAAAGGGAAATGTAAACCAGCGCCTCCATGCGTCATCGCTGACGTTATCGATGGAAACCCTTGCAACAACGGCGGCGATAAGAAAGGCAAATGCTTTTCCGACAAGAAAAAACACACGTGCAAATGCTCACACGGGTTCAAATTCAGAGACGGACAAACATGTAAAAAACTTGGCAACGACAGTTCCGAAGAGGACAGTTCATCCAACTCCTTCGAACTTTGAATGACATAAATCCAGGAAGACTCTCAATATCTTTTGAATGAACCAAATTCAGAATTAAATTTCTTCATGTATTTATTGTTAATTTATGTTATTAATAAACACGAATGGACCGACTTTGAGAGTTTACACCTAAGGCGTTGTTCCGTGCCATATGTATGCCCGACACATTTCTGAGCGTGTGTCACGGAGTTTCGGCTAAACATTTGACCCACAGGTTGAAACTCGCGGAAACCACGTTCTGCCTGCTTTTGGAGGGTAATTTCAAATTCCTGAAAATAAAGCTTGAGAAAATCTCAACAAATAGAAGATCAGGCTGGCACCCTTGTCATTCTGTACTGCACCATATTAGAACGATTCTCAGCTTCCCCGCCAAATTTCAGGCCACAAAATAAAAATCACATCGAAATTTGTTTGTCAAATTTGAACCGCAGTAAGTAAGTAATTTAGACCGCCATTTTTAACAAGACCAAAGGTTTCGATGGGATCCCAAAAATTCACTATCTGACCCAGACAACTGGGTCTTGTCTTAGCCAGATCCAGTCTTCGCCAGACTCCTTGAACATTTTTACTATTAAAATTCAGAAATAGATTAAGGCCAAATAGCTAATCATCTGAACCAAGTTCAGATGTTCAGATGTGTTTACCCCTATAAGTCATAGCTGTTTTGACAAAAACTTCCTGCCACTTCTGCCAATTTCCCGGTTTCGACCGAACTCAGGAACTACTTGTCCGGCGAAAAAAGAAAGCTCAAAAACGAACTCAGGGTATCTTCTTTCCCCAATAATGTACATCTACTCGACTTCAAATAAAAATTTAACTTATAAAACATTTTCCTACTCCAGCCGGATTCCGGTCGAACTATACGTCCGGGTAAAAAATGATTGTCCCACACGGAATCAGCATCTCTTCTTACCCCTAAATCGGATATCTAACCAACTACAAATAAAACTTTAACTTTTAACAGTTTTCCGGCTTTGGCCGGATTCCGGGCGAACTACATGTCCGGGTAGAAAATTGTTTTCACATAAGTATTCAGCATGTCTTCTTGCTTTAAATCGAACATCTAATCAACTCTAAATAAAACTTTTAGTTTTAACAAACTTTCCGGGTTGGGCCGGATTCCGGGCGAACTACTTGTCCGATGACAAAATGGTTTTCACCATCGTGTTCAGCATGTCTCCTTACTCCATAATCGACTATCACATTAGCTGTTTCAAAATATTTTGTTTGCCCCTTAATTTGAACCCCCTCCCCTACCCCTAAATTTAGGGCTACAAAGCCCATCTAGAACTTGACGTGTCCGATGACCCAACAAATCCTCACGCCAAGTTTCATCAAAATATCTCATTCCCTTCGAGAGTTATCGTGCTTACAGACGGACGAACGGACAGACGGACAACTTTTGCGATGTCACAGGTATCAATCAATCAATCAATCATCGCATTTATTCCTGAATATCTGTTTCACAACATGATAACGTAGGACTGCCAACTTAAACAAAATATAATTGATATATACAATTCGTTTTAAAACTTGTACGACTTCATAACTTGTAACAAAATTAAACGGTATGTCAACGCACAAGTCGTCCGCGTAAGCTATGTAGCTGAAGGCGTGGTCTTTATAAAAGTAAGCAGGATGCAAAGAATCAAGACAAGAAGATATGGCCGATTTGAAGATTTAGGGAGATAAGACTCCCCCTTGACGAACACCAGTTCGGACTGGAATAATCTCTGACAAGCTACCTTGCCATTTGAACCTTACTGAAGAATGACCATACCAAAATTTTAACAGATAGACAACAGACAGATTCACGCCAGAAGTAATGAGAGAAAATAGGGCCTGAGAGTGCGTTATATTGTCAAAAGCACCAGCTATATCTATAGAACATATATGTATAGCAGACTTGTCGCGGGTAGCCTGTTTCATCATTTTTGTCAATATGTGATGAGCGTGCGCACAACTGGCGCTCGAACGGAATCCAAACTGCATTGAACCAAAGCGACATTTTTCAACTATTTCTGGAAGAAGGACGTATTCCAGGATTTTGCTTATGGTACAAGAAACTGTAATTGGCCGAGAGCTTTTGCAAAGGTCCGCGTCTTTCCCTCGCTTAATCACCGATGTTATCACTTTTCTGTTGACAAACACTTCCTTCCGAATTTCATGACTCAGTCATGGCGCCGTTCTGATAGGAGTTGTAATCCGAATTGTTCTCGGCTTGTTTCATAATCAACGTATTCATATCCAAGTATTATTTTGCAGGCCCATTTCTGAACGTTTTCTAGTCTGTCATTTTTGTCATGAGTCAGACCACAGTGCCATACTGGACAACAGTATTCAACTGCAGGGCGCACATAAGTCTTATAGCAAATAATGAGAACGTTTGTTTTAAAGCCAAACCGTTTGAGTTGACTGAAGGACCGTAGAAGCAGAGATGCCTGTGTACAGACTGCATTTATCTGGGATCCCCATTTTAAGTCATCATCGACGTAGACGGCAAGCACCTTGACTGTTTTCACAGTTTTGAGGTTGATGTCACCAGTCTGAGGGACCTCACGTTTTAGAAAGTTGATCCTGAAGATGGTGCTTTTTTCGATGCTTAATGTCAGCTTTAGAGTTAGCTGCTTGCGAGTTGATCTCCCTCAGCAAGGTCTTCACGGGATCGTTGGAATGTGGATCGGAAAGAGATCGAAAGATGGCAGCATTCAAATCGTCTGCAAATTTGTAGCGGTTTGGATACCCAATGATGAGCTTGTTTATCACTATAATGAAGGCCGGAGGTCCTAGTTTGCTTCCCTGTGCCGCTCCACAAGTGATGTTCTATGAGGTTGAGATGTCTTCTTGGCTTAGTTGGACACACTGGCTTCTTTCGTGAAGGAAATCTGCCAACATTCTCAGCACAAATCTTCTGGCTCCCATCGTAGAAGCTTCTTCGATAACTACATTGTGGAAAACTCCCTCCCTTACGTTTTGGGATCCCAAAAACCGGAGTAAGTGAACGAAAATATAAAACCATAAAAGACACATAAAAGAGACGCGCAATGTCAATCATCGGCCATGACGCAGTGGATAAGGTCATGCGCTGGTTGGCCACAAGAACGTGCGAGCCAAAAAAAGATAAGGCAAGAATAAGCACTGGTTTTTTTTTTTTTTTTTTTTTTTTTTTGGTTTAAAGTGACATGATCAACAAAGTTTTATAAGGATTAGTCCTCGAATGAAGCAATCCTACACTAGCCACTGACCGAAATATTCACTGCTACCCCCCCCCCCCCCCGGATAATTAACTGTCAAATCACTTACCACATCCGAATCCAACTATCAGCCGGGCAAGGACAAACAGTTCTATAGAGTCAGTGAAGTTTGTCAGTGCAAATAAAATCGATCCTATGACATGTGAGATAGCGCAGAGCTGGAAGGACGTCTTCCTAGAAACACAAATTATAGGTCATATCCGTTCAGTTTCACTTTAGACGCACTGTATTTCAACCGATGTCGGGATGGGGCGCACTCACCCCTTGTGATAGGAGCAGGAAAGACAATAATTGCGTTTTCGCAGACCCCAGGGTATCTGGTACCACAGTCAAGTCATTTTTGCAGTTATCGTGGTATCTGATACCATCGTCAAAAGGTGATTCTGCAGTTATCGTGGCATCTGATATTCAGATACCACGGTCCGACCGTGGTAACTGATCTTGGTATCTAAAAAGGCATTCCACTTTCAGCAATTTTTGTCAAATTGGTGGGAAAGAAGTTTGGCACTTAGTTGATGTAACTGAATATCAATTTTTCTTTTGGGATGACTTAGAAAAGTGCAATTTCGGCAATTGCCGTTTTTGCAGAGCAACCGTGTATCAGATACCACGCTAACTGCAAAAACGAGTCATTGCAAATCCAGTTACCGTGGTAAGAGATGCCATGGTATCTGCAAAAACACAAATAATGATATTTCTGGTTGATCTTGCTATTCCTTGGACTGTCCCAGCTTTACCTTACCTCTCCGTGTACACACCGGTGCCCTACGACACTTTCTTCCAACCGAAAGTCGGTATTCCTCTCCCTTATGATTTTTGCCACCTCCCTTAGCATTCAAAGATTCACAACTTCTTTATTCATTTCTTTCTTTCCTTAATTTTATTTCTATACCGCTTTTATAAGGTTTGAAGCCAAGCTGACCATTCATTACGAAAGAAATAGAAAACCGTGATTTTCGGTTTTTTTTTTTTTTTTAGATACACAGAGCTCAGAACTGTAAATAATCACAGATTTGTACATATACATTTTTAACACGCACATTTTATCTTTAGTTATTTTATTTTTATCTGCATCCGCACCGTTTTCTTCTGGTTTTGAGTTACATCTCGTCTTATTGTCTGTTGGTTCTGCATCGTTCTCCTGTTGTGATTGTGGTGGATTTTATGATTTAGTTTTGTTTTGTATTTCGCTGAGGACAGTTTGCCAGAAGTGCAACCGAAATATCCGAATTTATATTTATCCCTCGCACATCATCCTAGAGGGATAATTAGCTGATCAAGAAAAAAATCCGAAAATCACGGTTTTCTATTTCTTACACCGCTTTCCAAAATGGTGGGTGAAAAATAAATTACTTACTTTATTACTTATAAAGGACACACACACAAATATTCATATCGTGTGTGGAGGGCTCGTCAGAGCTTAATGAAGAACCACTATAAGTCTCATGAACGGGGCGGAACGGTGCATATGATCACTTAAAAAACAAGATTAGATAATATCCTTTCGGAGAATTTAATAATTACACAAGAGTCATCTTTTCGAAATCGTCGTGAAGACAGAAACTATAAAATCTATGTGTCGACCTGGTGTGGACCTTCACCTGACTGACGTTCAGTTAATACTAATAGCGTCCTCAAATATTTGTAGAGGCGAAAGCTTATCTAATACATTTTTATTATCAGTATAGTAGCGTAACTGTTAGCCAGGGGCATAATTAGGAGGGGGGGTAGGGGGGATTTCCTTCTCAGGCTATGTAGAGGGGCTGCAAAAAGTATACCAATGTTATTTCTCGGCATATTTTCATACAAAAATCATTTCCAATTTAGCGAATAAGAATACATCTTAGGTAAACCGTCGGCACAATTTCACCCCGAATAGCTTGTGTTGGGCACGAAGCTCCGACAAAAGCTACGGAGATTTTTTGTCCGAACATTTTTGTACACAATTCCTTTTCTAGTTGTCATATTCTGATTCGATATCCAACTTGTCATCAAAAATAAATATTACTAATATCACGCTATATAAGAATGGAATTTTGTTTCAAGTTTCTAATGAAACTGATAGAAAGAAGTCTGACGAAATCGGTCAGCAGGTTTGCCCAAAGAAGCATTCCTTGGGGGTAAAACGCCGACAAAACTATACCGGCATTTCTGTCGCGAGTGACTTTCAGCTAGCTCTGGACGAGGCTCTGGACAAAATCCTATTGTGTCAATTGTTTAATTGCTCAGCATATTCTGCTTCGAAATTCAGCTTGTCGGTAATTTAAACAGAAGTCCTATCATTCTATGTCGGGGAAGCACCGATGCCTTCTACCACCTGAGGCGCCACATCCAAGAGCTGCCTTCGTTGCACTCCAGGCTGTCTCTGGTGTTTAGTCACCAGTGTCTGGTTCTTCTCTTAAAATGCGTTCTTTTGGTTCACCGGTGAGTTGATGAAAACTGGTTAACTCCTCGCTGAAGCTAGGCTACCGAGCAGGTTCTGGTTAGTCCGCACCGGTGAGATAAACCCGGACACTGGTTAGTTCAAAAACGGGTTATAAGACTGGTGAGAAGTCACCAGTGGATGCAAAAACGGCTTATAAGAAAAACCGGAGACCACCGGTGAGAACTCCCGTGACAAAGAACGCAGCTAAGATATGCAACAAGGCACAAAAACAAGTTTGTGCCTTGCAAAGCGTCTGCGTCTTCGCGATACAGGCACTCGTTCAGGCAGTATTTTGTACATTATATGAACATGTAGGCATAAACAGAGAGTGACAAATCGCAATGAAATCGCCAATTAATATGACTATATGTAATAAAAGTTGTATATTTATAGCTGTGCATCTATCTGTAAAGATTATATACAGCAAATAAACGTTATCTTATCTTCTTGATGGTGTGGTGGTCGTCGGAGCATTCTCCGCCCGTGGGGTACAGGGAGTGCGTCCCTGGGACAAGCGATAACCAAGGGAGTCCCCAGCGAGCGGTGAGAATGCGCATCGTCTTTTGATCTTCTGTACTTCCATCACGAAACTATTAAACTTTTCAATATGGAATTGATATTAATGCCGAAAATCCTGGCAGGAATTACAGTGCGTGACTGCCGGACCCTGGTCCTCCGTCCGTACCATAATTAACAGTAAAGGTCCGTGATATCATCACCAATCATCATGTCCTGTTCGCAAAAAAATCAACGAGTCGATAATTTGTATTATTTTTAACCACAACGGAAACGGAAACAAAAGGATACACATTGCTGTCTTGAATGTTCAAACATTAGCCAATTTTGGGATTTGACTAGATTCCGGACGAGTTATCAATCCCTGAGAATTTAAAACTATCTAATTGATCTGATGTCGTGATTCATTATGTGTTTTATGCTTTGTCAACATTCTATCCAATTTTATGCTTTAACCTTTTCCTTCCAAGCAGTGTTGAGGTAGAAAATAATAAATAAATGATAAATGATGATTTAGTCCATAATATCTTTAAATACATAAAACTAGCTTTGGATATGTCAATTCAAATAAAGACACTTCAAGCACTATCAATCAACTCGACAGGTCAATATTACTTATCTGATAACGATAAAAAAAATCTTACAAACCTTTACTAAATCCATTTCATCCTGGATCTACGATCTGACCGATGTGCGGATTGAGAACTAGAAGGTATACCTCACTTCCGTTTGGGATCCCAAAACTAAATATTGGTTTAAATGTAGAACACTAAAATACTTACCTGCCGAAGCGGTCGAGTATCTTAGCAGCTAGAGCTGCTCCAATCAAACCACCGATTACAAAAACAGAAACGACGAAAGCCCACACCAAATCCAAGTCCGGACCATCAAGTTGGATTCCATAGTGTTCGAACATGCTGTTGTTGCAAAATGGTTTGATTACCTATAGAAAAATCGTTTTTCAAGAACTTAACTGGCATAATACAAAGATGTTTACAGCCCTTCTGCCACGATCAAACACGGACAATACAAGTGACGTATTGAACTCCCCCAACAAGGTCGTATCCAGGTAGGGGGTTCGCCCCCCCCCCCCTCGGCCCAAAGCATACAAAAATAATCTTTTTTTATAGGCTTTAACCTCTGGCCTTTGTTTTTGTCTTACTGTTTGGTATGGATTAAGCCAGACCCGCGGGAAGAGCCCCCCCCCCCCCAATAAATTCCTGGATCTTGACCTGATGCAAACAATCTGCAATTTCGTTCATTTTTTATTTACATAACCCAAAGGTCTCAATAGTGCTTTTCGGTAGAAAAGCCTATTACCTATAGGCATAAAAGTACCCGGTTTCTTTCAAGTTAAAATTACATCTACTTTCGTACCTTGACACCTAGGGTCGAAAACCTTCTTCACGACATAAATTTATCTTAAACCGCAGCAAGTGAAAGATCGGCTTCTGGCTACGCACACCTTCATGAGTTTGGAAGAGTTTATTAATCATGCATCCTGGTTCCCCGGCATTTGATCTGTTTACATTTTAATTTCCTACTTTGTGTTTTAGTTTAGTTTTGTGTGTGTGTATAGTCAAGTAAAATTCTGTCGATGAAATTTATAGAAAGTTCTTATGCCTGGTTTGTCTCACGGAAATTTGTCTTGATCAAGGTTTACCTCGTGATAATTTGTCTCCTCGTAATTTGTAAAATTACCGTAAAATTACCAAATGACTGACTTGTCTCGCGGAAATTTATCTAGAAATTTTTGTCTCGTGACAGACTTGTCTCGGGAAAACTTGTCTCATGATAGGTAGCCGGTCAAAATACAATAGGTTAGCTGTTAAGTGAAGACTGGCTGGATAATATTAATATACTTATAGACCAAAAGCGAGAGACAAGGTTATGTGCATGGATTGTTGGTCAAACTTCGACTACAAGTGGAAAAAGAAGGCATTGAATTTTTAAACATAATGCAAAAGCCATCCGAATTCAAATGACAGAAGACCCGCGACACATGTGTGCCCAGATGTCCAGAACAGTAGAAAAATGTCGATTGCAAAAATTCCTTGAGGATTTTTTACTATTAAAATAAAGTTCAAGAAGGGATTCAGCACGTCTCCTTGCTCCGATACCGAATCTCTAATCGATTTCAGAAACAACTTTGAGCTTCAACCAAATTTCCAGTTTCAGCCGAATTCGTGACGAGCCATTTGTCCAGCAGCAAAAACTAAGTTCAGATATGGATTCAGCGGACCTCCTTACCCCTCAATGAATATACTATTAGCTTACAAAACATACATGTTTTTACCGTAAATACGAAACCCCTCCTCTGCCTCCAAAGATAGGACTAAAGTACACATCCACGAACTTGACCTGTACTTTACCAGTGAATCGTCATTGAACAACATCCTCACTTGAACAACATATTTCCTCGTTTGAACATTATATATCAACCCTTTGACCTTCGATTACACTAGATATCTTCGACGTCAATATAATAAACAAATGAATGTCGTCATCCAAGCGCAGAGCTGTACTGGTTTGAGAATAAAGGGGTTTTCGGGATTAGGGGTAAAAAAGAGGCCTCGACTCTACTCCAGTGACGATACTCTCAGCGGTAAGAAATTGCGAAATCACATAGTTTCTTTGGTAAAGAAAGCTAAAGCTCGTTACGATCGTGAAACCATGCCCCACCATTTACTTACATCGAACCCGAAAAAATGGCACAACGCTGTGAAAAAAGTGGCCGGGCAAGGTTCCGACAACAGTGTAAGGATCGGCAATGAAGATGGGACGTTAATTAGTGCAGAAGAAGTGAACGAGTTCTTCACTAAAATCTGCACTACCCATCCACCCACTACGCCTGACGAAAAGTCCACCGTACTTGAAAAATGCGAGCCTGAGAGAGACGTAATTATCAGTGAGTTCGACGTTTACACGGAATTGCGGAAGCTTAAACCGAATACATCTTCGTACCCTGGTGAGTTACCTGTCGAATTGCTACGTGAATTTGTAGTCTTCATAGCACTGCCACTGCCGATCATCATAAACGAGTATTTTGCCTCCAGCTCTTTCCAGTCAGAGTGGAAACGGGCCCATATTAGAGTTACTCCTAAAAAGGGCCCAGACCCCCTAGTGCATGCGAGGATTTCCGCCCGATCTCACTTCCATATAAAGATAAAAAATGCATTCGTTTCACATTTTATAAGTATTGCAAATATCTCCTAGGACTACCACCGTGGGCCCGTAATTCTAGATTGTCGGCAAAGTATAATGTCACCGATCCGTTTATTGCAATATCTGAGCGAATTGCAGGTTTTATTCGTTCTCTTGACGCTAGCCATACTTTGTATAGGGCTATGTTGCCCCATGTGTAAAGAAGAGTATCAAAATTTATGTGTTACATGTTGTGTCTTCTTGTCTTTTGTTTTTATCTTTCTTTTCTTGTCTTTTCTTTCATACTCCATTTGTGACTTGTGTCTTAAAATGGGAAATAAATTTCATTCGTTCATTCATTCATATTGTTTGACGAGAGTAACGGAGGCCTTTATAATTAAAGGTTAAATGATCTTATTTATAATTATTAAAGGTTAATCGAGTGGGAGTGTTCGTATTCTTTTTCTTCTTTTCGGGATCCCAAAACGTAAGTGGAGGGATACCTATGACATCGCAAAAATGCCCGTCTGTCCGTCTGTAAGCACGATAACTCTCGAAGGTAATGAGATATTTTGATGAAACCTGGTGGGAGGATCCTTGGGGTCAAAGTACAGGTCGAGTTCGAAGATGGGCTATGTAGCCCTATATTTGAGGGTGGGGGAGGGGTTTCATAAATATTCTTTGAGCCCAAGCTGACTTTGAAACATTTATTCAAACAATGTTTACAACGGATACGTCAGCTATGATTTTTCATCAGCGATATTTCGGCCCTTCTTGGCAAGGGTCCTCGTCAGGCTGTCAATCTTCTGGTTCAACTTCGGGGAAGGAAACAAACCTGTAATCACAGTATTACAGGTTTGTTTCTTTCCCCGAAGTTGAACCAGAAGATTGACAGCCTGACGAGGACCCTTGCCAAGAAGGGCTGAAATATCGCTGATGAAAAATCATAGCTGACGTATCCGTTGTAAACATTGTTTGAATAAAAGGAGGGGTTTCAAATTAAGGGACAAACAAAATATTTTTAAACAGCTAATGTGATAGTCGATTATGGGGTAAGAAGACATGCTGAGTACGATGGTGAAAACCATTTTCTTGTCGGACAAGTAGTTCGTCCGGAATCCGGCAAAAACCGGAGATTTTCGTGAAAGTAGAAGTGTCATTTGAAGTTGATTAAATGTTTGGTTTAGGGGTAAGGAGACATGCTGAATACGATGGTGAAAACCATTGTCTTGCCGGACAATTAGTTCGTCCGGAAGCCGGCAAAACACGGAAAGTTGGTTAAAAGTAAAAGTTTCATTTGAAGTTGATTAAATGTTCGATTTAGGGGTGACATGCTGAACACGATGGTGAAAACCATTTTCTCACCGGACAGCAAGTTCGCCAGGAATCCAGCCAAAACCGGAAAGTTTGTTAAAAGCGAAAGTTTTATCTGAAGTTGATTAGATGACAGATTTAGGGGTAAGAAGAGACGCTAAGTCTGTGTATGACAATAGTTTTTTACCCGGACATATAATTAGTCCGGAATCCGGTTTCGACCGGAATTGTTTTTTAAGTCAAAGTTTTATTTAAAGTTGATGATATGTTCTTTACAGGGATAAAGAGATCCGCTGGATTCGTTTCTGGATTTTCTTTTTTTTGCTGGACTAGTAGTTCGCTCGGAATTCGAGCAAAACCGGAAATTTGGCAGAAGTAAAGCAGAAAGTTTCGGTCAGTATCGTCAAAACAGATATGGCTTATAGAGGTATATCTGAACTTGGTTCTCTCTGATGATTAGCCGGGCGAAGACTGGATCTGGCGAAGACTGGATCTGGCGAAGACAAGATCCAATTGTCTGGATCAAATATTAGATTTTCGGGATCCCATCGAAACCTTTGGTCTTGTTTTTTTAAGAAATTTGTTATAGGCTGAGAATCAGAGGATTGCAGCCGTCCACCATCAGGCTGTTTGAGCCTTCCACGGGTGGTTGTGTGTTTATATAGTTTATTTTGTAATTAGTAGTAAATAAAGCAAGTCAAGTTCCTTTCTGTAACAAATTCATGGGCTTGTCGATAAATTCCAGCATGGTAGGCTCCCCAAGTGTAGTACTACAACCTACCTAGTACGGATGTTTGACCGCGTCCTACAATGGCTTGGTTTACAGGTCTTACAGGATTGTTTCCTTCCCCGATGTTGACCCAGAAGATTGACTGATGAAGCTGATGAAGAATCGTGGCTGACGTATCCGTTGTATATATTATTTGAATAGATGAAAGTGATGTGACTTTTTCAGATACCACTGAATATCAGATACCACGATAACTGCAAAATGACCGTTACATCTGACATCTGACAGATACCATTACATCTGCAAAAACGCAACTAATGTCATTAATGACTTACGTATTGAGGTGCATTGATAATCGTCATATGCCATCCAATGGGAATAGTTGCTCCAAACATATTCACGCCGACCCCCGCCAAGACGCTGAGTGTTGGTCGCCATCTCTGGAAATAAAACTAATTGTTGATTCAACTTTCATGAAAACACTCGGGAGATGGGTTTCTCTAACATTCGTTTGGGATCCTGAAAGTAGCAGCTACACTCTTGATGACTAACTCTCCTTGCCGATGCAAAATAGCCGGGTACCTACCGGAAGAGCCAGAAGCGGTATCACCTCGTGTATCACAGCTGCTCCCGAAGATCGCTGTGATTGTTTGACGCAGGATTTGAGTTGTTGAGTTTAAGTCGCTAGAGACATTTTCTCGTTCTTCTTCAGGATCACTGGCGTATTTTGGACTTCGTCATATAGAGTATTACCCGCGTGGTTGACTGTATAAACGATTATTAGGCACTACAAAAAAGACGTCATGCATATTAACTCTTTAGAGCTTGGTCACACTGGGCTCAAAAAGCAGCCTATTCGACAAACAACTGAAAATCCCTTGGGGGACGTCAGATTTGATGGGGTTTGTGGCAGCTTGGGGATAATGAGCAGACTGCAATTAGGGGTCAGTTGGGGTTCCTGTAATATAATTATACAAGCTGTTTCGCTCTATTTGATCTCCTGAATTTTAAACGACAACATTCAGAATTAGTTACATCTTGTTCTTTTTCTTTTATCTACTTTTGCAACCCAAAAAGCCAGGAAATGAGCCAAGTGTGACCAGGCTCTCACTTCTCATAACAGGCGATGGGAAAGCATGAAAAGTACTGTACTGCTATGACGAGCACGGTACCACTATACTGAGCGTGGTCCAACCTTCTAACAATAGTAACTATTAATTACTATTTCCTTTCCAACCTCACGAAAAGTTAATACGCTGACCGTTCGAACCTCCTCGATCGAAATAGTAACTATTTGCTTACCATGCTTGGGAGCATAGTAAGCGTAATAACTATGCATCTCTGTAACGTGATTGGTCGGATTCGCCCTTGGCACGATATTCTGCTGGAAAATAGAAAAATCGTTCCAGCCTTGACGGCAAAAAGCCAGAGTTCGTGACGTCAAGCGTAGTAACTACGGTAAGTAGGGTGGAACACGCTTACTGTCTCAAGGTGGGCCAGTTGCCACTGACTTATCCAGATGCCCATTTCTAGGGGGGGGGGGGGTTGGATGAATTCCAGTTACACGGCTCGACCGCACTCTAAAATTTTTACATTCCAGCTGATTTTCATGGTTATCTACTCTTTTGCTACAAAGATTTTTGTATTTTATTTTGCAAAACTTGGACGATAGTCAAAGAACAGTTCAATTTTTTAGTAAGTGCGGAGGGGGGGGGGGTGAATGGAGCGAACAGCAAGGAAAGCATGTGCCACTCACTCACTTAATTAACAATCAAGAAAGCAATCCTACCACCTACTGGAGACAGTACTAATATCAAACTAGAGCTAAGACCGATAGACCCAAAAGGCTGCAGTGACATCTCCTATCGACAATATAAACCAGAGGCTCTTCACCATACACAAGGTGGCAGCACCAATCACCTAACATACAAAAAAGTGCTGAAATCGGTAACAATCAACAGCGATGCAAACTAAGTTATCAATTAGAAAGCGCGAGGCAATTAATGATATCTACAACAGCAACAGCTAAAAATTCAGCGGACAACCTGAGCAAGATGTTCCCTAGAGGAAATGGTAGTGACATCCTCGTATAGTAATGCCATCTGTTAAGTCCTAAGTCATAAAAGCATGGCTGATAGATGTCAGGGTGTGAACGAGGAGACAGACGAGATCCAAGATGGGATCCCAAATCGGAGCATGATTCGATAGCACATACGATTGACTGCAGATTCCGATCAATCACCCGTGACATAGGCGCAGAGAATTTGCCCGAATCCTGGTAAATTACAGCACGAAAAAAAAATTAAAGAATGGCGTGACGCTCTCACAGTCTGCGAGGTGCATCTTTTTTGACTGAAGTAACAGTTGAACGTTGATGATGGTGATGATCATTCGGGGAGTAGGATACAAACCGCATTGTGGGTCTGAAGGGAGATATTGGAAACGCCATCAGATCCTAGATGTTCCAGATCAGAAACCAAGGAAAGGAGGGAGAGACACAAGATTTAGGACAATCTAAAGATTTACACAAGATTTAGTTAATCTAAAATGTCAAAGTGGTTGCAGCAGATGATACTTATATTCAAACAATGTTTATAGCGGATACACGTCAGCTACGATTCTTCGTCAGCGATATTTCAGCCCTTCTTGGCAAGGGTCCTCGTCAGGCTGTCAATCTTCTGGGTCAACGTCGGGGAAGGAAACAAAGATTGTTTCCATTCTCTAGAAGAGAATGAAAAAACTTCCACTCCATCATCCGCCATTTATGCCACTTCAAAAAATATTCTCTAGAAAATTGACAGCCTGACGAGTACCCTTGCCAAGAAGGGGCGAAATATCGCTGATGAAGAATCTTAGCTGACATATATCCGTTGTAAACAATGTGTGAATATATGTTTTAAAGTCAGCTTGGGCTCAAAGAGAGTCGAAACACCACCTAAAAAACATCTGCTGACTTTTTTGTTTGTCATCATGATTTCGGAAAAGTGAGCAGATTCTTTTTCGGCGATTTTTCGGCTCTTCTTGGCAATGCTTGTTATGCATCAACCTTGCAAAATTACAACAGATAACATCCCAAGTGCTCTGTTGGAACTGCGCATCCGTGTTTTATCTGTTATGAAACTTTGTCCTAAAAAAAAACACCCACCAATTCAAAAGCTGGGTCTGGTAGGAAAACAGAACCACTCATCGCGGGTGGGAAGAATGTTTTTTTTTATTTATACTTCACTAGGCTCATTAGTTTTTATTAGCTGACATTTTCTCGAATCAAAATGGTTCTATAAAACGAAATAATAATAATAATCTGTATTCTTTCCCTTTATCACAATGCAATAACATGGGTATCGTCAGACAAGAACATGGGTAATGTCAAACAAGTAAGAAGAGAAAAACACCAAAAGACGCAACAAGAAGAACACACATGATACGCTATCACTTCGATTTGAGGATATATGCTTCACGTAGTATGGCACGTAGGATTTTGTAGTCGAGTGTGTAGGCGGGCATTTTAACAGTTCTTTTCCCTCTTTCAGAGTTGCCAACCTCGTCTTGTGTGTGTGGGGTACTTAAAGTAAACTGGGGCAGGATATCTCGGTGCGTTGGGGACTTCAGGATGTCAGCTCCAAACTTCATCAAGGTTTCATGCCTCCGTTCATCCAGGGGTGGCAGCATTTCGCTTAAGCTTTCTTCGTAGTTGTTGTAGTTTGGCCCAAGAAGGTAGATCAGTTCAGTTTCAGTTTCATTGGACTATTTTTAAGACAAAAAAATACACAATTTACATTCCTGCCAGAGAAGCACATATGTAGTGCTTGGCTAGGGCAGGGAAATATCCGATACTAGTTTAAGCACCAAACAGAATCAACTAACTGAATATTCTATTTAAAGCAAAAGGAAGGAGAGACAAAAAATAACCCATGGTTTCAACTTTAATAAAAAGGAGAGAGAAAATAAGGGAAAGAAGGAACGAGATAAAAAGAAAACAAAAGAAAAGAAAATCTTTACGAAACAAAAGGCCTTTTTAGAAAGAAGAACTGCAAATTTAAAGACCTTCGTCTGCATGTCGACTAACCTGATTATCCTGCTGGTTTAAGTTCTCACTTTTCAGTCGTTCCGATTGATTTTCTACTCCATCATCCGCCATTTAAGCCACTTCAATAAACATTCTCTACTGAGTCAATTAGTTCATCGTCACGTCGTTCGATCGACTTATCACCTTATCACTATCGCTCAACAAACTCCTAGAAATAAATGCGTGGTCACAAAAAGACTAATGTGAAACTAGACCCGATCTGTTCCCGACTTTTGCGTTGGCCGAAAGGACTGTTCAACCATGGGTGTCAGTAAGTGGTGAAACATTCTTCGATATAGTCCACTAAATGATATAAACTTTATCAATCGAGCGTAATGCGATTTTTTTTGTTTGGTTACTTGACGATCAGAACAAATTTTGCTGATTGCCATAACTTGATGGCAAGTCGAAGTTTAACAGTTAACTCTGGAAAAAAAAAGTTAAGCAGTGGTATTCACAAACAAAGATAATCTGATACGCCCTCAGTCGCAACACAAAAACATTAACTATGTAGATGTGTTCCCTTTACCTTTCAACAAGATCGTAACTGACATGTTTGTGCTTTTTCATTTAAAGTACCTAATGACTTTTCATAACCAAATACAGAAGATAGAAACAAAATCAAGCGAGGACCGCAACCACGGCACTAGGGTTGATTTAGTTCCAGACAGACAACTGTCACAATGCCATCCTTCAGACCAATAAATCTAAATAAGTATTGTTGTATTTAAAATTTTCTGCTTACTCTTTGCAATATCCTCACCGATTTGCGGATAGAAATAAAAAAATAAAAAAAATAAAAATAAGAGAAGATACAAACCACGGTGCCAATTTAGATATATAGCTTCAGATTTTTTACTAAACACCGTTCTTCACTCCAAGCTATTGCCGCTAAGCCTAACCTGCGAGAAGCACTTCTGCAAAGGACGTAGAGAAGACGCCAGACTAGCTAATCCTAGAACAAGAGCTAAGAGCTCATATGGCACTTGTTACGAGTAGGTGGTACACGAAAGAAGATGAGAACGTCACAAAATACTCTGCCATCCAAAAATGTGGTTCGGACCCATAAACAGGATATCTAGTTTTACTCAAGTCTGAGCATTACCGGCATCGCCTCGGGCAAATGAGTATTCTACCTTCCAAGTTTCAACTCAGTAGATCCACTCGTTTGGTCCATAGACGTGCCACAGAATTTCCGGTACCGGTACCCGCTCCAACTCCCCCTACCGTGGCCGAATCTGATTCAGACTCACTAAATAGATTACCTGAAGTATTTTCTCTTACCGCCTATTCAGTTTCGTTGATATCTGAGCGTTTTGAGAACTTTCGGTAACTCTCCCCCCTCCCCCACCGTGGTCGGATCCAGTTCGAACCCTAAAATATGTCATCTTTGGCATGTGATCTCTCTACACTCCAAGATTCATTTGAATCGCTCCACTTGTTTGACCCCTATGCGAGCCACATCATTTCCGGGCCTCCCCTTCCAACTCCTCTTGCTGTGGCTGAATACGACTCGGACCAGGGACCCATAACTTTCCTGTTATGACACGCCACACAGGGGTCTTGTCAATAAGAGATTTCTGATGGGCTCTTGACAGAGCGTCAGATAGTTCGAGAAATACCCACGGGGACAAAATACCCGACTATCCAGATAGACAAAAATTTCGCAGCTGTTGTGCTGAGCTAGGAATATTTCTCTGTAATGGAAGAGTATCCTGGACCTTTTGTCCTAGCTTAGGTACCTGGTGGCATGCTGGCAATTTGTCTATCTGATCAGGAATACCGATTCGACCCAAGCGGAATTTTTCGAAACTAGGTGAGGCTCGGGCAACATAGCAACATTGAAGCATAGGAAATGACAAGCCCCCTGAATGGCGATTCATTACTGGAAATTTATGGGTCCCTACTCAGACCCATAAAAGTCGCATATCTGACATGTCCTATTCCCGTTCATTAAGTTTGACTGGAATCGGAGCATAGCCTATCTGCAAATTTTGGATTCCAGCTTCACCCCCCCACCCCACCCCTATACCCATCCGGATTCGATCCAGACGCCAATAACAAATCAAGGCCGAATAAACTCGGTACTGTCCAACTTGCACACCTTTCTGTCCATCTGATTGGTTTTGTGGATGTTGACCCCCCCCCCCCCCCTCCTCCAACTCTTCCAACCGTGGTCGCATGTGGTTCGGACGCATGTTTTGCTTGTCTAGGTGATCAGTTCTTATCACCCATACAGTTTCACTCGAACTGGACCACCTGTTCGCAGCTTACGGAAGCCACTGATTTCCGGATTCCCCTACCCTCAACTCTCCAAAGATGGTCGGATCCAGAAAAACGAGTATTCCTAGGGCATTATGTCTGGTCCTAAAGTCACTAATGCGCCTGCAAAGTTTCATCGGTCCTTAGAATATCTGGAACTATCCTAACTGGCGATCACCGAAATTCCGGGAAACAGCCTCCAACTCCCCCATAGAGCCTTGATTTGATCTGGTTTTGTCATTTACGTATCTAGGGCTAATGCTTTTTCTTCCCACCAAATTCCATCCCAATACCTCGACTCTAAGCGTTTCACGAGATTTCCGGTGGCCCACTCCAATTCACCCTCCCCCCCAGGTATCGAATCCGATCAGAACTTGACGTGGAACATCTGAGACGATAGCTCTTTCCACTTACCAAGTTTCATTCAATTCCGATAACCCGTTCAAAAGTTATGCATGCCACTAAATCCGAGCTCCCCATCTCTCCACTCCCCCCGTGATGGTTGGATCGGGCAAACGACTATTCTCGAGTCAGCCTGTTCGGGTCGGTGATACTCCTCCCAAGTTTCGTCGTCCTAGTACATCAGGAAATACCGAACTCGCGGGATTCCAGAGCCCCCCCCCCCCCAACTCCCCCACAGTGCCCGAATCTGGTCCGGTTATGTCAAACTATGTATTTAGTACTTGTGCTTGTTCTTCCCGCCAAGTTTCATCCCGATCCCTCTACTCTAAGCGTTTCTCAAGATTTCTGGCTCCCCCCTATAGCTCACCCCAAAGTCACTGGATCCGGTCCGAAATTGACACGGGTCGTGTGAGACACGGGGTCTTTTCAAATATCAACTTTCATTACGATCCGATCACCCGTTCAAAAGTTTAAATACCTCAAGATTCCGGATTCCCCCTCCCTCCACCCCCCCCCTACGATGCTCGGATCTGGGAACTGACTATTTCCAACTAATTCATTTGGGGTCCCTGATATGCCTGCCAAGTTTCATCGTCCTAGCTTATGTGGAAGTGCCCGAACTACCAAAACACTTGACAGACCGACCGACAGACCGACGGACGGACAGAAATTGCGATCGCCATATGGCACTTGGCCGTAAGTGCCATAAAAAACCAAAGACTTGACACCATGGTCAAAAGGCGTTTTTGCAGTTATCGTGGTATCTGAAAAAGTCACCTCGCTTTCATCTATTCAAATAATATATACAACGGATACGTCAGCCACGATTCTTCATCAGCGATATTTCGGAAAGGTGTTTTTCGCGGTGCATTTGTGCCACACCCATTTTTGACTACGGTTACTTTGCAAAAACAACAATTGCCAAATTTCCAAAAGTCCTCCCAAAAGAACAAGACCAAAGGTTTCGATGGGATCCCAAAATTTGTAATGTCCCATCCAGACAATTTGGTCCTGTCTTCTCCAGACTACTTAAGCACTTTTACTACAAAAATTTAGAAACAGATTAAGGCCAAACAGCTAATCATCTAAGAGAACCAAGTTCAGATATGGATTTCGCATGTGTGCTTACCCCTATCCTATAAGTCATACCAAAACTTTCGGGAACTACTTATGCGACAAAATAACAAAGCTCAAAACATATTCAGCGTATCTCCTTACCCGCCCTATATCGAACATCTAATCAACTTCAAATATAGCTTTAACTAATGACTAATTTTCTGGTTTCAGCCGGATTGCGAGCGAACTATGTGAAAGGGTATAAAAACGGTTGTCATGTACAGATTCAGCATCTCCTTATACCCCTAAATCGGAATCTAATCAACTACAAATAAGACCTTTGCTTTTAACAAATGTTCTGGATTTAACCGGATTCCGGGCGAACTACTTGTCGGGCGAGCAAAAGGTTTTTATAGTCGTGGTCACCATGTCTTTCTACCCCTAAAATCGGACATCTAATCAACTTCAAATAACACTTATGCTTTTAACAAATTTTCCGGTTCTGGCCGGATTCCGGGCGAACTACTTGTCCGACGAGAAAATGATTTTCAGAATCGTGTTTAGCATGTCTTTTTACTCATAAATCAAACATCTAATCAACTTCAAATAAATCTTTTACTTTTCACAAACTTTCTGGTTTGGGCCGAATTCCAGGCGAACTACTTGTCCGGCGAATAAATAGTTTTCACCATCGTGATCAGCATGTCTTTTTACGCTGTAATAGACTATCACATTAGCTGTTTGCTCGCCCCTTAAAACCTCCTCCCCCACCCCTAAATGTAGGGCTACAAATTCCATCCACAAACTCAACCTTACTTCTGACCCAAAGAATCCTCACACCAAGTCAAAATGTCTCATTCCCTTCGAGAGTTATCGTGCTTGCAGACGGAGAACGGAGACCTTTTGCGATGTCATAGGTATCCCTCCGCATACGTTTTGAGATCCAAAAACTAAGATCCACTCGCACTATAAAGTGCCGAACTTCTTTCCACCAATTTGACAAAATCCTAGGCACTTGTGTTGGTGGTGATGAAAGTGAGACTTTTCCAGATGCCACGGACCGGACCCTGGTGTCTGAATCAGAGGCGTTACTAGCCAAACAAAATTTTTTTTTTGGGGGAGCCAATTACCGACTGGCTGGTAATACTCTATGAGCGTGTTCCATCCTACTTACCGTAGTTACTAGGTAGGTAGGTAGGTAGGTAGGTTTTTATTTTTAACCAAAAACATTGAAAATAAAATAAAATAACACTACTAATATCCTATTGGAGCAAAAAGAAAGTCCTAAGGACTTGTGCTGCAATTTATTAATACTACTTGTATCTAATAAATAAATAACTAAACATAGCAACTTATTATCCACCTAGCCTATGACTTAAATAACAAACAATTAAACGTGAACACTACACGCAACAAGAATCCTTAATATTTACTCATTACCAGTTTCAGCCCCACCCGAACAACTGTGAAAAAAAAGAAAGAAAAAAAAAAGAAGAAAAAGACCACATACCCTTCAACTCGTATTGATTAAGTGGAAAGTTTTCAGCATGACGTCACAAATTCTGGCTTTTTCCGTCAAGGCTGGAACGATTTTTCTATTTTCCCGCAGAATATCACGCCACGGGCGAATTCGACCAATCACGATTCAGAGATTCGTAGTTACTATCCTTACTACGCTCCCGAACGTGGTAAGCAAATAGTTACTATTTCGAGAAGGTTGGAACGGTCAGCGTAGCAACTTTTGGTGAGGCTGGAACGGAAGTAGTAACTAATAGTTACTATTGGTACGAGGGTGGAACACGCTCTATATGACTAAGTTCAAAACACGCCAGTGATTCTCAGGAAGAAGGAGCAAACGGGTCCGTAACGACTCAAACTCAATGACTCAAATCTTGAGTCAGCGCAGCTGTGACACCGTTTCTTCCGTTCTTCCGCAGGTACCCGGAGATTCTGCATCGGAAGGGAGAGATAGTCGTCAAGTTTATTTGAACAGACTGTTTTTGCAGAAAAAACTACTGTTTTCAACAACAAAAAGGACAGTTTTGAAAAAAATCGACTGATTTTCAGAAAAACCGACTAATTTTCAGAAAAAACGAATTTTTTCATAAAAAAATCAATATTTTTGCCGAAAAGTCGTAGCACTTCGCAACGCCTCACCCTCCCCCCCCCCCCCGACTGTTTGACGAAAAATCGACTACTGTTCAGAAAAAACGACTTTTTTCATAAAAAAAATCAACTGTTTTGCCGAAAAATCGCGGCACTTCGCGCCGAGTCGGTGATTTTTTGCCGACTGGCCGACAACATTGCATCCCCCCTCCCCCCCCCCCCGAGTCGTGACTTCCCTGGTCTGAATATCAGATACCACGGCAACTGGCCAGATACCACGACAACTTCTAAAACGCCCGTTGAACCTGGTGTCAGATACCAACGTTACTAAGAAAACGCAACTATCGTGTGTTTCATTTGCGGTATTTCCAAATGCCTGAAAAAAAATCTCGCTTCCCAGATCACCAAACTTACGACCTTAAAGCACAACTCCTACTAAAAATGATCTTTTCACTATGAAACTTATCAGAAAAAAACTTTCTCGAAAATACTATTACTTTACATCTGAATTCAGCGATTGTCTTGTTAGCGCCCGACGACTCTGCACAGCCTTCCTGCTCTCCGACGCGGCGGCTTGGCACAAAACATTTGAAAACTGAACACACCGTGGATAAAAATGAAAAGTATGAAATCTAACCAAATCAAATTAGTCCAAAACAGAAGATTCTCATATCCTTGTGTGTGAAAGACTTATCAGCGGACGTTGAAGATTCTGGCAAACTTTGCTTTGTGTAACAGGCAAAAATTGGCACGGCCGAAAATGCCCTAAAAATTCGCAGGGACAAACGAAACAATGAAGAAAGATGGGGATTTTAAAAGCTTATAATTCCATAAGGGAGCTAGCGTATATTATAAAAGGAAGAATAAGCAAGAGGGGTCCTTTAACATCCTGTATTTTTCTATCTGCTCAATCAGATGGTTTTTGTCACGTCGTCGTAACATTTAACTGCCGCTAAATTTGGGTCCACAAAATCGAAAATCCCTCCGGGAGTCCTTTGTCAAATCAGAGCCACAGCGAGTCGCTAAAAACCTTGTTGGTCGCGGAGACAGACTTTTCATAATAATAATAATTTATTTTTAACCCACAGATCGTACAAGACGAAAACAGTGGAGTACAGAAGAGTATATGAAGACATAATTAGGCAAAACACAACACATACAAACAAAATCTACTTAAGAGTCAAACAGACGTATGAGCCCATGAGAGGGCGACAGACGTGCGTACGCCATTTCGGACAGTTTTCTGCGGAGAACAGACAATTTCTCCGTGGTATCCGGTAGCGAGTAATTACTAATAATTTTAGAATTTCATTGCCAAGGAGGGAGAAAAAGAAGAAATTTACAAACATGAAAATAAGAGCATCACATAGCTTTAATATTATTTTTCTTAAAAACAGGATAAACACCAGATAGAAAAAGAACAGGAAGAGTAGAGTTTGCCAAGAGCTGTCCGATTGTATTTCCCCCTGTTAGCAACAATTTTCTAATAACCCAGTTGAATTCTTAATCTACAATCGGAAATTTTGGACCACACAATCGGATTTTGGACCACATATCGCAATTATCAGCTCATTAAAAATATATGATAGTGATTGAGAGCAAATACCATTCCAGATTATTTTATTTTAATTGCGTATTGTTATTAAAATAAAAATATAGACAAATGAAACAGATGAGTTTTTTGTCGAGTCAAACATCAATGAACATCCTTTTCTTTTCTTTTACGTTTATTTTTTGTGTTTGTAGTTGTGTATATGGCCACTGGCTTTTAAATACACGTATATATATATATATATATGGTTTCAGTGAGTTTCAATAAACGGATTTCATCTAGAGCCTCTTTGTGATTAAATGATTCAATTATCTAAGTAATTAAATTACTGAGTCCTGCCACCAGGGCCGTAAACAGAGAGGGAGTTAGGGGGTTCGAACCCCCTCCGGAATATACAAAAATGATCGCTTTATAGGCTTGATCCTCTGTAACTATATCTTTTCTGTACTTTTTGGTATAGGTTAGCTCTGACATGCGGGTAAAACCCACTCCGAAACAAATTCCTGGATACGGACCTGCCTGCCACAAACAAATCTGTATGGATTTTCACTTGGCAGGTCTATCATGATACTGATTTTTTTTTTTGTAAAATTTAATTACATATTAAATGTCTCTCTCTCTCTCTCTGTGTGTGCCTTAAGGCACACAAATGATCTTTACATGATTAAATAGCTCAGAAATATAGTTTTTCGAAAACACTTTGCTTTCCACGCGAAATTATGAATTTTCTTGTTAGATACTATATCGGGCCTTCCTGCTCTCCGGCGCGGCGGCTAGACGCAGAATATTTGAAAACTGAGCTAAAAAGTGGAAAAGGAATCAATCAGTCACTGTACTCGATGGGAAACAAAGCAAAACAAATAAAGTCCAAAACGGAGGATAGACTTGAGGATCTAACATGTCTTTCAGTATGAAAAACAACACTTTTTGAAGCTTCTCACGTCCTTATGTGTCGAAGACAAGCTCGAGGACCTTGATGCTTCCAGCGAAGTGTGCATTGCGTTACTGCGAAGAGTCGGTTCGGCCTAAAAAGCGCTGAAAAATCGCATGTAGAAAACGAAACAATGGCGAAACGCGGAGATACTCTATATGTCCAAAACACGCCAGTGATCCTCAGGAAGAAGGAGTAAGCGTGTCCGTACGACTCAAACTCAACTACTCAAATCCTGTGTCAATCAAGCATGGATCTTTGGCTGCAGCTGTGACATCACTTCTGGCTTTCTCGCTAGGTACCCGGAGAGGCCGGAGATTTTGCATCGGCACGAAGAGATAGTCATCATGAGTATTCCAGAAGCTTAAAATTCAATAAGAGAGCTAGGGAAATTAAAAAGGGCAGAATAAGCAAAAGGGGTCCTTAAAGGTCCCTCTTGCTTTTTCTGCCATTTTTAATACACCTAGCTCCATTACGGGATTATAAGCTTCTAAAATCCCCACCTTTCTTGATTGTTCCGTTTTGGGCCTACGAATCTTTAGGGCTTTTTCGTCCGTGCCGAGTTTCGTCCGTTACGCCACGAAACGTTTGCGAGAATCTTCAACGTCCGCTGACAACTTTTTCACACACAAGGATATGAGAATCTTCTATTTCTAATTTCTTTTATTTGCTTGGTTTTCATACTTTTTAACCACGGCACGTTCAGTTTTCAAACATTTTGCGCTCAGCCGCCGTGTCGGAGAGAAGGAAGGCTGCGAAGAGTCGACAAGCGCTAACAAGAAAATGGCTAAATCTAGATAGAAAGTATTGGTATTTTCGAAAAACCTGTTTTCTGACCCGTGTCATAGTGAAAAGATCGTTTCTAGTAAGAGTTGTGCTTTAAGTGAGTGAGCCTTTGGTAAAGGCCAGGATTCAATTTAATTTTATTTTCAAAACCGTTACAACGGTCAAGCAAATTTGGTGGTTCTCGTCCTTATTAACACTAATTATATACAAAAGATAATTCTACACTAGTTTGGATATAACAAAGACTTGTCAAACATAACACAAAACCATTAATGATGCGAGTTAAAAAGGTTGACGAAACCGGGAACAAAACTTCTTAGGTAACGAGTCGTTGTATGTTTAAAGTTTAACCGAAAAGGGCTAGGATACGACAGTCTAGTTACCCATCACTTGTTCGCTTAAATAATCTTGAAAACCCGATGAAAAAGCATTAGTTTGTTTTTCTGATATTTCCAAATAATCGATTATCCCATTGTGCTTGCCGCTCTTCCCGTTTTTGTGATATCTCTATGGTGCCTGGAACATTTGGCAACAATACCAGCAGCAAACGAGTAAATAAATTGTGTATCAAATAAACAAAGAAGTGTCTGCAGTCTGCAGTGCCAAAACTAGTGCTAGCTAGTGAGGTGTCTTGTGTAGTGATAGTTTAGTGTTTTCGCGGGCGAATTGTGGACGGATTCACCATGGGAAAGCGTCCACATTCCCAACCCAACGTCCCTACTGAAGACTACTGTGGACAGAATGAAAATCCCCAATAGGTGTTGTAATAATTCAATGTATTTGAATCTAAGATGTAAAAATAAGTTGCCTGTTCAGTTAAACTTCAATGGGCTGCAAATTGGATATTGGCTGGGCTACCACTCTCTCAGGCCTTTACTCTTGCCGAAAAATCTGGGGGGAGGATATCACGTAGTGCTGGTGTATTCAAGATTTTAGTCCCAAACACTAACGAAAGTTTTTCACGGCACTTCAACAGGGTTTTTAAATTATAAGTATTAAGGAGGGTCTATATACGGTACTTTAGGGGACTTGGAAACTACAAGGAGGGCTCTAAACAATATCCTGTCAAGCGAATCAGACTGTTCACGAGGAATTCCAAAGTGCCACACGGGGCAACAGTATTCCAGAAGTAGGCGTATGAAAGAAAGATAAACTCTTCAAGATAAACGCTTCAACTTCCAGATTCCAGACAGCCGTTTTCGTCGAGACGGATCTTGAAGGGGAAGCCAGGCCAAAAAAGTCTGGAAGTCCGGGGTGTTGGGCACCCCAGATTCCGGATGTCTGGAAGGTACCATAGAGGCAATCTATTTGAAAGATAAAATAAATATGCGAATTTAGAAAGAAAACGGATAGTGACTGACAATCCTTACTGGAATGCAAGAGATATTTGAAATCCGAAGGGGACATCTAGGAAATGTTGAATAGTAAAAATTAACTGTTATCTACTGGAAGCTACTCTGGAAATCTTCACACTATTTCGACTGACAACCAGCTTACCTCCGCAGTAGGTTTTAATCACGATACGGGACCACGCTGAAACAGTTTTAGCGCCAGACGTAATCACTTTGAAGACCTGGTGCGACTGGAGTAATCGATTGGTCAAACTGATGAATACCCTACCCGCGATACCTGAGACACAAAGGACAAGGACGCAATGTAAAAAGTCATTATATTCTCATCAGGTTTCTAACTGTTCTATTAAACGTGCTCAAACTTTGTCCTTTCTAACTCACAGATTCAAGGTGTTGGGAAGTAATTACTGGAACAATTAATGAGCTGAATTATCGTTGCAACGATAACGATGCATAATTCGACATCTTCAAGGAATACACTTGATGACTATCTCTCCCTTCCAATGCAGAATCTCCGGGTACCTGCGGAAGAACGGAAGAAACGGTGTCACAGCTGCGCTGGCTCAGAATTTGAGTCACTGAGTCTCAGTCGTTACGTAATCGTGTCGATTACTCCTTCTTCCTGAGAATCACTGGCGTGTTTTGGACTTATGCAGCGTTTACAAGTACAGGAAAACTTGAACAGAATCCGATCATGGTAACAAGATTATGTTTACACGCAGAGGGAAAAAAAAATTAATTCTTCAAACCAGAAAATCTGACAAATTCCTTTCATCATGAAAGGATTCCCGTCCCGCTAGACTTCTTTTCTAGTCGTCTTCACGAACGGAATCTTTTCGAGTCGACCAGAATTCCTTTCTACTCGACGGGATTTCTTGTCCGTGTAAACGCTACATTAGTCATATCTTGGTCATATAGAGTATTAAACCGGAAGCATTCTGGCGTTTGAAATGTCTAGACCACCCTCATCAAGTCGCGGTTTCGCCATTTCGTCGTCGCCATGCGAGGCAGGATCCTCCAATTTGCCTTCTCTGATTGGAAGCTCTAGCGTCCATGACCAGGGGCGTCCCGAGCCTTTCTTTATTGGGGGGGGGGGGGGGGGGGGGACCTGGTAAAATTGACCGAATCGGTACCGAATTTTTACTGAATTTGTTAAAAAAAAAAAAAAATCTAAAAAAACAGCGAGTTGCTTTCATAAAGCTGCAACGTAAAAAGTTGTAGAGTGTGTACAAACAAGTCTAAACAGAAAGATTGGCGCGTTTTCACACTTTTCCGCTTCTGTTTTCTTAAGACCTTTCCAGTTTTGTCAACAGGACTTAAAATAATAGCAAAAAAAGGCGTTGCTGCATAGCGCCAACGTCGCTCACGGCTGTACCCACGATTAATTAAGGCACCACAGGCGAAGGTTTTTAACCCGCCTTTTTTCTGGCAACATTTAACTACTTACCATGCAAATTCTAGCTTTTAACATGGTTGAAGCCCCCCAAAATTCCAAGCGTCAAACGCCAACTAAATGACGCATCCTTTATCTAACTAGTGAAAACTGCGAAATGCGCCGCAGGCTAAATTTTGTGGTAACACTGACGACAAAAGTGCCTTTTTGCGATCCCAGCCTTACCTATTAGACCAAAAGCTGTCAGACGAAACGAAAGGGGCGATTCAGGGTAAAGTAGATACAAACTACATTTGTTCGGAATTTACAGCAAACAAAAGTAGGCTAGTTTTCACGTCAAGAGACGTGCTTATTCCTGAAGTACTGCAATCCTAAGACGTAAAAAATGAACAGCCACCAGGTGAAGCTACCGTAAATAGTAAAGAATGAGAGCTAAAAACATGCCACTTACATTACCGAACACAGTAACTGAGTTGAAGCAAACAATGAATTCGTACCATACCAAACAAGTGCACAAGCGCTCAAACGTGGAGTGTAAAAGTAAAATGTTTACCAAATTTTATACACAGACAGCTTTAGAACCAAGACATTTCTCATCCCCAGTAACCAAACAAGTATTGAAATAACCTAATTTGTAATTATCCCACTTTAAAAGCTTTAAATGTAAACAAACCACCCGTATAAATCCAAAGAAATGTTGAAGATCTTGCTGAATAGCATTAGTTGGAACACTGAATGGTCTGCCAGCCAGTCCCACCCTTTAAACCTCTTTTCCATTACCAAGGTAATAAGAAGAGCCAAGCAGAGCAATAAACCAAATCGTAGCAGCCTAATGCCCCCTTCGTCACAATTGAATAAGACCGGCATATCATCGACCATATGACAAAACAGTCAAGTTTCCAACTGTTCCTTAAAGATTAAAGTGCGTCGCGTCGTCTTATTTGTTGCTGTTGCACCAAATCCTCATCCATAGATATATCTCCCCAAATATACAAGAGTTGGACTTGAGACCTGTCGAACAGACGAACTTAACTCAAGGGAAATCTGGGTCCAGATGCCCATGAACGTGAGGGGGGGGGGGGGGTGGGGGGGAGTCGGGACCCATCACAATGCGTATTTACACTTTTTTTCCCTCAAGTATACCATCTTAGAGTTTGATTCCAGCCACGGGGTGGGGATCACCTCTCCCCAACCACTATGGTCTAAAAGCACAACGTAATTTCATCGCCTTATCTCCAGTTAATGTCAAGTTAAAAACATAAAAAAATGGACAATCTGGGCCCAATCGCCCCTGAACCAAGTGGGGGTGGGGTTTGAGAGACCTCAATGCTCACAATCCTACCAAGTTTCAATTTGATACCTCTTGATTCCTGTCACGGGTAACGAACTTTAATCCTGGGCAATCTGGGCCCAGCTGCCCATGAACGGGAGGGGGGGGGTATCAAAATGCTTATTTACACCTCTGTTTCCTCAAGTATACCAGCTTAGAGTTTGATTCCAGTCCCGGGTCAAAAACTTTTTTCATGGGCAATTTGCGCCCACTTGCCCATGAGCTCTGAAGTACGCCGCATGGTCTTATTGGTTGCTGTTACACTTCTACATCTATACATACATATCCACAAGTATACAAGATCTGAACGTCATAGACCAACGTAACTCATGGGCAAATTGGGCCCGCTTGCCCATGAACGGTGAGAGTGGGGGGTGGTTCAACTCTACATATAAATCCCCTACCCAATGATCCAAAAGCAAAAAGGAATTTCATCGCCCTATCTCCAGATATTGTGAAATTAAAACATTAAAAGTGGGCAATCTGGGCAAATCGCCCCTGAACCAAGTGGGGACCCGCAAAAAGGAAAAAGAGGCCCCAGTGCTGACAAACCTACCAAGTTTCAACTTGATATATGGTTGATTCCTGTCACGGGTAACGAACTTTACTCCTGGGCAATCTGTGACCAGTTGCCCAGGAACGGGATGGGTGGGGGAGGTGCAACTTTAAAAGTAGTTTACCAGCCCAGATCTACAAGTACAGGGAATTTCATCGTCTTATGTCCAACTCTGGTCAAGTTGTGAACATTGTTTACTGGGCAATCTGGGCCCATTTGCCCCTGAACCGGGTGGGTGTCGGGCGTGGGACCCCCCAAAGGCACAACTAGACCCCAGTACCCACAAGTGTACCAAGTTTGAACTTGATACTTGCACTCGTTCACGAGTTATGAGCTCCACAAAATATGGTGAAAACCGAAAGCTGCTACAGCGCTCGCAATAGTGGATTGTTCCCAGGAACACTCCACTAAAAACTAACTAAAAAAATAAGGAACAGATCGAGAGCGATATAACAACCATCTTTCGTAATGGAATAAAACTCTTGTTAGAACCACCTAAAACAACCGAATTCGGCAAGTCCAGTAATAGAAACGGAGTAAAGAAATATCCAGCGAATTACCGTATTCGGTAACGAATCAGAACCAAATGAATCTCGCCGAATTTTGTTATGAAATGGAATGACCGAATGCGACCGAATTCGGTAAAAATGAGAGCAGATAAACAGATTAAATCACCGTATTTATGCAGGGACGGTCCAAATGCGGCGAAATCGATGCGGACTCAACAAAGGTTGGATGAATTATCGAATTCGGTCACGAATCAGAACCAAATGAATCTGATTAATGACCGAATTATGAAATGGAATGACCGAATGCGATAGAACAGATACGGACTTGCGAGAAATCCGGTGAATTAAAGAATTCGCTAACGAATGAGACCAAATAAACAGGTTAAATCACGGAATTTACGACGGGACGGACCGAATGCGGTGAAATCTATGCGGAGTAAACAAAAGTTGGATGAATTAGCAAATTCAATAAAGAAAGTGGAACCATTAAACACGTTAAATCACCCAATTTGGAAATGCGGGGACAAACGATTTGGCCTCGGGACGTCCCTGTCCATGACTCCATCACTTAGGTTCTAAGTTTGTTGATAACTTTATAGAAATAGTTTGAGTCCTTTGTGATGATTTTTATATTTCTTTGTTATTTTTTAATGCGCTTATGCCCTTGTAGATAGATAGATGGATATCACTTTTATTCTTTCGAACTATCGTGGTGAAATCCAAATTTGTCGAAATTGTCATATGTAGACACTCTTATATAAATATGTCAACGTCATATATAAAAGTAAACACTAAATAAGATTAAAAACTTTAACGAAAGACGGTACAAACGTCTTTTCATACCGCATATGGTTACATTTTACGGAATTTTGGGATCACCACTGAGGCCGCTCTTGCAGGTCGTTCGCGAGCAGTATTGAACGGTGGCGGAAGTATATACTTATGGATAGGGTGCTCAAGCATAAACTTCGAGTTCATTAAATAACGCCAAAAAAACTTTCAAATTTTTCTCGTTTATACTGCGAGCAAACGAACAGGGTTCTCGCGGATTGGAATTCCAGCCAGGATTTTTGCCACCATCATCAATCTCTTACGGAAAAGTTTCTTTATGATGAAAATGTTGAAAATTTGTCCGGACAATTCCGATCGTGTATTCGCAGCATTAGCCACCACCAATATTTTCAATAGTTACAAATCAAATAAACCTGCTAACAGAGATGGGCGAATCCGATTTTCGGCCGGATTTAAATCGTGACACAAAGAACTCCGGATTCGAATCCAGGATTCGTCCTTTTGGACGGATACGATTTCAGGCTGGATTCGGACCTCAATTCCAAACCGCGGATCTTACGAATCCGCTCAAGTTTCTAATCTTCATCCTTCCACTTTCCATTTTCCCGAAACCAGCCCCGAAGTCATTCCTGATTGCCGAGGAGGAAACCCACACTATGATAACCACACATGAGTATCTAGAAATACCGCCTCATTTGCCTTCATTTTTTTTTTGTCACCTCTGATTTTTAAAACTATAACCTATGTACACGATTTAATTTTGTTACGATCGGATTTGAATCCGGATTCGATTCCGGATTCGAATAATCTTTCAAACAAATTTGGAGCTAAGATAACGTGTTGTCTCCAGATAACCCATCTATTCCCCCCTCCCCTCCCGTCTTCCGCGCGTCGGTCCGAGAGAAATACTGGCAATAAGTTTTCCCCATATCCCGCTAATTCTTCTACCCAATTTTTACGTAGTTTCATTCCATCATTTATTTATGGTAATTTCTTGTAAGTGTATTAGTTAAATTGTTTCTTGTGTGTCTGTGTATTTTGTAAATTTGGATTCCTTTTCTAGCTTTTAGCCATTCGGATTAAACTATATTGATTGAAAAAAATAAAAAAATAATCAGCATGAAATGGCGGATTCGCTTTGAGTCCTTCCATGGTCGGAATCGTCCATCTATGCCTGCTAAAGATAATCCAGATTGGGGCTGAAGAAGATTTTAAATTCAACCATCGGCCTGTGATGGACCCTTTGAAGACAAACTAGGTTGGGCAACGTGAAGTGTTGCAGCAACATTTGGTTTATTTTTTCCATGCGAACTAAACACTGAAGTTGTCAGCACCTCGAAGATTCTCAAAATGATGTATCTCAGGAAGGAATGCTGGTACAAAAAAGCTTATTTCACATACTGTGATCAGCTCATCAAGGGCTTTCGCTCAGCGTTGAAAAAAAAATCTGTATGTCTTAGTTCAACAGTTGATTGCCTTGCCGAAGGACAACTTTCGGAAATCACCACTCAGAAAGAAGCAAAGAGTGAGCTCCAATTTCTTTAGCAATGAGAGAACTTTTAAAGTTTAGTAGACACGTGTGACACAATCTCAATCTCAATAATCCGAAACGAAGAAAATGGAAGGAAAAAGTCAATAGAAATCACGAACAGAAATGGCTAGTAACAGCAGATAGCAGCACTTTCGGACCCGTGGGAAACTTTTATATTCTATCTCCGTAAATCTTTATATTTCTTGCTCGAAAAAGATATTTTGGTTGTGGGGCGAGGGAACTGCCGCGCATATTCAACACTTTTAGATTTTATTTTTTGAAAGTGGTGCCTGCTGCTTGCTTTTTAGAACGGAGCTTTCCACTCGACAGCAGAAGCCTGTTTTGGAGAAACAAAAGCTTGGTGGCATTAGTTCAGATAGTCCTCTCTGACGCAGACTATAAAACTTTACTTCACAAACTTTAGGCTTCGGCTTAAGGACAAGTTTTCCAGGCAAGAATTGTACGAAGCTTTCCAAAATGTAGCCTAATGTCATATTTATCAATCCGGCCTGAGGTCCACACTTTCCGTAAAACACGCAAAGTAAACCCTTACCATCTTCAAGGAATACGTGGAAATCGAAGGACTAGGAAAAATAAAACAAAAACAGAACCAAACCAAAGTGTTGCTTTATTAACTTTACTATGACGCAACAAAACACATTTCTATACTAACATATTACTGATCTGTTGACAAATTAACTGTTATCACAATCGGTTTGCAATTAACTAGATAAGGGCACCAGTAAAACCATCTTCACCGGCTTGCACTTCCACCACCGAAATAAAAATAAAATACACGAGCTTAAACTTTTAAAATTTCATCCAATAAAATTTAAAAATACCCACGGGCAAAGGTACTGAATACTTTAATATCTTGACACACCAAGCGATAAAGCCAGTAAAGAACACACATGACACGGATGCTTAAACTATCCGACCGAAGCGCGATGTGGCTTGCGCATTTCAACCAATGGGCGCTCGAATATGCTTCACGAAAGAAGCGAACTGATTTTCGCAAAGGGATTCCGTGGGACGAGTACTATATTTGACAACTGACACTACAAAACGGTTACGTCAGTTACATTTTATTCTGTATATGTTTTTCCACAAGTTCATTTTCAACTTGAGCCTGAAGAGGACCCTTGCGAAGAAGGGCCGAAATATCGCTCTAAGAAAATGTAGTCGACTTCTCCATTTTTAGTGTCAATTGTCAAATATGATCCGCAGTCAGGTTGAGCTGGAAGAATACTGATTGCTAAAGTTTTTTAAAATCCCTAAAAGTATGTCAATTGCAGAAAAAAAAAAAAAAAAAAAATGGGACAGGTCAACACACATCGTGATAAAATAAATAAATGCGGTACGTCAACACAGATAGTTAAGTGATCTTTCGACTCGTTTTGAACTAGCGGTAATTTTTTCAGGATCTAATTATAAATCATAGCTAGTGCATTATCCGGACAGATTACAGAAACTATAGCGCCATTGTCTTGCACCCTTTACATGAATTCTGACCGTAATGATCACAAAATATATATAAATATCTTAACTTAAAAGGTTCTTTCCGCAACAGCAATGTTTGAAGAGACGATACAGAACACAAGTTTCTACGAGTAAGGATTAAAGTTAACTTCAGTATTTGCTACTGGGATTAATCTTATCTCTACTCGGATAAGATTAATCCGAATTAGAGAAAATCTTATCTCTGTAGAGACAAGGTTAATCCCAGCAGCAAATACTAACAGATTTTTTATTACAGTGAAGTTGCCATCTACTTAAGCGGGATTCCCACGAAGTTGGGTGGAAGCTCGGATGTGGGTTATACGTTAATATAAAAACTAAAACATAAAGGCACGATTATTATTGATACATATTCCTGGCAGAAATTAAAGCGCTACTATTGCGCCATCTACACTCCGGTCTGCCGGCAATTCCTCTAATTTAGTTCGGAGCTCCAATCGAACTAGTTTCTCGAAGTCCCCCCTTGTCTCATTATCAACTGTTGTGACTCCCTTGTCTCATTATCAACTGTTGTGATAGAGTGTTGGTAAAATATGGATCCATAAGGTATCGAGAAGAACATAATATCTTTCACTTTCTACTCCAGAGACCGCGCAAAACTTAATTGCTTGGGAAGCACATTGCAGATTTTCTACTAATCAACTTGTGGAATAGTGATTCTATTTTACTATATCTGTCACAAGCGCTAATAATGAGACAATAGGCATATCTTCACCGTTCCTCGCGGACTCCTATTGAGGAGTCCCCGCGTGTTTGTTTGTCCTAGGGATACACTCCCCGTATTCTCGCGAGTCCCCACGGACGGGGAATGCTCCGATTATCACCACCATCATCAAAAAGGACTCCCTTTCAGATTCGGAGGGGAATACATTTTTACTGGTGCTGGTGCAATAAAAAACTAATTAAAGCAACCAAAAATAAAGTGGGTCCAGATAATTTCGTAAACTGTATATTTTTTTTTTCGAATAAAATCCAATTTGGAAGCATTCCCCTTATTTTCGCTGTTTCTATACACAGAGTCCTCGTGAAGTGACTCCCTCTATTCTCGCAGTTCCCTTCGTCCCCGAGGAATCTTCGGGGAACGGCTAGAATACGCCTAATGGAGGACTTTCCGAAACGATCCGCTTGGAGCGCTGAACTGTAGGATATGGCAAATTGCGCCCTTCGTCCGGGATAGGTGATTGTAAGTATACATAAATATCATAACATAAAGACACCTAACACTCTTCCTCCCCTTCCCATTCTTATTTTTGTTTAAGGTTCCAACGCAAGAGCAAGGGAAAGAAGAAACGCTATAGAAAACGTCAGCTCCTTAAGCGTCGGCGGCTGATTCCCGGGCCGGTTCCCACATTTCGCACTCCGTGTGAACAAACCTTACGAACGGGTTTACCTTACCGAAGCAGTCATCCTACCTAAAATATCGCTTCTGCCCAGGTATACACTACCTGGCACACCAATTTCTTTGAAGTCTTTGATTCACCTTCAGGACTACTCCTGCTCCTCCGCGGACATTGCAAGTGGAACGAAATTCTCCACTTCTTTGTACACCAACTCTAAAAAGACATTCAATCAATCAGTGATAAAGCAAGTATTTCTGGAGAAAATAAAGCAAATATTTTCCCCAGCGCTCACTCTTATTTGAGAAATAGAGCCCGAACGCACACAGACGCCGGATTCCTTGTCCTCCATTACCAATTCTGGGTACGCTTACTTTCTCCCATTTAAATTGCGTTTTTCCGTAGTAGTTTTGGTGTAGTCTAACATACTTTGGTTTAGTTATGAAAGTATAGTATTTGTGTACCGTCTCATTTGTCCATTCCACATTCTGTACTTTTACAACTAACACAAAGTACATCAAACTGAAGTGAAACTACACCCAAAAAAACGCAACTTCTATTCCCGTCCCGTTTGCCTTTGACCTCGCTAACGCTTAGATCGGACACTCGCCAGTTTTACAAGAGATAAATTCCTTCAACTATATTGGAGATACTGACAAATACATGAGAGCAAAGGCGTTATTAGCCAAAATATTTTGTTGTTGTTTTTTTGTTGTTTTTTTTTTGGGGGGGGGGAGTTATTTACCGACTGGCTGGTCGTTTTTACCGACTGTTTTTGTAGATAAAAACGACTGTTATTGAGAAAAAACGACTGTGTTGACGAAAAATCGGCTGATTTTAAGAAAAATTACTATTCTTGTGAAAAAAGCGGCTGTTATTACGAAAAAACGACTGTTTTACGAAAAATCGCGCCCCTTCGCGCCGACCCGGATATTTTTTACCGACTGGCTGACAACATTCTGGGGGGGGGGGCGTCCCTCTCCCCCCTACTCCTGACGCCCCTGCATGAGAGTTGCCACCAAAAACTTCACTGAAGTGTGATATCGTTCATAAACGCCCTTCATAAAATTCCCTCCAGATTAGTTATTTTTTGGCCGATGGTTGCGCTAGCGTAAATTAAACAATGACACGTTACTTCTTGGTGTACGCTTAACCAGGCTTGTTTGGTTATTTCAATTCCTCTTATGCATAACCATGTTTAAAACTGTTTAAAATGCCTCTGCCTCTGTGCGTGCTCTACCCAGCTCTGTTCTGTCAAACTTCATCAAGCTCGTCAATTCAGGCTTCCAACTTCAGTTCTGACTACTTGTTGACTTTTCCACAGGGCTGATGCGCGACATGGTATGAACCGAAAGCCTAATAGCCGATTCCCCCTTCAGATAACTTATACCAAGATCTCACGCGGGATTGTTATTGTTTCTCTAATGCATCTGGCGGCAATTCATTATTAGATTTTAGGAGGGACGTATATGACCGTAAGGGACTAATTTCAGTAAGGTGTCGTCTGGAATGGTGAGTTGAGTACATGTGAGGGATTTGAGTGGGTGCAAATTCTGGAATGCTTGAGCGTATAGTAAGTTGTGAGTATGAACGAGCGTGAATACTTGTTCGGCAAGTACCATTACCTCTTAAGAAGGAAACGGGAGCTTTTTTTCTTTTTAGTCACTCGCCATTTTTCCCTCGCATTCATTTTAAAGCTGCTTCCGAAACCTTACGGAAATTCTGAAGTGCGCGAGATCACGGAATGCTACCCGTTGTCATTCGGTGTAGTATTGTAAAAGTTTAAACGAAAAGACAACTTATTTTTTTTATCATTTAACTGAAACACACTGAATTATTTGTATTGTAGTAGGCGTTTGTTTTTTTACTATTTTCCCTAGTAGGACGTTCACAATCTCTACGGCCGTCCCCACAATGAAAGTTCTACTATGACGCGGACAATTTTAATCTCAATACAAACGCGGCTTTCCAGTTGCTGCAGTGGTGAGGTTGGTGACTACTGTGGCTCAAACATATATGGACGAATGCCAAGCAATTTATCGCACTTTCGCCTGTCCCCCAGTCGATTTCGTTTGCATTTTGATTTTTCGAAAACCATTTTTGTCAAGCACACAACACAGTTACAAGCGCACAAAGGTACCACAAATCCGACAGGGAAAGTTCACTATGTGAAAATCGATTATTCCTGAATAGTGGAGCAATGAAGTAGCGCATTTTCATCGGGTCTTCAAGCCAATTTACGTGAATAAATAATGGTTAACTAGACTGTCCTATCACAGCCTTTTTCGGTAAAACTTCAAAAGTATAATAATAATAATAACTGTATTTAAAAGCCCAGGGGCCATATACAACAATCGTACATATTACAAAGGAAAACAACAACAATAATTTCCTCCGGCTATGAAGCCTCACTACTAAGCTTGGTCGCTCTTAGCTTCAACGCTCCGTCCATAAACTCGCACACCTTTGTTATAACCCTTTCCGAAGTGCTATTCAGGATATCCGGAAGAAGCAAAACACTCCCCTTAAAATAAGATCCCCTGAACTCCGAAAGCTCCTGGCATCGATTGATAAAGTGGTCCATGTTTTCCTCTACCCCTGCTTTGCAAAGTTGGCAATTACACCTGACATCTGGACCAGTCCTATGGGGAGGGAATTAGCTCCTTCTTTTCCTCGCTCCTTGGCAAAGAAATTCTAAAATTATTAATAAGTACTCGCTACCGAATATCACGGAGAAATTGAAAATCGGGTCGCATGCAGTGTGCCAATCCATGTCCGAAACAGCGTACGCACGTTCGTCTCCTCTCATGGGCGTATTCGTCTGTTTGACTCTTAAGTAGATTTTGTTTGTATGTGTTGTGTTTTCCCTAACTATGTCTTCATCTTTTCTTTTGTGCTCCACTGTTTTCGTCTTGTACGATTTGTGGGTTAAAAATAAATTATTATTATTATTATTAACCGCCGCGCGCCATTCCACTGAGCGCACTCAGCCCCAAATACAAAATAATACACCAGGAAACACGACTGTGATACACGGGCTTTCAGAACCGTAAAATAAAAAGAAAGGCATAACAAATAATTTACACCTTCAGCTGTACTTTAAGGCACTCTCGGAAATTAGCCGCTTCTTGAGGTTGAGGAGGACGGGTGCGAGGTCTGCAACCCTGCCCAAGCCAAAGGTGGGTTTTCGCGAGCTGGAAAGCAAAGTCGGAATCATTTTCCAATGGTTTTCGCGCTACTTCGGAAAGTTGCCGAGCTTTCTAACCCAGTGAGCTGGAAAGCAAAGTCGGAATCATTTTCCAATGGTTTTCGCGCTGCTTCGGAAAGTTGCCGAGCTTTCTAACGCAGTGAGCTGGAAAGCAAAGTCGGAATCATTTTCCAATGGTTTTCGCGCTACTTCGGAAAGTTGCCGAACTTTCCAACCCAGTTTTCGCGCTTTGGAAACCGAAGCAGCTTTCCTGGAAAGTGATTCCACGAGGATAGTGGAAAGCTCCGGGGAAAGTTGAATGTTTCGGCGGGAATTTCAAAGGTGTGGAGAAAAAACAGTGCAAGTGTCACCAATAAATAAAAAAAATGGCAATCGTAATTAAGGTGACTTCGACAGAATATATGAGAATCAAAGAACCGTTAAGTGAACCATATTTATTCGGAAAAGTTTGTAATTGCAACATTTTCCCGGCGATGTCAGCTTTCCATGTGTTTTCGCGATCAGTCCAGCGGGAAAGTGGAAAGTGATTCCAGGAAACGCTTTCCCACAGTTTTCGCGATGCACTTCGCTCGCCGGAAAGTGATTCCAAGATCTCGCGAAAACCCTCCTCAAAAGAAACACGACGACCAACGGAGATTAATAACCCAACCAAAAACGAAAGCTTTGTCTACCTTTCCATTCCTCGACAGAGAGCTCCATATCTTCGAAGCTCTGATCGTACGGCGTCGAAGTCGGTTCGTCGGTCGGGTCCGCGTATTGAGCTAAATATGGATGAGCAAGGGCCTCTTCAGCAGTCAGTCGCTTTTCGGCATCAAGTTCCAACATCTTTTCAAGGAGATCAATAGCTGCAAAAAGGGGTGGGTCAGCTTTTAATCAAACGTCATCCATTATTCACTCGTATGCTGAAGGTAGGCGTGGCTTACGAGGACCGAGCCCATCAATTACATACAGTTTATTACAGAGCCTCGTTTTTGTTGCATGCTGCAGGTCTGCTTCTCGGCCGATTCCGGACTGATTCTTTCTACATCCGTTTTTGCACTGCAGCGCTTCCGAGGAAGACGGCAGCGCTACTCGAGAATCACGGACTTGCTTCCCGACCAAGTCCGTGCTTCCCTGCAAGATGCTGCAGCGCTGCCGCTTCAACCAAGAAGAAAGCGACTCCAAAAACGCAAATTATGCAAAAGCAAAGAAGTGCTGCAGCAGCGATGCGGCAGCGCTATTGCAACAAAAACGAGGCTCAGGTCATCTGAAGGGCTTGCCAGGCCATTTACCTCTTGCACGAGGGGCTACAAGACTCTACAACTCCTAAATAAAATAAAACTTGATTCTTGTCTTTTATCTTGCGAGTTACACCTCAGTGGGAGTTATCTGTCGATTGTTAAATTACCTTTCTGGTAGTTCTGGCTGCATTCCAGAGATGAATACCGATACAGCTCGTAACGTATCAACGTCACGGTCAATTAGCGGCGACAGGGGCAGAACACCAGACGGAATATAAGGTGTGAAGCCAAGCTGACCATTCATTACGAAAGAAATAGAACACCGTGATTTTTTGATTTTTTTTCTTGATCAGCTAATTATCCCATCGTTTTTCTGTGTTGGAATTTATTGTGTTGGAATTTATGATTCATTTTTTGTATTTTTCGCTGAGGATGGTTTGCCGGAAGTGCAACCGAAATATCCGAATTTATATTTATCCCTCGCACATCATCTTAGAGGGATAATTAGCTGATCAAGAAAAAAAAAACCCGGAAATCACGGTTTTCTATATCTTACCAGACGGAATGCAGACATAGCAGGGTGTTGAAAAATAAGAGCACAGGATAATTTAGACTTTCGGCTTTAGTTTAAAGTACGTACTGGCAACTGATAGGTTGCATGTCCTTGAGTCTAGAAACTAAAATACAACGAAGAGAAATGTCTACAAGTTTGCTTCGGTATTTCATTTGCATGCGCGACGTCTAGAATGTGAAAAGTAAGCAAAATTCAAAAATTCCTCTTTGATTTCCGGTTCAAGGGATTGCATAATATACAATCTGTTAGGCGCCAAGGAGTACTTTTGACGAAGAAACGGAAAAAGATGGGAGACGACTGGTAGGGGGGAGGCAAGGGCTCCATCCTTACGTAGCGTTTACACGCTAATATTTTAATTCGTAAATTGCATGAAAAAAATATAGATATTTGAAATAAATTGAAACTGAAAACTGAAACACGGACAGGAAATCCCGTCGAGTCGAAAGGAATTCTGTTTTTTTCCCTCTGTGTGTTAACATAATCTTGTCACCAAGATCGGGTTGTGTTCAAGTTTTCCTGTACTTGTAAACGCTGCATTGCTCAAGCTTCATGACGCAATGGGTCTCTCGCCGAGGCCTCCGAGAGTAACGATAGATGGTGCTACTGCGCGGTCACCCAGGAAGTCCACAAGAAAAAAAAAAGTAGCCGATTTATGATTATTTTATGTTTCTACGGCTACGGGTAGAACGCGAATACAGAGAATACAGAAAAGAATACAGAAATGGCTCATTAAACCCCTCACATATCGACAATCTGAGTAGAATGACCTTACCAACAAGATTTGCACCCTTGAAGACTTGCTTGAAGTCTTTCTTCTTCATTGGAGGAAGTGAACGAATATAGGTTCGAGCCTAAAAGGAAATCCCAAATATAGCAAACCTACGTGTATTTAATTTGGCATCTGTCTCGTCAGTTTGACAAAACAAAAACCTTTTGTTATTAAACTTGTATTTACAAACATGAATATATCCTAAAAAAAATCCGCTGCTGTGACCGGAGCTCAAGCGAACACAAAAAATAAACAGACGAAAAGTAACTTCAAAATAACTAATAAGACCAATCACAAGCAGCGTTCACAAATCTTTCCGCTGTATACCATGATTACCGCAAAACTTGAACCAGAGTCAAATTACAGCGGAACTGCCAGAACCAGTACCGGAAGTCTTGCTCTTCACCGGAAATGGTAAAATCACCGAAACAGTTATCCCTCGAATGGCTATACTAGGAAGTGGGCAAATATCAAGGGGTTGGTCTGTGACCGGAAGTATACTTGTTTAAGCAATGAGCGACATATTATGTATGTATGTATATATTTATTTCCCATCATATGAAAACAGATGGATGTATCATGTGTAAGATGAAAAGAAAACGAAAAACACACTACGAGAGAATAGACTAACACAAGAAAAACAAAGAACAAAGTTGATATCTAAGTACAAAAGACAAAACTATTGCCTCAAAATAGTTGCCCAAGGATGAGCAACAATATCAGAGTTGTATCTGATGATCAGGGTCGCTTCATCAGGGTCGATAATCCCATACCGACTTGTCACAAAGCGGTTACTATGGAGGAAGCAGTAGGAGGTATTTCGCATATTTGTAATATGTAGACCGCAACTTTTTCTTATCTTCCTTTTCGAAAATTATCCAAAAAGGACTTAGGAACAGATAGTGGGTTAGTGCCATTGCATTGTACAACTGGCAGGGCGTCACGACTGGGGGGGGCGCCCTGGCCGACAGCATTCGGCCAGTCGGTAAAAAATAACCGAGTCGGCGCGAAGCGCCACGATTTTTTGTCAGAACAGTTGATTTCTTTCATGAAAACAGTAACAGTCGGTTTTTCTGAAAATGGATCGATTTTTCGTCAAAATAGTCGTTTTTTTAGAAAATCGGTGTATTTTTTTGGAAATCCGTCGATTTTTCTCAAAAATGTCATTTTTGTTCTTGAAAACGTCGATTTTTCTGCAAAAAAAAGGCGGTAAAAATTACCAGTCAGTCGGTAAATGCCTCGTCCCCCCCCCCCAAACATTTTGACTAGTAACACCTCTGACAGCTGGGCCAGAATCCGTCGATCAACCTGTCACTTATAAGCTACAACACGGCTATACGCGAAAGAAATCCGTTTCTGCAGATGACTCTGCAAAAGGCGACGCGTTTCAAGCAGGGACCGACCAATAGGGATCCCCAGATAAACAATGTGTCAGCAAGCCGAACACTAGCACCACCTAGCCTAACATCAACAAGTGCGCAAGTGCTCAAATGTGGAATGTGAAAGTAAAATATTTCACATCCCCAACAACCAAACAAGTACTGAAATAACCTAATTTGAAATCATCGCCCTTAAAATCTTTCAATGTAAACAAACGGCGTGTAGAAATCCACGATCTTGCAAGAACAGTTTCAATTTCAATACTGAATGTCTTGCCAGCCAGTCCGACCCTTTTAACTTCTTTTCAATTAGCAAGATAATAACAAGTCATTAAGAAAGGCAGATCATCAATCATATGACGAAACCGTCCAGTTTCCAGCTTTTCATTAAGGACTGAAGCACGTCGCGTACGTCCCCATGAACGGGAGGGGGGGGACCCATTAAAAGGCGTATCTAGACCTATATATTCTCAGGTATACCAGCTTAGAAGATTACAGTCACGGGTCAAAAACTTAACTCATCAATTTGGGCCCGCTTGCCCATGAACGTGGAGGGTGTGAGGATAGTTTTAATCCATATTTATGTATTCCCAACCCTAAGATCTAAAAGCACAAGGAATTTCATTGCACTATCTCCAGTTATTGTCAAGTTAACATCATTAAAAAGTGGGAAATGCGGGTTCAATTGCCCCTGAACCAAGTGGGATTGGGGTTTGGGACCCCCAAAAAGCAAAGAGAGACCCCAATGCTCCCAAGCCTACTATATTTCGACTTGATTCGTCACGAACTTTACTCTTGGGCAATCTGGGCACAACTGCCCATGAACGCGGTGGTTGGAGGAGGTGCAACTTTAAAAGTAACTTCCCAGCCCTAGGATCTACTATTACAAGGAATTTCATCGTCCTATGTCCAGCTCTGGTCAAGTTATGAACGTTGTTCAGTGGGTCAGTCTGGGCCCATCTGCCCCTGAACCTGGTGGGTGTCGGGGCTGGGACGCCAAAAGGCACAACTAGACCCCTATATCGACAAGTGTACCAAGTTTCAACTTGATACCTGCACTGGTTATCTTTGACGTGCCAGTGTTTGATTTCATTTGGTTCACGAGTTGTGAGCTCCCAAAACGGTGAAAACCGATTACCGAAAGTTGAAGGCTGCTACAGCTCTTGCAAGAGTGGATTGTTCATAAACGAACACTCCACTAAAAATGCTTCCCCTTACAGTGCGAACACACGATCAGGATTTCCCGGCCGGATTTCCTGCACTTTCACCATCAAGCTGAACAAATTTCAACTTTTCCGTATGGAAGTGATAATGGCACCGAAAATCCGGGCAGGAATTCCAGACCGGGAGCACCCGACCCTGGTTGTGTGTCCGCACTTTTAGTGATAATATGGAAAACCAGGCGTGAGCGTCTTGTACAAAAATCTCTAACGCGAATATGAAACGAATAGTTCGTATACGATTTCCCGAGAGAAGTAACAGGAAAAGCGTAAATAAGATGATGAATCATACGTGAACGAGAGTCTATTGATATAATGGATTTTGTGTTATTGTTTTCTTTTTCTTTTTTTGTTTATGGTGTGCGAAAAATGCGTAATGAAGGGCAGGGCATGCATTATACACAACAAAAATCCAAAATAGAATAATACTGATTAAAAATTCTTTAATTCTTAAGTCTGAGTCCAAAGGAGGAGCCAACTCATATCCATCAGCCAATCCTTGGACCATTGGCCCAATCCCGAGTATACAGAGTAGTGCCAAAAATAGTTTAAAATTAAATATAATGGAGGACACGGACATTATTTTAATGCATGTCAACATTATTCTTTGATTATTTTAAGAAATTAAGAAATATAATTAATACTGATAAAATTTGAATTGTTCGCTGAAAATAAATATAGAGTAAAATTACTCCCTGAATATGGCACAGCGAATTCCGATCACGTCAAGAGCTCTTTCCAGCAGGAAGTTTTAGAAGTAATGAACTGAAAGACAAAATGCTCCTCAGCCGGGATTTGAACCCAGGGCTCTCCGCTTACAAGGCGACCACTCTACCAGTTGAGCTACGGAGGGGCTTGTGAACATAGTACGCAAACATCTACAACAGTCAGACAGCAGCTGGTCGTAGGAACAGTCATTCAGCCCGAAGGCAGTTCACATTCCCATGTCACGGAAGATAATAGAACTAACACAGATGGCGCTTAAATGCGTCTAAGCTTTAAAGCGCCATCTATGTAAATTCTAGAGGCCAGCGCACTTACTAGCACACACGCGAAATTCAAGAACTAAAAAGCATTTCTAGACGAAAAACATCCAGAGCAGGGACTAAAAGGGCCGTAAAGAGACGACCGATCCCCTCACCTCTTCGCTGGTTATTTTGTGCAGGAAATCATTGACTGGTGTCCCTATCAGCCACAATATCCGGGTGAGCTGGTCAATATCTATGACAATACGTTAAGTATGAACGCTCCAAATGCGACGAAACAACCTAAAAGCCAAACTCTGCCCCACACGTACAAAAAGCTATGCAACTTCTGACATCGCACACAAATATCATGCATTTTGTGAGTATGTTGGCCTTCACAATTCGTAAACTACTACATACAAGCTCTACTTCGTTTTTTGATTAGTTACTGAGGGAAAACAATTTATGTGAATTTGTCTTTCAAAACGACAGAATGAAACTTGTGTTTTTTAGAGCCTTCTATCAGTACGACGACTATCATTATCACCGTAGAGGCGAAACCCTATTTACTGCATACTACATATTTTAAGGACAATCCGTAAATTGTTCTATAAGTATGCTAAGTACTTACTGGGCCTTCCCCCATGGGCTCGTAACCACAAAGTTACGCGACTTTACAAGTATTCAAGTATTTATTTACGTACTAAAATTTTAGACGTTATCGATCCCTTTGTGGCTGTGGCCCAACGCTGTGCGACTCCGGCTCTTATCTAGACCGGAGTCATCCATAGTCTTATCTTTTCTTTTTCTTTCTTTTATTGTTTTTCATATACTCCTTATGGGCACGTTTTGTGCCATTTCTATATGGGTTAGTATAATTATCGATTGATTGATAATATATATTAAATAAAGCATGCCCTTTTACGAACCTACTGCAACTGTCAGCAGAATAAACGGACAAAATTTAAATGATTATAAATCCTAGCCTCTCCCACTACCTCGTACCAACAAAACAAGCGCTAACAAGTTCCACCTTGCAACAAAAGACACGCACGGAAATAATTAAGAGTCTAATCATCGAGAAAAACGCCATGCAAGCCAGAAACGAGGCAGAAAAAAGCGTTAAACGGTTACCTCGTCACTTCCCAATTTGTCAAGCAGAAGCTCACTTGGTGTGCCAGTCAGTGCCATGATCCGAAGTAGCTGGTCAATGTCTGGAAACCGGAGTTAGGGAAAGATGAACACAACCGGACAGACACCCAAGACATACATATAAACAAGAAATCGCATTGTTCGCAGCTCATGTAGAGGTCTTGACTAAACTTTAGCCGATTATCTACGGGTCGTGACGTCACGCGAAAAGATTTTCCATTTATAACGGATCTGATTGTCCCTAGAACGGTTTATAAGTGTAAACGCGTCGGCGCCTCGCTGGCCGCTCGGCTCTATAATATATAGATACAAATATGTATTCTGCAACATTAATTTAATCGAATTTCATTATTTCTTCATGACGTCACGAAAACGTCACGGGCAGTAGATAATCGGCTAAAGTTTAGTCAATACCCATGCCGAGGGCTTCCCATTTGCAAGATTTCCCAACGATCTTCCTCCATTCAGAAAATTTTGTTCAATTTCTGCCATATGACCCGAAGCATACGATAAAGAGTGCGCTCTACTCTGGATAGATAGAGCGTGTTCCACCCGAGGTTCCACCCCACTCAACGTAGTTGCTACGCATGACGTCACGTAGTCTGTTTTTTGCCGTCAAGGCTGGAACGATTTTTCTATTTTCCAGCAGAATATCCTGCCACGGGCGAATCTCACCAACCAAATTACAGAGGTGCGTAGTTACCACACTTACTACTTATTCTTTGAGCCCAAGCTGACTATGAAACATTTATTCAAACAATGTTTACAACGGATAAGCTGATTACAGGTTTGTTTCCTTCCCCGAAGTTGAACCAGAGGAATGACAGCCTGACGAGGACCCTTGCCAAGAAGGGCCGAAATATCGCTGATGAAGAATCGTAGCTGACGTATCCGTTGTAAACGTTGTTTGAATAAACACTTACTACGCTCCCGAGCATGGTTAAGCAAATAGTTACTATTAGTTACTAGTTCGAGAAGGTTGGAACGAAAATAGTAACTAATAGTTACTATTGATAGAAGGGTGGAACACGGCTCATAGACAACTGATTTCGTCCGATAGAAAATAAAACAAAAAAGGTGGAATTCCATGAATTGATTACTTTCCATCTGACCAAAAACACCCGCATACCAGGATTAGAGATGGCGCTAAAGGATCCGTCAGCTAAGGTTTAGCGATGTTTTGGCCGTTCTTTCTGCTAATCGCAGGGTTTTTTTTTTTCAGTTTCTTCGAGTTCAAATGGCAGAGGCGTCACATGATTGGGGGCTAGTCGGTAAAAAGAAAATGAGTAGGCGGCGAAGCGCAGAAAAATCGTCGACTGTTCTAAAAACGGTTAATTTTTCTTAAAAACGGTCGATTTTTCTGAAAATGACCAGCCAATCTGAAAATACCTTGCTCCCCCCCGAAATACCGGCTACTAACGTTTATGTCTATGGTTTTCGCCGGTATGGGCGAATCAATACAAATCCGAATCCAGGGCTACACTGTAAAAAAAAAATCATGCAGTATTTGCTACTGGGATTAATCTTATCTTTATTGAGATAAGATTACCCCTAATTCGGATAAATCTTATCTGAATAAATCCATCCCAGTAGTAAATACTGCATCCTTATTCGGAGAAACTTTACAATGTAGGTAGGCAGGGGCGTCGCAAGGGGGGGGGGGTGCGGGGGGTGCAGCACCCCCCCACCTTTTTGAGATTCGGTAAAATTTGGGGCCGGAGGCCCTAAATTTTACTAAAATTGTTCGGTATTTTTTCGATTTACGGGGATTCGGTAGTTATAAAGGATCCTAAATAGGCTATCTGTACAAATCTCTTTGGTATAATGATCGGGATTCGGTATAACTGCCAGTAATCGGTAGTTATCACGAATTTGGTGAAAGAGTTTACTGAAATCATTTGGTAATATTTTGATGCCGGAACTATTCGGTATATTTATGGAGATTCGGTAGTTACACAGACTCCCGAATAAGCTCTTGGTTCAGAATTATTCGGTATCATGATTGGGATTCGGTAATTTATTAAGTATAATTTCCTGACTTTGTTCCAGTTTCGACGAAAGTATACCGAATACGAATATTGTTCGGTAGTCTTTCGATACCAAAACAATTTGGTATAACAACCGGGATACGGTGGTTATACAGAATCCCGAACAGGCTATCGGTCTAAATTTATTCGGTATAATAACTGTGATTCGGTAACTTATTCGTTGTAATTGCCAGGATTCGGAAGTTACCACGAACCTCGAAACTCAGAGGAGGTCGAGTGAAGCACTGGTCGCGGACAAGAGGGACGATCTATGATATCATCGACAGTCCGTACTTTTATTTTGGATCCCAAAAAGAATATCTAATCATAAATATTTCGAAAATTCCGACTGCAGCACTTTTCGTAATATTCACTATTTTGTGGAAGGGCGCGTCATTTGACGGGGGTTTTAAGCCAGTTTTAGGATCGAGATTTCGAAACATAAAAGCTAGAATTTGGATGGAAATTAAATTTGGCAGGAAAAAGCAAAAAAAAATGTTCGCCTGCGGCGCTCACTTTACGTTATCATAGCTAGTATATTGACTAGACTACAGTTGCTGCTGCTGCCGGAACGTCGCTCCATATGTTTTCTGTAACTTCTTAGAGTCTCGGTATTTCATCAACGGTAAATGATAGAATTTGTAAGAGAAGCAGTTAAATTTTAGTCTACAAAAACAAAAAAAAATTATTTCGAAAATTTTCGCTTGCGGCGCTCGATTTAATTTTCTTTTGGCTATAATAGATAGTAGCTGTTACTGAAATTATGCCCGGCAACATATTCTCCATGTGGGCTTCGCCAAAACGCCGCCTAATAGTTGGCTTATCGTCGTTCATGCTGCCTTTATTGTTATTCTTCCTACGTAATCGTTTCTGTTCAATAATTTAAAGCTGGAATTCTTAGTGCTAGGATTCGGTAAAAATTTTGAAAGATTCGGTAAAACTTTGGCTCTGCACCCCCCCACCGAAAATGTACTTGCGACGCCCCTGTAGGTAGGAATCCGATACTAAATCCAAATCCACCATTTAATGCTGATGATTCGAATCCGTAATCGAATCCGACAAAAATCAAATCACATACATATGTTATAGCTAAGAACTGATCCTGGATTCGAATCCAAATCCGGATTCGCCTATCTCTGTTGTACAGGACCCCTGCCAAGACACGCCGAAATACCGCTAAAACAAATCTTAGCTGACTTATCGGATTAGCGCCCTCAGCCAGTGCTGACGAAAAAGGAACACCAGCCTGTGGACAGACGTTAACCGTGGGTAGGAGATCCGCTAGTTAATGGAAGGCCCTAGTGAATGAATAAGCTACAAACAACTTACATATGCGCCCTTGAGGTAATATACAAGTAAGAATCAAGAACCCATCGCAAAAGCACAAGAAACAACCTTATAAACATTTAGGAGAACCGCATCCTTCTCTGCCTCTTATAGAGCGTGTTCCATCCTACTTACCATAGTTACTACGCATGACGTCACGAATTCTGGCTTTTTGCCGTCAAGGCTGGAACGATTTTTCTATTTTCCAGCAGGATCTCACGCCAGGGGCGAATCCGCTTACTACGCTCCCGAGCTTGGTAAGCAAATAGTAACTATTTTTGTTCTTGCTATTGGTTACTATTCCGACAAGGTTGGAACGGTCAGCGTAGTAACTTTTCGTGAGGATGGAACTTGAAATAGTAACTAATAGTAACTATTGTTAGAAGGGTGGAACACGCTCATAGTTCAACCGAAAAGTGCTGGGACAAGACAATCTAGTTACCCATCAGTTATTCACTTAAATTGGCTTGAAGACCCGCTGAAAATGCGCTACTTCGTTGTTCCGCTATTCACGAATAATCAATTTCAGATCCTGGATGTCATTTGTGGAACCTCTGTGCGCTTGTATCTGTGTAGTATGACTTACGAGAAAGATTTGTAAAAAAAATGTTGTGCAGGCACTAAACAGTCTTCACTACAGCAGAATCCAAATAATTCAGTTTGTTTCACTTAAATGACACAAAAGTCAGTTGGCTTTTCAGTTAAACTTTAAGTAAAAAAGCAAAAATGGAACAACAAATTAAGAACTTAATATCTGCTTTTAGAAACCATTCACGCGAATGCAGAATGCCGTTCCGGCTATCTATCGCCTTTTCCGTCGACTGTGCTATTGCCCAAACTTATGAAACACTGTTTATATTTATTAAAGGACCTGTCTTACCTATAATACTAATGCAACCTACTTCCGTAATCAGTCCATGTATTTCTAAGCCCGGAGACCCCAATTTCGTACGGTATATTCTAACCCCTCTGACAGAACCACGCTGATTTTGTCACTTGCCGTGTTTTGCTACCTTCGCATGTGTATCACGCTGTCGACGGTTGTCTGCGAGAAGTTTCTCCATCAGAATACCAGTTATGTAAATTGTTTCCCTGTTTTCACTACAAGTCAACGGGTCTCGGAAAAGTCTTAAAACAGCCGAAACCTGTGGTTTATTTGTTGAAAGCACAGCAAGTTTTAAAGTATTCAAATATTTTAAAATATTGTATGTAAATAGTGCGAGGGGTCCTTTAAAGACTAGTCCTTTAAGGGTAAATGTGTAACATCACATATTAATCAAATCTCGAAAATCTCGAACTATGGTTACCCATGGAGCCCCATGAAGTTTTAATTTACAGAGTTTTAGTTACTACTTTGTTTGTAACAGTGGTTCGTTTTCATTTATTCATTTATTTCATTTATCGAATGTCCAGACATAATCAGTGCTCCGATGTTTCGCCTATGATATTTCTACGGCAAAAACAGGAAAAGTGTGAATAAGATGCTAAATCATTCTGCGATGGGTTCATAACTCGAACACTAGGCGCTGTATACAGTTAACATGACATTATAGAAGCAACCCTGTAAGGCAGTAAGCAAACAAGGAAGACAACCAAACTCAGGAAAACGGATCGGTCAGGAGCACTGTGCGCAATCCCAAACTTCGGTTAGTCTGAGTGTCCATTAACACTGAACACCAAGTCATAGCTTAGAAGATGACGCCATCTAGGTGAATTTGTAATGAAAATAACGTATTTTATCACTAAAAGTGATGTTTTGTCAACTTAGCTTTTTATAGAGAAGGTATATTCTAATAGTTTCACAGATTTCAAATACTAGAAGGTACAGGATGAAGATTTTGTTTTAGCTTTTGTTTTTCCACAAGTTCGTTTTTCCAACTTGAGCGGCTATTTGAGCCTCAAGAGGACCCTTGCCAAGAAGGGGCGGAATACAGCTCTAATAAAATTCAGCTGACGTATCCGTTCTGCACTGCCAAATATTTTTTTTTAGCGTATATCCAGGTAACTTGAAAAGACATGCTTAAATTTTTTGTTTCTTTTACGTTAAAGAAATACGTCCTGTCTGTCTGATTGCAAGAAAAGAAAAAAGAAATCAACTAAATGAGACACCAAGGGGTGGACCGCTTAGGGACATGGGTTACACATCTCAACGCGAAGTACACCACGCTAGAAACGCATGCGACAGACCACGTGGAATCTAAAAAGAGTATACTGTAAAAAATTTCTCCGAATAAGGATGCAGTATTTGCTACTGGGATTAATCTTATCTCTATTGGGGATAAAATTAATCCGAATTAGGGATAACCTTATCCCAATAAAGACAAGGTCAATCCAAGTGGCAAATACTGCAAGATTGTTTTTTAAAGTGAGGCTATTTAATCTTATCTAGCTTGAACAACGGCCAGAATATGATGAATTAGTATCCGATTTCAGATTAGATGGCGCCATCTCTGCTATAATGAAGAGTTCCACTGAGTTTAGTATCTTCGCAGTAAGTGTGATCTCCCACTACAGAAGAAAGCCCAGAATCCCAGCTGGAAAGGACAGTTTTGAACCCGAGGAAACTTTAACCACTCACATTTCCACTAGAAATCTTGTTTATAAGATCCTTGCTAGGTAGACCAACCAAATCCAATATCTTGTTCAACTGATCAATGTCTAAGTACACAAATGAAGGAAAATACACCGCAACCATCTCTGAAGCATGCAACTTGCTACCACCTTAACTTCTTCTCACCAAACACAGAGATAGCATACGGTAACAGGCTAGGGTATATCGGCTAGCAGTAGGCCTCACAACCATTCATTCCTGAAAATATCCCGTCTCTTTCCAATAGGCGTCACACCCTTTCATTCCTGAAAATATGTCTCTTTTTTTTTCAGTTCGTCGGTTTCTCTTCCAGTCAGATAAAGGGATTTGCATGAACTAATATCGAAAATGATAAGTTTCTGATTTCCACCTTGCAAGAAACTGTCCTTAAAGGACCTGTCTTACCTATAATACTAACGCAACCTACTTCCATAATCATTTCATCTATTCCTAAAACTGGAGACCCCTATTTCGTACGGTACATTATAACAAAACCACGCTGATTTCCTCACTCGTCGAGTGTTGCTACCTTCGATGTGTATTACACTGTCGACGGTTACACTGTATAGTTGAAGAGTAAATAGTACGAGGGGTCCTTTAAAGGAGCCCTCTTGCTTATTCTGCATTTTATAATATACCTAGCTCCCTTATGGAATTATACACTTAAAAAAACTCCCAACTTTCTCCGTGGTTTCGTTTTGTACCTACAGATTTTTAGCGCTTTCTTGGCCGTGCCGAGTTTTTCCGGTTACAAAACGCAAAGCTTGCCAGAGTCTTGAACGTTCGCTGGCAACTCTTTCACATAAAGATGTAAGTCTTCTGTTTTTTTACTTCTTTTCTTTGCTTAGTTTTCCTACTTTTTAACCACGGTGTGTCAGTTTTAAATTTTTTTGCGTCCAGCCGCCGCGTCGGAGAGCAGGAAGGCTTGACAGAATCGACAAGAGCTAACAAGAAAATTGCAAAATTCAGACAGAAAGTCTGAATTCGAGAAACGTTTTTCTGATCCGTTTTATACTGAAGAGATCATTCCTAGTAAGAGTTGTGCTTTAAGGTGCTGATAAGTAGTGATCTTGGAGTCAAAATGCTCGTCAGCTGAGATTTGAACCCAGGACCTTCGGCTTTCTAGGTCACTGCTCTACCAGTGCGCTCCAGAGGGGCTAGTGAAAATAGTTCGGAAACCACCACAATAGTCAGATGGAAGCAGGCCATAGAAACAGTGATCCCGCCGAATGCAAATTCATCCAAGCAGTTCACATCCCCATGTCTCGGATTAAATCTATCTTTGATAACATTTGATTCAAGGATGCGCATCTGGGTGATACATGCTTAAATTTCAGTCAGCGTTTTTCTGAACCATACAGGTGCTAAACTGAACCTGAACATACTGACCTCCCCCCCCCCCTAACCCTTATCTTTTCAGAACCAATTGAGTTCACTTTCACCAGGTGACTGGAGAGCCAAGTTTCCGGAAATTCTAAAATGATGAAATAATGTTGTTTGTCAGGTTTTCTTGAAAGTCTTTGATCATTCGTTTGGCAATCTTTGAGGTACGAAGTATAGTAGCTTCAGTGGTCAGTTGGACTCTTGGCTTAAGGCGTATTCTCGCCGTTCCCGAGGACTCCACTTGAGGAGTCCCCGCGTTTTTGTTTGTCCCGGGGACTCACTCCCGTAATCTCGCGAGTCCCCTTATCTTCACCATCACAAAAAGGACTCCCTTTCATATTCGGAGGGGAATCAATTTTTGCTGGCGCTGGTGCAATTTAAAATTAATTGAAAACAATCAGAATAAACAAAAGCAAAAATAAAGTGGATCAAGACTAATTTCTTCAACTGCATTTTTTTTTTCGAACAAAACCCATTTTGGAAGCATTTTCCGTGTTCTCGTTGTTTCTGTGCGCTGAGTCCGCGTGGATAATAAAAGAGAACAGTGCTATTAATAAAAGAGGGAGTCCCTCTATTCTCGCCGTTCCCTTCGATTCCCCGAGGATTCCTCGTGGAAACACGAGAATACGGGAGCACATCACGAGACCAGTTTTCACGGCTTTTGACAAGTATCACTAGGCAAATCCGCACGAGACAATCAAAGCATTAGACAAATCTTCAAGAGGCAATTATTCATTAGGCAACCCTTTCACGAGACGACCCGGATTAAGAAAAGTAGGGTTAAGACAATCAGCTTAGAGTGAGCTACCGTATATAGAGCAAAGGGTGCATGTTAGGATAGTAGTCAGTTTTGATTTTGGAACAGAATGTCAACCCAGATCCAGTTCGAAATGGTGAAAACTGCAGAGCAAGAGTCCATACTAGTGGCTACAAGTTCGTTCTGCTTTCAACATCTTCAGAAAGCAGCTACTACAAATGCTCTGATAAAGGCTGCCTAGTACGAGGGAAAGAATGTAATGGCAAGTTTACTCTAACTTCCACGGCTGACCACAACCCCATACGTGACCCTGCAGCGATTGTCAACTACAAAGCCTACCACCGGTCACTTAACGCGGAAGTAGGGAGCCCTCACATAGTATAGGAGCTATCTAAATGAACCGGAGGTAGAGCCAGTGCTCAGGGAAGTATAATTCACTCGCTGCAATTTATGGAAAGTCTTTATGCCGGATTTGTCTCACGGAAAATTGTCTTGAGCAAGGTTTGCCTCGTGATAATTTGTCTCCTGGTAATCTGTCTTGTGAAAAATTGCCGAATGACTGATTTGTCTCGCGAAAATTCGTCCAGATATGTTTGGATCGTGACAGACTTGTCTCTTGAAAACTTGTCTGGTGATAGGTAGCCAAGAATACGCCTTTAGCCTTTACAGGTAACGATTCCCGACCATACAGCTAGAGACAGTATATTACTTGTTCGGGAGAGTAAGTTCAAAGTAGCCTACGATTGGAAACGCTACTGCGAGTCGACGCTAACAATTCATTGCTAAGCAACGATTGAAAACTAGAGAATTATGACTGAAGACAAAAGTTTCCTATCCCATCGCAAGGAAATACTTTGTGAATAATGACTAGACGTAAGATCCTCCACCGCAATAAAGCCTAATAAGCTTCATTCTTCTAAATCTTGGTTAGTCTAAGGTCAGAGAAAGGTAAAAAAAAAAGGATACGATCTGTTCCTGGGAACAGTGTCCTCGACGTGAGTAATTCAGCCATGATGCAGCCAACAGACCAGATATCGACTGAAAAAAAAGGAGCAAGTAAGAAACAAAAGGGAACTAGACCTACGTTGCCTGGGCAACGTGAAGTGTTGCAGCAACCTTTGTTCGACTTCGCCGACTATACAGTTTGTTTTTGTTTCTTCGCTATCGGCTCAATGCTGAAGTTCACTGTAAAAAGTTTCTCCGAATAAAGATGCAGTATTTACTACTGGGATTAGTCTTATCTATATTGGGATAAAATTAACCGAATTAGGGATAATCTTATCTCATAAAGACAAGATTAATCCCAGTAGCAAATACTGCAAGATTTTTATTTACAGTGTTGTCAGTCTATCGAGGTTTTCAAAATGGTATGTTCCAAGAATTTTTTTTTTCTGAACTGATAACATAATCGGTAAGCAAATGGCTACCTCTCAGCGTTGAAAGAAAACAGACTACTGGAAGCAGGGACTAAACTGACTTTGCAGCCAGTTGATCTTTATCCTTTTCAATTGTAGACATCGTGAATGGTGAAAACTTCGAACATTATCTTATGCAACGTAGTTGGCTTTATCAAGCTATCCGTAACTTTTCGGGGTCAAAATACCATAGATGCCAATCTAGTAATTATTTTGAAACCATCTCACTCTTTTACAGTTTAGTTACAGTGATACACGATCACCAGAAACTATTGTCTAGACTCATTAAAATGACAATAGTTGCGTTTTGGCTGATACCATGGTATCTGTTACCATGGTAACTGGATCAAGAAATAGTCGTTTTTGCAGTTATCGTGGTATCTGATACACAGTGCTCTGCAAAAACGACTATTGCCGATATTGCGCTTTTCGAAGTCATCCGAAAAGAAAAACAGATATCCAGTTACATTACTAAGTGCTAAACGTCTTTCTCACCAGTCTGACAAAATTTGATGAAAGTGAGATGACTTTTCAGATACCACGACCAGTTACCACGGTCGAACCATAGTATCTGAATATCTCATACCACGATAACTGGCCAGATACCACGATAACTGCAAAAACAACTTTAGGCCGTGGTATCAGATACCATGGTATCTGCAAAAACGCAACTAATGCTTTAGCAACTGATTCTTACTTAATAGTCCCTCTCTCCGTGATAGACATGGAACCAAATTGTTCTTATCAGATGAAAAATTTGAAGCCTGTGTAGTCGTATGGTAGTTGTACGAAAAAGTTGCATGTACTGATGTGCAGTAGTACAGAATACTTTAGTATTCCAGCCTCCACTCTCACAGATATTTTCTACACTGACGCGTGACCTTGATGATGTTAAGTTAACAGTAAGCCTACCTAAAAGTGTTGTAATGAGAGTGTCGTTTTTAAAGCGTCAATTGCCACCTGTTGAAGATATCGGCCTCACTGTTCAGGACAAGGTTAAAATCCTTGGCCTTACAGTTGAGAGCGACCTGAAATGGCAATCCCACGTCATGGCCATAGTTCAGAAATGCGCTCTGTTATTACGGTCGTTTGCCGCGTTACGTCGATTCGCGATTCCTCCCAAGCAACTGAGGTCTATTTTCTGCACTTACATTAGGCCAAATGCGGAATACGCTTGTCCGGTGTGGCACCCTGGCCTCACCTCGACTCTGAGTGATAAGCTCGAGGGTATCCAAAAGCGAGCGTGCAAAATCATTTTAGGGGCCCAGTATGTTTCATATGAAGATAGTCTTAGTGTATTATGTCTACCGACCCTTAAAGAAAGAAGACATGCCCTGACGATGAAATTTGGGTTCAAATGTCTGTCGTCTGAAACTCACAGAGATATTTTGCCTGAATATGTGTCAGATTTACGACCGAAGTCCAGTACTAGGCAGTTTACACGGTCAATCGGTCTTCAAAAGCTAAGCCTGCCACCTGTAAATTCGACTGACCGGTACTTGTCTTCATTTGTACCTTATTTTGTACGTAACTTTAATTCCTGAGGCTGTTTTTTTTTTTTTTTAAGTGTGTTGAAAATAAGTATATTAACATGTAATTGACTATCCGAAGCTAGCGTGTTTCTTATGCTATTATGGAGAATAAAGGAATTATTATTATTATTATTATTATTAGTTTAATGTGCCTCACTGGCCTAATCTTAAGTATTCAGTAGCATCCAGTCTTGCTAGTAGCATGTAGTAGCATCAGTTAGTACTGCATGCTACTTTTTCGTACAACTTTACACTACTATTTTGAGATAATTTTTCATCGGGTATCATCAAAAACACCGGAAACCAAATAGGTACACAAAACTGGAAAAGCTGGAAAAATCTCATCGCCGAAGATGATTATGGTGTAACAGCCAATTGTTACTTACAAGTCCCTGACATGTCTCGCAATTGGGTTCAGCCTACTTTTTTTTCAAATGTACACCCTAACACTGAAGTTGCCAACCCCTCGTGATCAAAGGCTATCCTTAAACATTGAAATAAAAACGAATGTCGGAAGAAGGGACTAAAACTGAATTGACTTTGCAGAAAGTTGAACTTTTATCTTTTTCAATCGTAGACATAGTAACGAATGGAAACATTATCTCAGATTTTTATTTGCATAATTTGCATCCGTTCAGTAAACACTTAATCCTAGGTTACAGCGATAGACCATGGAGACTTATTTTCTTAGCCTCAGAAATATAAAGATCAAATAAAAAGTGCACTAATTTGCACAAGTTTCAGATACCCTGCCCTTATTTTCGCTTACAAGTCCCTGCTCACAGACGGACAGACGGACAGCTTTTGCGATGTCATAGGTATCCCTCCACTTACGTTTTGGGATCCCAAAAAGGTGTTGCTCATCGCCCTACCTGTTTGAGTGTAGCGCATCCAGTTGAGCATAATCTCTGGGGCTCGGTACCACCGCGTCGCTACGTAGCCCGTCATCTCGGTTTCAGCGGCCCTCGCTAGACCGAAGTCCAGGATTTTCAGCTCGCAGTCTTCGTTCACCGCTATGTTGGACGGCTTGAGATCCTGCAAAACGGTCAAAGATTTGTAAAAATCAGTATTACCCGAGTGATTCAAAACGCTGTTTGAGTGGAAACTCAGCTCATCCCCACAATGCAGAAACTGCGGTGCGGAGGAAGAAACCCTGCAACACATCCTGTTGATGTGCAGAAGTACCCGCCCGATGACGTCGCAACTCAAGGTCATATGCAACGAGCTCAAAATCCCCAGCTCCATCAGCACAATCACCACAACGATGTTCCCGAAGAAGACCGAGTACCAAATCTACAAAGCCCTAATCAACGTCATCCGGGAGAAGAAAATCTACCTCTAGAGGCGATTACAGTGGTAATCGGCCCTACCCAAAAGAAAGGCCGAAAGGGACCGACGACAACGTTGGACCCAGTGGCTCTACATTTTTGGATTGGATTGGATTATTTAGCACGTGCGAGAACTCTTAAGGTGTAAAACATCACACTGATACAATAATTATAAACATATATTCATTCATATATAGTGAAACTTTATGAAAATTATGTCAGCCCCATGTCACAGTATGGCTTCCAAATACGGCATCCTGGGTTAAGTAAAGCTCAGGATGCCGAAATCGGACGACTACAGAAGAGAGCCTGCAGAATAATACTTGGCAACAATTACACATCCTACAACGAAAGCCTTCAAATCCTCGACTTCGAAAAACTGTATGAAGGAAGACATAAGCTTCTCATGCGTTTTGGCCACCAGATTTTGAATTCTCAACACCACAGGACCATCCTTCCGGACTTCGTTACACCCTCTCATGGACTTAACACGCAAGAATGGCCCGAAACCAAGCTTCTTCCCCGCCGACGAAATCTTCAGAAAGATACTTAAATTCATTCGTTCCGTATTTCACTAAACATTTTAACTGTACCTGAGTTATGTTCGTTTCATATTTATTCTTTGTCGGTTTGTGTTTTATTTGTATTGTTAGAAAGTGTTTGTTCCTCCAATTCCCGCCCGGTTAGCCTAGTGCTAACAGGGTTGAAATAAAACTATTGATTGATATTTAGTATGCGTGCAGAATGACTTCGTTCGTGTCCGCTCTTATACTTTGTTACTCATTGGAGGAAGACCTATTGTGCAAATTTCAATTTTGTCGTGTTAATGATCGATGCCAAGGCGCCTAGTGAGACTAAAAAACAACTGAAGCCGTACCTAGTCAGCTAGAGCAATGTTACGGATAGTATTAGGATATTAAATATCAAAGTTGATTCCGTAATCAGAAATAATGCGGTCTGAGAAAAGCAACTCCATATTTGGTAGTAATTCAAGCCTCGGGACGATGGAAGTAGCCTTATCAGTTCCCTGTTGTTGAACATCCTCTTCCTGAGTTTTCAGGCACGTTTGATCAGGACTTTGGTTTAATCTTTTGTAGCGACTGCGGTTAGCTCCTACGCAATAAGCAAGAATAGGAATTTGATGTGAAGCTCGAAGCGAGCAGATGATTCTGGGAGTTGACTGTAGCGAGACATGTGTCTGTATTATTAGATTACCTTACGTGTTAACAGAAGCAGGTTGTACTAAAGGAATAAATAAAGTAAGTGTTAAAAGAAAAGAACCGACCTCCCTAAACGAAAGACTACGATCCCTATACGCCTTCGAAGGGTGAATACTGCTGCCGCTCGAACGCTACCATATAATGATCCCAAGTGGGACATAAGCCGCCGGTCCGAGTATAAAGAGTAATAACACAGGGTAAGAACCTCTCATCGGTTTACTGGTGACGCGTCGTCTTTCGTTTGGAGGGAAGGTGTAGGCTAGATATTATGGTATATAGTGTTTTAGTGTTTTGAGTACATTTTTCTATTTTATTTTTTTACGGGGTTACTGAGCGAACGTAAAATGTCTGTCGAAGACACAGCAAAAATGTCCCTTGACACGCTTTGTAAAATTGCATCGCAAGTCTCTACCTTCACTGGTAGCGAAGACGTTTTGGTATTTCTTGAGATGCTGGAAAATTTGAAATTCTGGGATAAGTCTATTCAGAGCGATGAACTTATCCGTTTGGCATTCATGAAAACAACGGGGCACGCGGCTAATTTCCTAACAAGCCACGCGGAATTCGAGTCGTTTGACGATTTGAAGAAGGCTTTGGCAAGCCAGTTTGAGCACACATCTCTTAGAGCACGATTGATTCACGAAACTCTTCGTCTAGAGGATGGCGAAGACCCATTTCCATTTTTAGAAAAGCTGAAATTGAAGGTTTTAAAATTAATGGGCTTTGATCAAATGCCGTCGGCAGCCGAAGAAAGTTTTGCCGGCTACTCAAATCTGTTGAAAAACCTCCTTCTTGACAGTCTTTCTCCTAGTCTGGGAATGAGGGTAGTCGCGAAGTGCCCCAAAGATTTTGAGGAGGCAAAACAGTTCTTGATCAACGATTTTCGCGCACGTGAATTTGCAAAAGCTAAATCGCATAATGTGCTTGCTGCTATCGCTCCTATTTCAGTTGAAACTAACCCTAGTGTAGTAGCAAATAGAACCTCACGAGATAGTATGGCTACAGAAAACATGCGAAATAAGGGTCGCGACGGCGCTATATTTGTGGGTTCGAGCCGCCAAACATTTCACCGTCGGGAGTCGTCACGAGATAACCGCCCGTCGAATAACACAAGCAGCTACAGGGATAGTTCTCGCGATAAGGGAGGGAATGAGAATGTTCGGGAAGGTCACCGTGGGAGGCCCGAGTTCCGAAAACCGGGTACATCGAGTCAGAATTGCTTCATTGCAACAAAGCTGGTCATTTTGCTCGCGAATGTCGCGCACCACGTACCATCCGTTGCTATAACTGCCAAAGGATCGGGCATATGGCAAGACAATGTCGCAGTCAGTCCGCCGGATCTAATCCGAAAAAGTGTTTTAATTGTGGGAAAAACGGACATTTCGCAAGGGAATGCCTGGTGTCTGAAAATAGCAGCCGTTTAAACTTGTAAGGGGACGCGCACTTCGTCACGTTTCAGTAAATTCTGATGCGCATCCTGTCCCGGCTTATTTGACTAAAAATATGGGTGGAAATTTTATTGCGTCGTATTTTGCTAATTGCAATGGAGTGAATTGCAATGCTTTGCCGTATTTTAATGCTTCATTGTGTGATATTCCTGTACGCGCGCTTGGGGATACCGGCGCTTCGATTTCATTAATAAGCCATGATACGTTTTTGCAGTTGCCTGTTTTAGCTAGGTCAAAAATAGTTAAAAACCATAATGATGTTAGTAGTGCTACCGGCCATTCTATGGAAATTATTGGATGTATTTCAGAGAATGTAAAAATTGATGAACATGAATATTTTGAGACTTTTTTAATAAGTGACAAACTGAAGATACCGATGATTTTGGGGTACGGATTTTTAAAGAAGTACGACCTACTAGTTGATGCTAAAAATGACAAATTAATCCGTAGAGGCGGAAATGGGGGAGAGGTTCGGCCTGTTTGTAAATTTTCTGATCCGTCGGCAAATCTGGTTAACCTTAAAGGACAAAGGGAACAAAATTGTTGTTTTACTAGAAGTCAGTCTTGGGGTCCACAGTCGATCTCTGGTCACCCTGTGGGTCCTGTAGTTAATTTACCTCCTCCTGATTACCCTTGCCCACTTCCCCATGCTGAAAATACTTGTAAAAAGTCTGAAATCGGGTTGGTAAAAACGGAGGTGGAAGCTGTGAAACCACCGAAACGCATACACCGTCTTCAACTCGTTTCTAGGACTAACGTTAAGACAAAAACCAGTAAACGTTGTGTGTTATCTACCAGTAGGGGGCCAATTGATACGGACGGGTTGTTTTTGGTTTCGCCTACGAAGGAAATGAGCGAAAGATTTCCAGATTTAGTCCTACCGGAGCAACTGGTAACTACGCAGGACGGCATGTTTCAGTTATTCATAGAAAACTATTCGGACAAAGATATAAAAATTCCTTTGTTTTATATGGCGAATGCCGAAGCCTGGATTGCAGACGAAAATATTTGCATGAGTGTTACCGACTCATTAAAACCAACAGATGTTAATTCGGGTCCTGGTTTTCTGCCAGACAATGAAGTGGATGCGTTTCTTAAAATGTTCAAATTAGATCACCTCGCGAAAAACCCAGTTCGAAAACAAAAAGTAGAGAAGCTTTTAACTGATAATCATGACGTTTTCGCGAAGGACGATTTTGATTTGGGAACTTGCAACATTGAGCCTTTTGTAATTGATGTGGGTAATGCACCCCCACAGAAAGTTCGTCCCTATCGCATTCCAGTCCACCTTGAACCTGTCGCAAAGGCAGAAATTGACCGTATGTTGGCTTGTAAGGTTATAGAGCCAGCCGCTTCGCCGTGGCTAGCTCCGTTATTGTTGGTCGGGAAAAAGGATGGAAGTTACCGTGCGGTTACCGACTTTCGTCGCCTGAATGATGTGACAGTGGGAGACGAGTTTCCACTCCCTCATATCGCTGCTATTTTAGACAAATTGCATGGCAAAAAGATTTTCTCTGTTCTTGACTGTTTGAGTGGTTATTGGCAGATGGAAATCGATCCAGAAAGCCGCAAATATACGGGGTTTTCAGCACCCGGATACGACCAGTTCGTATACGCGAAACTCGCGTTTGGTCTAAAAAACGCGCCTGCGGCTTATAGTAGAATTATGCATAGAATTTTGAAACATCTGTTTGATGAAGGGGTCGCCGTCTATCTGGATGACGTTATAAACGCCTCAGAAGACGACGACTCGCACATGGCTTTGTTGATTAAAGTTTTTACCGCTTTCCGCAAAGCCGGTCTGAAATTGAAAGCGCGGAAATGTGATTTTTTTAAGGAGGAAGTTATTTTCTTGGGTCATCGGGTCGATAAGAATGGAGTCCGTCCAGACCCCAATAAGCTAAGTGCGGTACGTAACATTGCATACCCAAAGGACATCAGCGAACTGCGCTCATGTATAGGTCTGTTTTCGTATTTTCGCAAATTCGTCCCCCAGTTTTCGGCTATAGCATCACCCCTAATTAAACTTACCAAAAAGGAGGTGCCTTTTATTTTTGGGGATGAGGAGAAGAAAGCTTTTGAACAGCTGCGATCTAAATTGTTAGAAGAACCTATACTTGGCCTTCCAGATCTTGGTCGGTCCGCGAAACCGATGAAAAATTTTTGCGATGCTAGCAAAAAGGCATGTGGAGGGTTTTTGACCCAGGAACAGGGTGGGAGGCAAAAGGTCTTACAGTATACATCACGTACTTTCAACGACGCCGAGGTCAAACATGCGGCGGTTGAACAGGAGACCTTAGCCATAATTCACTGCATCAGGTCATTTCGCCCTTATTTGCTCGGTAGAAAATTCATTGTTGCCTCGGATCATAAGCCTCTTCAGTGGTTGATGAAGAGTACAGGGAAGGATCTTACCGGAAAGTGGGCTAGAATGCAGATGGAACTGCAAGGGTACGAATTCGAGATCACGCACATCCCCGGGACTCAGAACGTCGTTGCAGACGCTCTAAGTAGGCTCCCTACGACTATTCCAACCCCCGCGATAATGGCCGTAATACCAGGTGCGGATAACCAGTTTTCCTCAAAAGAACTGCGGGAATTGCAAGGGAAGGACGGGTTTTCTTCTGCAGTACGTAACTACCTTAAACATGGCAGTGGGTTGCCCTCTCAAATCGAAACTCAAGTCCTGCGTGAAATCGAAAATTTTGTTCTTGACGACGGCTTACTTTGTTACGTTTACACACCGTATCAAAACTGTCGCAGGCCTGATTTGCGGGTAGTACCAGTTTTACCTCGTTCACTCATCCCGGAAGTCCTATTTGATTGCCATGATTCAAAAATATCGGGTCATTTTGGGTTTCTTAAGACATATGAGCGCGTGCGCAACCGTTTTTACTTTCGGAACATGTACAACGTTGTCAAACAATATGTGCTGTGTTGCCTTGATTGTTGTCAACGCAAAGGTCTTAACCACACACCCAGGGCTCCGTTGGGCACCATACCCGAGTCCTCTAGACCACTCGATATGGTCGGTATCGACCTTCTCGGTCCATTACCCGTTTCTAGTCATGGTTCAAAATATATTGTCGTCATCACTGATCATTTTACGAAATACATCGTTCTTACGGCCATAGCAGATAAAACAGCGAAAGCTGTCGCAAGGGCTTTTGTTGAGCATTTTGTTTTAATTTATGGGGCATGTGAACGTTTGATAAGTGACCAGGGTACGGAATTCATAAATGCGGTATTCAAAGGAATTCTTGAATTGCTTGACATCAAGCAACTTCGTACATCTGCGTACCATCCGATGTGTAATGGGGCGGTTGAAAGGCGGAATAGAGATATTGCAAACATTTTAAGCCTATATGTCAAGGATAGGGGGCATTCTGATTGGGAGGACCAAATTTGCTATGTCCAATTTGCTATGAACACAGCTTTTCACGAATCCATCTCGGACAACCCATTTTATGCTATGTTCATTCGCGACGCCCGTTTTCCGACGGACACCGTCATTAACAGTAGGGTCTATTATAATCTGGATTCGGATTACAAATCAGAAATGATTACTCGGCAGAGAACTGCGTATCAAATGATCAGGGACAACTCCGATATCGCTCGGGAACGTCAGCGGTTCTACTACAATAGAACCGAAAATCAGAAACCCCTAAAGGTCGGTGACCTTGTACTTTTGCATACGCCACCCGACGCGAGGTTGCGAAAATTGGACAAGATACGTTGGGTGGGACCTTATCGAATAAATGCAGTTTTGGAAAATGGCCTAAACTTTAAAATCACAAGGCTATCAGACGGACGGGTGGAAATTGTCCATTACAATCGGTTGAAAACGTACATTCCCAGGAGTCTGTGGGAAAAGGACGTTATTCAAGATGAACTGATTATACCGCCTAATTTTGACGAAATTCCGGCACCCATTTCCTCTCCCGCAGAAAATCCGGCCGGAAATAAACCTGAAAGTTCGTGTACCGGAAAAACAGTTACTTGGTGGGACAGTCCACCTGCAGGTCAGAAAACTATCTCAGATTGCGACCCACCAAACCCACCCTCCGTTATACCAAACCCACTTACTGAGGACATGTATGATATTGGCGCGAGTGATTTTGCTTTTAGACCGGAATCCTCGGTTCCGGGTCCGGAATCGATGGATGATTTTCCGAAATTTCGCCAACTTCCTCTATTTCACCGCCCTTTAACATTACAGCCGTATCATACGGATCAACCAAATGAACATGGGGATTGCAAAAGACGTTATTCTCTGGGCTCTGAAGATTTAGAATGGGATGACCCCTATACTGAAACACCTGTTCGCAGGCAGGGGTTGGGAAGCTCCTCGAGTCTCGAGAGCGAATTATTAGACGATGCGCTGATGGAAAGAGAACTTTTCACACCAAGGACAGTTGTTAGATGCTCTACGCCAACTTTTGGCGAGGCACCAGTTTTGAGACAGGGTATCACACCATCTCATGATTTCTACGAAAATCTCGCTGGGGTGGGGATACCGTCATTAGAGGCCCCAAACTACCGTCTAGAGTTCGAGAGCACAGTTGCGCAGGATCCGTTTAGTGATCCTGAGGGTATAAACGATTCACTCACGGGTAATAACTTCCCTCAAGCTAGTACGCGGGTTGACAGGTCCCCAGACCTATCACCTGTTCGACCAGAAGAAGAGTCACCAAATCAAACGGTAATTGAGACACCTCAGTCTCGGGGGGGTAAAGTATCTCGGTTACCAGAATCAGAAGAAACCAGCCCTCAACGGGAAGGTTTTGGAAGGGGCACACTTGAGGAGACACCGGGTCATTCTGGGCTCGGGTCGAATTTTGGCGACGGAGTCAATGATGGGGTCGACAGTTCTGGTAGTATGCCAGAACTGAGAGGACCATTTGGGGAACTCGAATCTGATCACCCAGGGTCGGAATGCCCTATCGATCTTAATAGCCCCCCACCAATTTTAATTCGTGATAGAGCTTTAAGCCACCCTACGGTTCGTTCAGAGGCGCTTAGATTACGTACTCAAGCCGCGCGCCGCGGTGCAATGCAAGGTGTTAGGTTTGATCTGGCTACGAGAGGTACTAGACAAACGTCCAGAGAAGTTCGCCGCCCGAACAGGTTAGGGTATGATAAGCTTGGAAGCCCTTATTTACCCGAAAATCAAAGGCAATAAATAGAGGGGTAAATTACTAAAAGTAAATTACATGTATAGTAGTTGTCAGTGTTTTATTACAGATGAAAGACAAATAAACACGATCAGACAAATATGGGAAATTAACGAGAGTAAAAAGATGGAGGCGCAGATAGGGTTTCAGAAGAAAAGCTGGAACACGCGCGAACAGAAGCTCAAGTTAGCAAAATAAGCAGAAAATCTTAGGACTGCAGAAATAATAAACGTTACAACAGTTGAATTCCGGGGCGTCAGAGGTCACCTTGCAGACGTGCAAGATTTGCTCTTTGAAGCCCAGGATAAACTCGTCGAGCTATTGCGATTTTGTTCATATACAATATAATAGAATAGTCGTCGGTGGTCGCTAAATTGAATTAGTAATGTTGCTGTTTTACTGAGTACTCACTTGGCTTTATCTTGCTTCATTTTATGTTTGGCGTAGCAAATAATACATGGACAAGAAAGTTTAGTTTAGTTCCCTTGTTTCAGAAAGATGGAAGAAATCATAAAGTTTAATAAATCAATAATAGACCCAGAGTTTTAATATTAAGTGCACATTATGTTTTTACTAATGGTCTATTGTCGTGTAATACTGTCGAAAGTGCTTAAGACAGGCTCACACCGGCCGGAGCGACCTGTCTCGGCACTAAAGACGGTGCAGTTTCTAAATATTCTTTTCTCAACTTATAAAGACCTAAAAATATTATTAAAACAAATAGATATTTCAATTCGCGAAGATTTAGTAGGGAGTCTCAAACCCCTGTAACCATTTTATTTGCATTAAGTGTGGTATGAGCCAGTAGGTAAACAGAGAAGCGAAAGAGCAAAAGTTTGTTTGAATTAAATCAGGGTGAGAAAATATTGGAGAATTAAGCAACTTAAAATGGGAAGTAACGTGTAGTGATGTCATGCACTGATAAACCTGGAGTGAGCTCGGTCAATGTTGGTCCCCTTGACCGAAACTACGCGGTATTTTACCTGTCTATTATTTTGTTTTACTGCACCATGTCAGAGGGCTCAGTAATAATCAATCAGTTATAATCCCTAGATTGTATTATGATACTAGATTGAACGAATGTACAAAATAACAATTGTATCAGATTGAATCCCTGAAATACTGAGTAAAGAAATTTTGTTCGATTTTTGCTTGTCCCAAAATTTTCCCTAATTACTTTTGCCCTGAAAAGTAAGAGTTCGCTCCCCTTTGTTGAAAAGAGAAGGTCACGTAGCTGAACTAACAGATTATGCCTAAAAGCTATGACACAAATGAAAACCTGTAGAGACTATACAGCCACGATTTTTCAATTTTGCTTTTGCTGACTAGCTTTGCGGTTTTGCTTCACGCGAGTAGCTGACGTACTTTTGCAGTATAATTGAGTCACAGGATTTTTAAATAATTGCTGCTAGACACGTATTTCGATTGATAGACAAATCGAGTGAGGGTTTTACTAATTATTGTTTTGAGTCTTTCAGAGCTTAGAAGGACACACAGACAGTGTCAACCAATGGTCAATGGTCGGAGATATTAACCGGCATTTTATCCAGAAGCTCTTCATGATAGCAAGTATAGACAGATAGATAGATCTAGACAGATATGGTTGAAGCATACGTCCAACTTCACTTTGTTACCGTGTGCCGTAGAAATCGCGCCAAATTTTGTTTTGCTGTACAGCTAAAAACTACCGTCAGAGGCCATCCAGCTTAAATGGATTAGCATATGTCGCGATTTGAAAGGTCAGAACTTGCGGTCAAGTTACCCTTAGCGTACTTTAAACGCTCAAAGAGAAGTCGTGGGAAATTTTAAAGAGCTCCCGTGATTTGCGGTTTTAGCATCTGATGTGCGTTAAACGTCAGAATTGAGGTGTCTTTAAATTAAAACAGCTCCCGTGATTTGCGGTTTTAGCATCTGATGTGCGTTAAACGTCAGATTTGAGGTGTTTTAAATTTTCGCGAAGCACATATACAAATAACAAGAAACACGGAGAAGAAAGAAACATGAGAATGAGAGGACGCCAAAAGTAATCGTGTAAAGCGATTAAATAAGTATTCCAGATATACTGCGTTTATTTTATATTACAGGTCGAACCGAAGCCGAACCAACTTAGTCCTTACTACGAGTCGTTCTCAGCAGAAATCCCAGTCATGGAGGAGCAGTTCGTCAATCATTCATCGAGGAAGAAAAGAACCAGTCGTCGCTCTCAAACCAATCTTGCCAGTGGCGAGAAAGAAGAGACGACTTGCAGCGCCATCTGTCTTCCCATTTAGAAGTCACGTACATGCGGACGAGTTATGTCCACATCAGCAGAAGTTCGACTAAGGAGCACAGAAGAGCTTAGCTGATAACGGCCCTGCCCTGCATACAGCATGAAAAGCCAACTAGTTCGACAACGCTTCGCTTCGATAACGCCAACAGAGGAACCGGTAGGGGACGTCAATATGAGCCCTAGGAGAATCGATGAACGGCTTGCTGACCTTTTCGCGGATGAGGAAGGAGAAGAGGATCAGCATCGCCCTCAGACTCCACCCATGCCAATCGAGGACGGCGAACGAGCCGAGTCGCCACAGAACGAGGAGCAGCATCGCCCTCACACTCTGCCAATGCCAATGGAGGACGGCGAACGAGCTGAGTTGCCACCGAATCTTGAAGTAGCCGTAGATGTATTCGCATACGAGGCCATGCCGTTTTCGCCAGCTATTCTACCAGAGGAACCAAGAGGGGACGTAGTCATAAAACCCCTCCCTAGTATTCCAAGTCGGAGTGCTCCCATACCGCATCCGTGGATGAACGGAGCCGTTAATCAACCATCGTTCATAAGAATTCCTGTCGAATTTTCATCAGAACAGCTAGAAGCAGTTTTGCCATAAACCCAGCAGAAGTTATCGACGAGAAAGAATTCCGATGGAGGTCACCGTGGATCAGCTTAACGATAGTTTTATGCGTCCCGCGAATGCCCGTGCAAGGCAAGAACTTATGGTCCGGTTGTACTGTTTCGGAATTTTTCACGGTAGTGGGTGTACACAACAGTAACAGTGAACATCGGAATAAGACAATTATAATTTTTAGTGCTGTTTTGCCGCTTTAACATGTGATTCATGTAAATTATTCGAAGGGCCTCAGGCCACAAATTGTAGTATTTTCCTTTTCAATGAGTGAAGCATGCTTGTTTTAAACTTTCAAACGTATTTGAAGGGCCGAAGGCCACGATTTTTCTATTGCTTTATTTGCTGAGCATGCTTATCACATTATCAAATGTATTCAGATGGCTGAAGAGCCAAGACTATAAATGTATATTAAGAAAAAAAAAAAAAAAAAAAAAAAAAAAAAAAAAAAAAAAAATATATATATATATATGTAATAATAATAATAGTAATAAATTACTAGATAAAATGAAATAGAATAATTAGTTGTAAAATGTTGTGAGCACAATATGGTAATTTTTGCTTAAGTTGAAGTAGATAAAACGAGATAAAAATAATTAATTGTAGTATGTGGTGTGTATAATACTGTAAATTTTGCTTAAGTTAAATTAAGAACCGATTTTCATTGGTTCCGATAAAACGAAATAAAAATAATTAATTGTTTTATGTCGTGTATATAATATGGAAAATTTTTCTTGTTGTCGGTATTGTAGTGTCGTCGCGAATTAACGTTTGTGTTAACGTAGTTTTCAGTTTGAGTCGTGACCGCAGTTAAACCAAGTTCCAGATGCTCAAGAATTAATTTAATTGGGAGAGGCATTATTTTTCTTTTAATTCAGATTTTCGCGGGTGTCTTAGTAATTTGAACTTCATATTGATTCCATTAAAGTAAAAAAAAAATTAATGTTAAAATTAGAAATCAACTTACAATTGTAAAATTATAAGCTAATTGTGTTGCCATAAATTATAAATTTAACTTCTTTACGGGTGGGTTAGCCAAGTCAGAACTCGATATTGATTGTATAAAATTAGGTCCTACCCTGAACGAAATTTTCGAAAGAGGGAAGGGATGCAGACTTTTATTTAATTGCTTCTATTTTATCAGTACATAAAGTACCCTTTTGTCGGGAAAGTATTCAGCATACTATGCCGGGGAGCAAAAGGTTTCAGGTCTAAAAACTTGCAAACCACCGCTCATGCAAACTTTCGGACAAAAGGAAGGGTAGAGGCTTGTAAAGTTTTGTTTTCATTTTATTGAAAAGCCGATACTGGAAATGGAACATCTGTCGTAACTGAGTTAGACAGGTTGATCAAAAATTTTAGAATGCAAAAATAAAGTAAGCCAAGTAAAGAGAAGTTTATAAAAATCAAGTTCTGGCAGTGGCATAGTTTGTTTTGTCGGGAGTCAAAACCTTGAAAGGGATAACGAGTGTTACGGATAGTATTAGGATATTAAATATCAAAGTTGATTCCGTAATCAGAAATAATGCGGTCTGAGAAAAGCAACTCCATATTTGGTAATAAATCAAGCCTCGGGACGATGGAAGTAGCCTTATCAGTTCCCTGTTGTTGAACATCCTCTTCCTGAGTTTTCAGGCACGTTTGATCAGGACTTTGGTTTAATCTTTTGTAGCGACTGCGGTTAGCTCCTACGCAATAAGCAAGAATAGGAATTTGATGTGAAGCTCGAAGCGAGCAGATGATTCTGGGAGTTGACTGTAGCGAGACATGTGTCTGTATTATTAGATTACCTTACGTGTTAACAGAAGCAGGTTGTACTAAAGGAATAAATAAAGTAAGTGTTAAAAGAAAAGAACCGACCTCCCTAAACGAAAGACTACGATCCCTATACGCCTTCGAAGGGTGAATACTGCTGCCGCTCGAACGCTACCATATAATGATCCCAAGTGGGACATAAGCCGCCGGTCCGAGTATAAAGAGTAATAACACAGGGTAAGAACCTCTCATCGGTTTAGCAAGATTTATAGTAGTAAAGTATCTTAGTATACCTGGACAGAAATAGTATATAGTGCGAGGGTTCTTTGATGAATTTACGAGGTAGATATACTGAGAAAAATACTGAGGAATATCTTTAAGGCCGAAAATACTGTTAGCCATTTTGTCCCCATAACCCGCGCTCGTCCAGAACAAAAGATGAGATCATGTTATTTGAAATATGCAAAGCACTGCTCCACTTGTCGAAATTGTGTCATAACCATACATTGACGGAGAAGCTCGAAATTCAAGATGCAAGTGTAACCGTTTTGGATGTTTCCTAATAATCCTCATCGCTTTCAAAAATCATGGACAACAGGGCCCAACCAGCGCACGACCTTATCTACTGCTTCCTAACCGAAGGTTGAAATTAGGTGTCTTTTTCTTTGTGTTTAAGTGTTTTATTTATTTTCTTTCATTTACTCCGCTTTTTTCAAAATGGAGGGTTACAAATAAATTACTCACTTACTTACTAACTAAAAATGAGAAACGTTCCTGACTCTCAATGCAATACTCGCCAAAAAAGAAAGGTTTACAAAAAAGCTTTGTATCGGAGTATATTAATCTAATTTGTACTATGAGCCCAATGGGTTATTTTTACGTTTGGATTTGTATGTTATGCATGCCTGACGGGGGAAAAAAAGATCGGCAATCATGTTGTGAAAGTTGGTTTTTAAAATAAATCATCATCATCATAATCTAACTCAGCCCGCTGATAATCTGATGAATTTAATTCGGAAGCCGTGTCACTGATCAACAGCCAACCGATTGGCAATTTGAAGTAGGCTACCTAGAGAAATTTAGTAATACACTTCCTTGTAGGATATTTAAAGTTTAACCGAAAAGGGCTGGGATAGGACAACCCAGTTACCCATCACTTTTCACTTAAATTGTCTTGAACGCCCGCTGAAAATGCGTTATAATCGTGGAATTTCATTGTATGATTTGTGGTACCTCTATGCTCTTGGTTTTTGTTGTATGCCTTACGAGAGAGATTTATGATTTTTTTTTGTTCAGGCACTACGCAATCTTCACAAATCTCGCCACTGCTCACTGAAAAGCCGCGTTTGTGTTGATATTAAAATTTCCCGCCTCATAGAAGAATTTACGTTTTGGGGGCGGCTGCAGATATTCCGAACGTCATAACTAGAGCAGATGGTAGAAAGTAAAAAAAATTCAGAATCCAAATAATTCAGTGTATTCAGTTAAATGAAACAAAAAGAAGTTGGCTTTTCAGTTAAACTTTAAAGGACCCGTCGTGTCTACAATGCCAATGCAACCTAATTCCGTAACTGCACTCATTACGCCTTAACCCCGGAGACCCAGATTTCATGTTACATTCTTAAGCCCGCAAACGATACCACACTAATCTTTGCACTCTGTCAATGTACTCCACGTGCATTATGCTACCGAAAAGGTTTAGCGTATCACGCTATCAATGCTTAAAACTGGTAATCTGAATTTTGCCTGTTATTTGCTAGAAGTTGATGGACTTAAAACAACTGAATCCGTGGATAATTTGTTAAAAGCAGAGCCTATTTTACAGTATTCAAATAGTTATGAGACTTTCAACAGAAAGAGTAAATAGTGCGAGGTGTGCTTTAAGATTTATTAATACCGAATGTTCAGATTTCGGTAATAGTTATCTAACAGTACTTACTCGGTGAATGATGCCAGCTGAATGGATGTACTTCAGTCCTCTTAAAATCTGGTAGATCAGAAACTGAACATGATCATCAGATAATTTCTGGGTTTTTATGATATTGTTGAGATCTGCACCCATCAGATGTGTTACCAAGTAGCTAAATGAAAAGAAAAGGCAATAAGCGAACATCCTAGCAACTGAACTACAAGTTTAAATTCAACATCAGTAAGTCAGATCCAGACGACTTTCGAATTCTTACAATCAGATAAAAACCAAACATTTACAAGAGTGATGATGAAATTTTATTTACGCAGTTAAGAAGAGGAAAATAGCGCAGTACAGACAAAGAAAGGAAACAAGACCAAAGGTTTCGATGGAATCCCAAAATTTTAATATTTGCTCCCAACAATTCGGTCCTGTAGATATTTGGTCTTTAATAGACTTCTTAAACATTTTTACTTTTAAAATTTACAAACAGGTTAAGGCCAATGGTAATAATAGCAGAAGGACAAATTCGTATTGGACAGAGCAAACCGGATACGCCAGCTAAGTTTCAACAAGTTCAGACATATTAAGATATCCGTTATGTGCTGTCAAATGTTCAGATACGGATTCAGCATATGGTTTACCCTATAGCCTACGTCGTATCTCCTTCCTTCCTTACTTCTGCCCAACTTCCGGTTTCGGCCGGATTCCGGAAATCTACTTGTCTGGCAAAAAACTAAAGCTCAAAAACGAATTCAGCATGTCTCCTTACCCCTACAACCAACCTCTAATCAACTTCAGATTAAACTTTTACTTTTAACAAATTTTCCGGTTTCAGCCGGATTCCAAGCGATCTATACGTCCGGTGATCAAAAGATCGTAACTTGCGAATTCAGCATGTCTTCTTACCCGCAAATCGAACATCTTATCGAATTTAAATAAAACTTTTACATTTAACAAATTTTTCGGTTCCGGCCGGATTCCGGCTTAACTAATTATCCAGCGAGAAAATAAATTTCATATTCGGACTGAGCACATCTCTTTGCCCCTAAATCGAACCTCTAATCAACTTCATATTAAACTTTTACTTTTCACTAATTTTCCGGTTTTCGCCGGATTCCGGGTGAACTATATGTCCGGCGATAAAATAAATTCAATATATGAACTCAGCGTGTCTCTTTACCCCTAAATCGACTATCTCAATAGCTTTCAAAAAATATCTGTTGTGCCCCTTAATTTGAGACCCCTGCCCCACCCTCAAACATAGGGCTACAGAGCCCATCTTCGAACTTGACCTGTACTTTCACCCAAAGGATCGTCCCACCAAGTTTCATCAAAATATCTCAATCGCTTCGAGAGTTATCGTGCGGACAGACGGACAACTTTTGCGATCTCATAGGTATCCCTCCACTTACGTTTTGGGATCCCAAAAATACACTGAGCTTTCAATAATGTAGTAAATTCGCAAGATAAATAAATAAACATTAAAAAAAAAGATAAGGGACTAATCAGGTCTAAAAAATCTTCTTCCTAGATGGAACGAGGAGAAATGGCAGCGACTAGTATTTATCGATTAGGCTACGGGATAATCCCTGCTGTAATACTCGGTAGTTCCAAGAACCATAAATGTCTACCCAACACAGCGTTCGCAGCCCACCTATCGCATCTTTTCTGCACATCACAGCCTGTCTCATTTTTTTTTCTTTTCAATTTTAGTGTTCGCAGTGTTCCATTTTCTTTTTATGGCACTTGAGCTTACTCAAGTGCCATATAGCGATTGTAATTTCTGTCCGTCAGTCGGTCTGTCGGTCTGTCGGTCCCGGTTTTGCTAGTTCGGGCACTTCCAGATAAGCTAGGACGATGAAACTTGGCAAGCATATCAGGAACTGGACCAGATTAAATTAGAAATTGTCGCTTCCTCGATCCGACCATCTAAAGGGGAGTGGAGGGAGGGGGAATCCGGAAAAAATAGGAAAAATGAGATATTTTTAGCTTACGAACGGGTGATCGGATCTTAATGAAACTTAATACATGGAAGGACTTCGTGTCTCAGACCCTCCATTTTAAATCCAGACCGGATCCGGTGACACTGGGGGGAGTTAGAGGGGGAAACCGGAAATCTTGGAAAACACTTAGAGTGGAGGGATCCGAATGAAACTTGGTGGAAAGTACAAGCAAAAGTCCTAGATACGTGACTGATATAACCGGAACAGATCCGCTCACTTTGGGGGAGTTGGGGGGGGGGGAGAAGTCCGAATTTGTAGTGATCCCGCGAGTTCCGTGCTTCCTGATGTGCTGGGACGATGGAAATTGACAGGCATGTCTGGGACCCGACCAGCTTAAATAGGAAATCATCAATTCCCCGATTCGACCATCTGGGGGGGGGGAGTGGAGGGAGGGTGAAGCCAAAATTTTAGGTATTTTTAGCTTGCAAACGGGTGATCAGATCTTGATGAAAATTGATATTTAGGATGACCTCGTGTCTCAGACACCTCAATTTAAATCCGGGCCGGATCCGATGACACTGGGGGGAGTTGGAGGAGGGAACCGGAAATTTTGAGAAACGCTTAAAGTGGAGGGATCGGGATGAAACTTGGTGGGAAAAACAAGCACAGGTCCTAGAAACGTCATTGACATAACCGGGGGGGAGTTGGGGTGGAGAACCGGAAATTTTGAGAAACGCTTAAAGTGGAGGGATCGGGATGAAACTTGGTGGGAAAAACAAGCACAGGTCCTAGACACGTCATTGACATAACCGGACCGGATCAGGGCACTGTGGGGGAGTTGGGGTGGGGGTCCGGATTTCTAGCGATCCCGCGAGTTCGGCATACTTCCTGGTGTCCTAGGGCGATGAAACTTGGCAGGTATGTCAGGGATCCGAACAGATTGACTTGAGAACAGCCGTTTCCCCGACCCGACCATCGTGGGGGGAGTGGGTGGATGGGGAGTCCGGAATCTAGTGGCGTGCATAACTTTTGAACGGGTGATCGGATCTTGATGAAAATTGATATTTAGGATGACCTTGTGTCTCAGACACCTCACTTTAAATCCGGGCCGGATCCGATGACACTGGGGGGAGTTGGAGGAGGGAACCGGAAATTTTGAGAAACGCTTAAAGTGGAGGGATCGGGATGAAACTTGGTGGGAAAAACAAGCACAGGTCCTAGACACGTCATTGACATAACCGGACCGGATCCGATGACACTGGGGGGAGTTGGAGGAGGGAACCGGAAATTTGGAGAAACGCTTGGAGTGGAGGGATCGGGATGAAACTTGGTGGGAAAAACAAGCATAGGTCCTCGACACGTCATTCATATAACCGGACCGGATCAGGGCACTGTGGGGGAGTTGGGGTGGGGGTCCGGATTTCTAGCTATCCCGCGAGTTCGGCATACTTCCTGATGTCCTAGGGCGATGAAACTTGGCAGGTATGTCAGGGATCCGAACAGATTGACTTGACAACAGCCGTTTCCCCGCCCCGACCATCGTGGGGGGAGTGGGTGGATGGGGAGTCCGGAATCTAGTGGCGTGCATAACTTTTGAACGGGTGATCGGATTTGAATGAAACTTGTCTGGTGAGCTATCGCCTCGGACATTCAGTGTCACGTCCGGGTCGGGTCCGATAACTGTGGGGATGGGGGGGGGGGGAGTGGAAAACTCAAGAAACTCTAAGAGCAGAGGGATTGGGACGAAACTTAATGGATCGAACAAGCATTAGGCCTAGATGAAATTGACGGAGCCAGATGGTTTCGGGGCTCTGTGGGGGGAGTTGGAGGGGGTTTCCTGGAATTCCGGTAGTCGTGAGTTAGAATAGTTCCAGATGTAAAACGACAACAAAACTTTGCAGGCATATTAGCGACCCGAATTATCTTGACTTAAAAACCTGACACAACATACCCCCGGAAACTTCCGTTCCTAGATCCGAGCATTTTTGGGGGAGCAAGAGAAGAGAAATATGGACTTCTATAAATTGCGAACGAGTGGTCTGATTCGAGTGAAACTTCATGGGTGATACGAATCGATGGCCTCGACATGTAAAACATGCGTTCGAACCATATGCGACCACGATTAGGGGAATTGGGGGTGGGGGGACTTTTGACATGCACAAAAACCAAACGGATGGACCGAATGAGATGCAATTCGACAGTGCCGAGTTTATGCGGCCTAGATTTGTTATTTGGTGTCTGGGCCGGATTCGGCCAAGGTAGGGGGGGGGGGGTACTGGAAACTTGCAGATAGGCTATGCTCCAATTTCAGTCAAACTTGATGAGGGAATTAAGAGATTGGGCCCGAACCGGCTCCGACAACGTTGGTGGGAAGGGGGGGGTACCGGAACTTTCCAAAAATGCTCAGATTCGAGTGAAACTTGGTAGATGGTATAAACGAAGATGCTTTAGGTGGTCGATTTTTTTTTATTCCGAACCAGATTCGGCCACGGTAGGTGGAAATAGAGTGAGTACCGGAAATCGTGTAGCACGTCTAGGGATCAAACAAATGGATTTATTGGGATGAAAGTTTGAACAGTCATGTGCATTTGCAATCGAGACGATGCCGGAACTGCTCAGAAATGAGTGAAACTAAATATCCTATTTCTATTTCCGAACCGCCTTTTTGGATGGCGGGTGTATTTTGTGACGTTTTCATCTACTTTCTTGTACAGCCTACTCGTACAAGTGCCATATGAGCTCGTAGCTCTTGTTTTGTTCTCAACTGTTTTGTCTCTTTTAGCGGGTTACATATGGCTAAAGAAATAAACGAAAATAACGTCTCTGGGAGAACTGGCATCTTCAGCTGACTTGACGTCCAAGGATTTCTCCATCGTCGCTTGACAGGGGAAGCTCGTATACATTTTGCAAGCACACTGACGCTTGTCACGTAGTAGGGAGTTACAGGCACAGTATTGCCACTCTGCTCTGACGGAGCTTGTGACATTTGGGCGCAAAAACCTGCTATATTCTGGCGCTTTTGAATGTCGGTCCTCTAATTAATTTCAACGAAAACTGTTGTCTACCAGGGGTGTGATTTTAGAAGACCAGTTCTTACAAATAAACCGGTAGCAACTTTTTGCAAATTGACGAAGATTTTATCGGTTAATGGTTCACTTGAAAACGGAATGAGTAAAGATCGAGACAAAATTGAATTGGCTAAAAAGCTTCGAAATCGAAAAACTTTCCGACAAATTTGGCATAAGTGCGATTTCCTGTGACAAATTTTGTCACAGCTTTGATTCTGGGGAGAAGTCAAAAACCTGTGAGAAATAGCAGAACTCTGCGAGCACTGGCAACACCGTGCCAGGCCCAGTATTTCGGTACTGTTTTCGGTACAACGGTTCTACTGCGAGCATCTAGGTTCCTGTTTACACTTGAGTGACACAGCAAGCAATAACCCTACAAATAAATAATAGGCCTACTTACACATCAGAGAAATCTGACATAGATGTGCCAGGTGTGAAAACATCCAGCAATCCAATCACCTGCAAGACAGAACAGTAAGAAAACTTGAAATTAGAGTAAGAGAGTAAGAAAATATTTGGGGAAATGGTGTGGGGGGGAGGAAAATTTTAAACAAATTTTGAAAAGTAGAAGTTTTAGTGATGTTACAAATTTGGGAAGATTCCTTAAGGTCCACAGGGAAAGTTTTTTGATCCACAGGGAAAGTTTTTTGTAATTAGTTTGTTGAGGTTGTGGGTCGTTTTGGAGTTGTTTTGTTGTTTTCATGGCCATTTGTGCTTTTACGGAAATAAATATAATCTTATCTTATATTATGCCGTTCCCGGTTAGTCCGGTAGGTCGATTATTCGTCTTTTGTTTCTGATGTGATTTTGGGATCCCAAAACGTAAGTGGACGGATTTTTATGACTTAGTAAAAGTTGTTAGTCTGTCCGTCTATTGGCACGATAACTCTCGAAGAGGTTGAGATATTTTGAGCCATCAGGACTCTTTGTGTCAAAGTACAGGTCAAGTTCGAAGACAGGTTTACTAGCCCTATATCTAGGGGTCGGGGAGGGGTTCGAAATTAAGGGAAGCAAATAATATTTTTTAAAAGCTAATGAAATAGTCGATTTGGGAGTAACGAGACATGCTGAATCCGAATATGAAAATTATTTGTCGCCGGACAAGTCGTTGACCCGGAATCCGGCAAAAACCGGAAAATTTGTTAAAAGTAAAAGTGTTATCTGATCGATTAGAGGTTCGATTTAGGGGCTAGGAGACGTGCCGAGTCCGGGTATGAAAATTACTTTCTCGCCGGGCAACTCGTTCGGCATCAGGCCAAAACCGTAAAATTTGTTTAAGTTAAAAGTTTTATTTGTACTTAATAAGATGTTCGATTTGAGGGTAAGAAGACATTTACATGCTGAATACGTATATGACAATCGTCATCTCGCCGGACGTATAGATCTCTCGGAGTCCGGCTGAAACCGGAAATTTTTTTTAAAGCAAAAGTTTTATCTGAAGTTGAGAGGTTCGATGTGGGGGTAAGGAGACATACTGAATTCGTGTTTTATCTTTATTTTTTGCCAGACAAGTAGTTTGTCCGGAATCCGGCCGAAAGCGGAAATCTGGCAGAAGTAACGAAGGAAGTTCTGATCAATTTCGTCAAAGTAGATACGACGTAGGCTATAGGGTAAATACACATGCTGAATCCATATCTTAACTTGGTCTTCACCGATGATTACCTAGTCTTAGTCTGTTTCTAAATTTTAATAGTACTAATGTTTAAGAAGTCGGTCGAAGACCGAATATGTACAAGACCCGATTGTCGGGATCAAATATTAAATTTTTGGGATCCCATCGAAACCTTTGGTCTTGTTTCTTACAGGCGACTGGCACAATCACATGTTACACAAACTCGGACCATCACGTGAAGCATGAAGCAAACAACCTAACACTTCCAGTGCAAGTGACGTCAGTTCATGTGATTGAAGACCTATAATTTCACACGTGACGATCATGTGCCCTACCAAAAATAAATTATACAGAATGCTCCTCTGCATTTGTATCCGGAAATACATACGATTTTGTTTTGGGAACACACTCTATATCAACTAGAAAATACACTCTAGAGGCATTTTTTCGTGCTTAATCCCACAAACAGTTTGTGGGCCGACTGTGGCTCAAAAAGAGTATTTCCGCGGTCTTTTGTTCGGCCCACAAGTGTTCCCGCGACCAACAAGGATTCTTGTGGCTCGCTTTGCGGCTCGAATTCGACAAACAATTGCCGAGGTGATCGTCGATTTGGTGGTTTCAATTCTGGTGGGAAATTCAAATTTGGCAGCAAAATAATGACAAAACAATAAAATTAACTACTTTCACAAGCTTGTAGACACAAAACTGAGGATCCTTTTTGCACAGGATGGCGAGGACGAAAGCCTATTTATTGAGATTTTATCTCAATTTTACTATTATTTTTAGATGACTGAAATTACCGCCCAAAAAATTGACAAAATGGCGTTTCCGCGAGTCTCAACTTGTGAGTTGACTGTTTGGCACACAATGGCGTTTCCGCGACAAACACTCGGAAGTGTTTGGCACACAACTTTGTCGCGGAAAAACGCCTTATGTCAACTACTGTCACTCTGCAGAAAAATCCGTTAACTCAACTTTTGCAAAAAAATCTGCTTTATGACAAGAGCAACTTCAATTTTAAATTCAATTTATTTCCAAGCATCTACACAAGTTGTGGCTTGGAGCCAAATGGCGTGTTGTCCAAGTCAGGATACATGATATTAAAACAATAATGTCAGTCAAAATAAAAGAATACATAATTCAGACTGAAAATGGTCTAACACAAAATCATAAAAGATACACACACACAAACAAGACAGACTAAAACTGATTCTTGACAAAGTGTATCAGATTGAGGATAAAACTTAGGCAACTGTTTGCTCTTTAGCAGGCAACTCGTGAAGTTGAGTTGAGAGTTTCATCCGTCTCGACCCCTGGGAACGTCACTGAAACCCTGCACCTGAAACGTGATTAGCCTTTGGGAACTCGAGACTGATGGTTTTGGAGAGACGTAGGCTAGATACCCGTCGTACCCTTAGTGCAACTATTGCACCGTTCCACCCATTCTTAAAGTTTAACCGAAAAGGTCTGAGATGGGACAATCTAGTTACCCATCCCTTATTTACTTAAAGAGGCTTCAAGACTCGAGGAAAATGCGTTACTTCGTTGCTCCACTATTCACAAATAACCGATCTTAATATAGTGAAATTTCCCTGTCGGATTTGCAGTACCTCTCTGCGCTTGTGCTCGTGTTTAAATGCTTGACACAACGATTTATTAAAGATAAGTTGTTACGCAGCGAGCTACCGTCCGCGAGCTGATAACTGGCCACTGAAAAACCGCGTTTGTATTGAGATTCAAATTTTCCGCGTCATAGTAGAATTTTGCGTTGTGAGGACGGCCGTAGACATTCGGAACGTCATGCTAGAGAAAATAGCGAAAAATAAAACAGTCCCTTCACACAATCGAAAATAATGCAATTTATTAAGTTAAATGATACAAAAATAAGTTGGCTTTTCAGTTAAACTTTAAACTGTGATCTGCGCGTTTCGTTTGATATTTTGATCCACCCTAATGATGAAATGAAGATTTAATCCGTAGTATCTTTGAAAATTAAAAATAGCTATGGATCTGTCAATTCAAATAAAGACACTTCTAGCACTGTCAATCAACTCGACAGGTCGATATTACTGCAATATTACAATATTACTAACGATGCTATACCCATCTATGTGTCGTGTTTGGTTGTCCTGTCCGGAAACCCATCGTCAGTAAGACATGTTATTCAAATCGTACCAATGCTGATCGAAGCAAAGGCACCTAAGGCGTATTCTCGCCGTTCGAAGGGAACGGCGAGAATAGAGGGAGTCACTCCACGCGGACTCCGCGTACAGAAACAGCGAGAACACGGGGAATGCTTCCAAAATCGATTTTGTTTGGATAAGAAATATGCAGTTGACGAAATTATCTCGAAATACTGATTTACCGGTACCACCGGTACCAAGTTTGCCTTTTTGCAAAAAGCCGAGGGAAAAGACGAAAGTCGGCGTTGGCCTTTTTGACAAAAACGCGAAATTCCTTTCCTCGGCTTTTTGCAAAAAGGCAAACTTGGTAGGTGACCAAGTTACGCTCTCCTTTTGGCTTTTTGCCTCGCTACTTTAGCCAGTTTATCCCAAAATCCAGTGAAAGAGGAATTTGATTCAAAGTGAAAATCAGTATTTCGAGACTGTCTCGGATTTTAAAGATAAAAATCTGAAGTGCAAGTAAAATACAAATAAAATGGCATTTGTCAAAATAGCGTTTCCATCCCAGAAAAGTGAAAAGTCCTTAGTAGTAACGGCAACTTTCGAAAACGCGAGAATTTTAAAAAAGGCCGGAAAACGATAAAAAGCCAAAGCTGAAAAGGCAAAGGCAAAAGTCGAAACGCAACTATTACCTACAACAGCTTGTCAGATAAGCATTTTGAGAAAATAGGAAATAACTTTTTTGGATGTCCTAATAGGATGTTCAGAAAATGGAGTTTTGACAGTGCACATATCCGTTGGACCTGAATCGCTCCGAAGCACAAATAAAGGTAAAAGCGAGGCTTCACCTTCTTCCAGATTTTTCTTCCGGATTCCAGACAACCGTTTTCGTCGAGACGGATCTGGAAGGTGAAGCCAGGTAAACGTCTGGAAGTCCGTGGTGTTGGACAACCCAGATTCCGGATGTCTGGAAGGTACCCATAGAGGCAATCCATTTGAGAGACAGGACAAATATGCAAATTTAGGAAGGAAAGGGAAAGTGATTGACAGTTGTGACTGGGATGCAAGAGATATTTGAAATGCGAAGGGGACATCTAGGAAATATTGAAGAATAGCAAAATTGGATGTCATCATTATCATGAAAATCTGGAAGGGTTGGCTTCACTATGCGGAAGCCCTGGACGTCTGGTAATCTGGAAGGTGAAGCCTGGCTTTAATTAATTAACGCATATTCAAGTGCCGGGAATTTAGAAACTTACATTTTCATGGTTCATATGGTTCAGCAACCTCAGCTCCCTGTAGGTTCGTTTTGCATGGATTGCCGTCTGAAATGGTCTTGCCAGCTTCTTGATTGCAACTTTGATACCAGTTTTAGTGTCCACTGCTGAGCTGAAAAAATATCAACATCAGAGCTGGTGAACTCGGACTTCGGACTCGTCTCGAGACATCTTTTTCTGGGACTCGGACTCGTCTCGGACTCCTCCTTTGTGGAGGAGGACTCGGACTCGTCTCGTCTCGAAATCCGGCCGAGTGAAATGGACGTCTCAGGGGACCAATTGAAGAGATTGGCCTTGTAGGTCTAAGGATTAAAATTAGGAACCGGAGGTAACAAAATTAAAAAATCACAATTGTAAAAATGAGTGATCCTAGGACAGTCAGATTTGGATATTTGGATTACAAAATTTTCTCTACAAAGAAAAAGCACAGTGGCAAATGCAAATTCTGTTGTAAATTGATCACAGAGACCCTTGATACAACACTAAATTTCATTCGTCATCTAGGACTCGGTCTCGCGACACCTTTTTCGCGGACTCGGTCTCGTCTCGAACGATTTTTTGACTCGTCTTGACTCGTGAGCGTCACTTCGGTCTCGGTCTTGTCTCGGACTCGCAGCACCTCTGATCAACATATACGGCCCTAATTAGCATAATCTAAGGGAATAGGCTGTGGCTGTGAACAAAACTACGAATAGGGAGAAGCCCCGGAAGGGTACCAAGGTCCAACCAACCAGTCTGATTTACTCCGCCGCTAAAATGCTTTGCCCGAAAAATTTAGGGCTAATTACTTTCAAATACCACTGTAAGGAATAACTAGTCCTGAGATTTGCTGTGCGATTGGGGCAATGACAGGGAAATCATGCAGCAGAACCAGCAGCCATGTCAAAAATTAAATCTCAGGACTAGTTTTTTCTTTACAGTGTCCCCCCCCCCCCCAGATCTGGCTAGCGACGCCCTTGCTCTTTACCCATGAATTCCAACTAGTAGTTCCTTACAAAACACATGTTTCAACTAGATGCTTTTACAGAAGTAAAAGTTTTCTTTAGTGACAAATTTCAAGGGAATCCAGTAGGTAGTTTACCCTGGTGCTCCGAAAGCCTTATTATTGCAATAATATTATTTATTATATTATTTAAAAAGGCTAGACCCTTGCATGTGATACGGAGTATCCAACCATTCCACCGGAGGCGCGTCTTAACGCGTCATTCTGCCCTTCATTTCATTTCGTCAGTGTTCATTTTGCCAGTTTTATTAGTCAGTCAAGTCAGTAATAAACTAGTCTTCGACTCAGCAAGATCAGATCTTTCACAGCATGTTAGATCTCTAGGAAAACATTAACGGCGTTCGTTGCGCTCAGGGCTGTCCATGGTTTTTCTTCACCAGTGTTTGGTTCTTGTCCTATCGAGTGTTTTTCAAATAACCGGTGACATAACTAGAACCCGCTTGCAGGGCAGGTTCTGGTTACTCCGCACTGGTGAGCACTTACCAGGCACTGGTGAGTCCGAAAACGGGTTATAAGACCGGCGAGCATGTCACCGGCGAATGCAAAAACGCGTAATAAGACGAACCGGTGAGCACTCACGGGACAACAAACGCAGCTATTAAAGAAGTATAGCCTACCCTGCACTTTTAAGCGAGACTCAGGGGAGCCCACCTGATAGGGAGGGGGGGGGGATGCAGCTTCAGAATTTTACCGGATTTTTTTCAGGTTTTACCGGAAATGTGAAACTGTAGATAGGCCTACTGTTGTGTTCTCACTTCTCTTATGTGTTACAAATGACACAAAATAGGCTCGTTCAAGTTTTACTGAAAAGGCAGCTTATTTTTCGTTCTGATATATGAATACTGAAATATTTGGAACACATCTGAGGGATTTTGTTGTGAATACGTGATATGTTACTAGACGTGTTGGACCTTAGACCTATTCAGTTAACTTTAAGATTGTCAGTTAAGACTAAAAAGTGCTCGACCTTCAACCCAACCTACACTTTTTTTCATCACGTTTTCCATTTGGCATAACACATCCAGTTTCACATTCGCCAACTAAATCGGTTTCAAATGCGATTGGTAACAGATGCTGGTCAGTCAATGTTGAATGCAAAGTGGCCTTAACCAACACTCATCTTGCTAAAAAAAAACGTCTTTCCCATTTTGCTGAAGAAACAGGGATTGTCTTGGCCAGCTTGAAAGCTTTCAACACTTGTGAAGACATCTTTCAGTTCACAAACAACTTCAAATATTTTCTTTTTGTCTGTTTTGAGTTTCTCCTGGCAACTTTTGAGATCATGTCGGAACAAGGCTAACTCGTCTTTGAACTCTTCTCGGCTTATCACCGGTGAGGAGTCGAGAAAGCTGTCGAAACTGGAGTAGACGGTACCGTGAAATTATTCCTGGAACAGAATTTGTAGTTGGAAATGATGGATTTCAGTAGGTTGCCTAATTCTTGGAAGCTACAGAAACTTGGGAGATTATCGGAATCACACGCTGAATGTTCCGGTGTACGCTATGTTGTCTGTCTGTAACAATCACTATGGTAAGTTGTGTGCCGGGGTGATCCTGGTAAGCTGTGAGTCTGTATTTATCCGGTAAGCAACAAAATTCTGGTAGATTCCTTGAGCCAAATTCTGGTTGATTCCGTGGATCAAAGTCCGGTAGATTCCCCGATCCAGCTTCTTGTAAATTCCCCGAGACAAGTTACGATAAGTTCCTTAAGAAAGACTTCGGTAGATTCCTTGAGAAAGACTTCGGTAGATTCCTTGAGAAAGACTTAGGTAGATTCCCTGAGCAAAATTTCGGTAGATTTTCTGAATAAAATTTCGGTAGATTTCATGAATAAAATTCCGGTAGACCCTGAGCAAAATTCCGGTAGATTCTCTGAGCAAAATTTTGGTAGATTCCCTGAGCAAAATCCGGTACATTTCAAAATCTAGTAGATTCCGTGGGGCAAAATAGGTTGATCCCCTGACCCAGCCTCCAGTAAATTCCCTGAGACGAGTTCCGGTAGATTCCTTGAGCAAGATTTCGTTATATGCCCTTAGCGAAATTCCGGTACATTCCCTGAGCAAAATTCCGGCAGATTCCAAAATACTTTCACTGATCCGCTCCAGTAAACCAAGTTCTAGTAGACGCTCCAAGCGTAGCCGAAGTTTCTCGTATTGCAGACTCCTTTTTCTTAGCTAGGAAGGATGAGCGGGGAGACTTGAAAAAGCCCGCAACAAAGCAACCTCCCAAGGACATGAAATCATTCAAAGAAGAGGAGAGAGGAAACCCGAAGGCTGAACATAAAGACGAGAAACCAGCAACATCGAAGCCAGCCGAGAGGGGTCCAGTTATCTGCTATAACTGCGGAAAGAGAGGGCACCGGGCCAAGGAATGCCGTTCTCCAAAAAGCAGACCTTCCTAGCCAGAAGCCCGAGCGAAGAGAGGAATATTGCGACCCAATTTTATTACGACGGAGTAATCGAGGGTCAACCTGCAACATTTCTGGTAGACAGTGGAGCAATTATGAACATCATTCACAAGAAGTTTCTTCCTACAAAAGACGAAGTCGCCGAAGAAATGACCGACATATGCTGCGTCCATGGAGACTGCAAGTCGTATCCGACGGAGAAGGCTCACATTGAAGTAGGACTAGATGGCGAGATCTTCAAAGGAAGTGTCCAGGTAGCAGTTTCCGACAGCCTACCATTTGATGTAATTCTTGGTACATCTTTTCCAAAGTTCATGGAACTCTGCAATCAAGGTTCTGAGAAGTTGAAGCCCAACATAACCGTATTCCTCTCTACCAGGACGAGACACTATCCATCCGTCTGTGTGGACGATTCCGATATTCCGGACAACGATCTTTCCGAAATTTCGATCGACCCCGACAGCCTTAATCAAGCTTTAAGGCCCAAGAAGAGTCTTCGGACGAAGCGTCAACAGAAAAAGCTTAGGCGGGTAAGTGAGACTTCCTGTAAGTGAGACTGAAGTCGACCCTGACAAACTCACTTCTGCCCAGCTAGGAAAATTGCAGCTAGAAGACCCAACGGTTGCAGACTGTTTCAAACGAGCCCGACTTGGAAACGGGTATCAGCTTTTGGACGGACTTCTCTATCGTAAGAGTCAATCTTCGTCGGGTGAGGAAATCTTCCAACTGGTAGTTCCGAAGTCTTGCAGAAACCTGGTCCTGCGTATTGCTCATGACTCTCCGATGAGTGGTCACACGGGTAACAGTCGAACATGCGAAAGACTTCTTTATAGGTTCTTCTGGCCTGGGCTTAGAAAGAATGTGAAAGATTATATTCGAAGCTGTGAGCCCTGACAGCTGGTCGCGAAACATAAACCTAAGGAAAAGGTGCCAATGGTCCTTCCACATGTCATAGAAGAGCCATTCAGGAGGATCGCTATGGATATAGTTGGTCCCCTAGCTCCTTCCAGGAACGGGCATCGGTTCCTCTTGGTAATATCAGATTACTCAGCCAGGTACCCTGAGGCAATCCCTCTTCGGACGACGAACGCACGGAAAATCGCAGAAGTAATGGAACAGTACTTCTGTCGCGTAGGCGTCCCAAACGAGATCCTCACCGACCAAGGCACCAATTTTGTCTCAAAAAGCCTACGTGAAGTTTACAAGCTTCTCGGGATCAAACCAATTCGGACATCACCCTACCATCCTCAGACCGATGGTCTAGTGGAGAAATTAAACGGAACGCTGATTAGCCTTCTGAAAAAGTACGTCATGGATAACGCCAAAGACTGGGACCGTTATATTCCATACGTGCTTTTTGCATATCGAGAAACACGACAGGCGTCGACTGGTTTCAGTCCTTTTGACATGTTGTATGGCAGACGGCCAAGGGGCCCACTGGACATACTGAAAGAACAGTGGGAAGAAACAGACGAACTACTTGGGAATTCGAGACCAGCGAGCGACCTGTTAACTGTGCAGAGTCGTATTCGGACAATGATGGAGGAGGCTCAAGAAAACCTATCGAACGCATCGGAGAAACAGAAGAAGCTGTATGACAAGCGAACGAAACCTCGAGAACTACAGGTAGACGATGAAGTACTTGTGCTGCTTCCCAGTGGAGCACACAAACTGGAAACGCGATGGCAAGGTCCTTTCCGAGTCTTGAGAAAGACCGGGCCCGTTAATTATGAAATCGAGACTCCGAACTCCAGAAAGAAGAAGAAAATCCTCCACATTAACTTGTTGCGAAAGTTTGAGAGAAGGTCACCGGATCTAGTGATGACAGCTTCGGAGGCTGACCACAGCATCTTTCCGTCAAGTGAAATAAATGACGTCAAACAAAGCCTACGGGATGCTGTTACTGACCTAAGCGAGAAGAAAAAGAAGGAACTTCTGGAAGTTCTATACGAGTTTGAAGATGCCTTTTCACATACCCCTGGCCGAACGAACGTAACGCGGCACCGAATAGATACTGGAGATGCAAGACCTTTGCGGCAACGACCTTACCGCATTCCACAAAGTCGACAGAAAGCCATAGAAGAAGAGGTGGAAAGAATGCTTCAGCTTGGGGTCATTCAGCCCTCGTCGAGTCCCTGGTGTTCACCGGTCGTGGTAGTGGCGAAACCAGATGGATCTCTGCGGTTCTGCCTTGACTTTCGAGCCCTCAACAACGTCTCCCGTTTTGACTCGTATCCAATCCCTCGGATTGACGAGCTGCTTCAAACGGTTGGGAAGAAGAAGGTCTTTACCGTGCTTGACCTAGTTAGAGGCTACTGGCAGATTGAACTTGACCCAGACAGTGCCGAGAAGACGGCCTTTCAGACCGCTTCGGGGCTTTACGAATTTAAAGTTATGCCTTTCGGTTTACATGGCGCACCGGCAACCTTCCAAAGACTAATGGATCGCATTTTGAAGCCGTGCCGACTGTTTGCGAGGGCATATCTGGACGATATCATCATCTATAGCGACTCGTGGGAGGAGCACCTGGTCCACATGAGACAGGTCTTGAAATGTATCACTGACGCTGGCCTGAAAATACACCCAAGAAAGATCCGATTGGCTCTATCGGAAGTCAAGTACTTGGGTCACAGAGTCGGGAATGGTACCATTGCCCCACTGGAGGATAAGATCAAGGCCGTCCAAGAGTTTCCTGTTCCCACCACCAAGAAAGAAGTCCGTTCGTTCATTGGTATGGCTGCCTACTATCAGCGTTTTATCAAGGATTTCTCCACCATTGCTGAACCCTTGACTTCTCTGCTGAAGAAGGGAAGCCCCAACAAGCTGAGCTTGGGACAGGTTGCGATTTCAGCGTTTGAAACCTTGAAGTTAGCATTGACCAAGGCTCCAGTCTTGACGAGTGCGGATTTTGAAAAGGATTTCATAGTACAAACCGACGCTTCGAATGTTGGAATAGGTGCCGTACTCACTCAGCGTAACGGGGACGAACATCCTATCGCTTTCAAGAGCCGGAAGCTGCTTCCGGCAGAGCAGCGGTACTCAACAATTGAAAAAGAGGCGTTAGCTTTGAAATGGGGTATAGAGAGCTTTGGGTACTACCTCCGCGGAAGAAAATTTCTGGTTGAAACCGATCACAACCCCCTGAGATGGCTCAACGTTTCCCGAAGTGATAACGCTCGCCTTACGCGCTGGTCACTGGCCCTCCAAGAATTCGAGTTTGTTGTCAACAGCCGCCCCGGGACGCAAAACGGAAACGCCGACGCGCTTTCACGTCTGTTTTAGGGAGACAGTCCCGAATGTAAATAGTTTTCAGTGTATTTTTATTTTCAGATGTGTGCAAACTCCCTTCCTCTGTCCCTCAGAAGGATCTTAGAATCGACTAGTCCCTCCAGCAGAGGAGCCACATTTGCCTCGTTCCGAACATCACAGCGGGAGGACCCTGAACTGGTGAGGTTTTTCAACCTTCTCGCAGCTAGTACTGCTGATGCTGATGGTAATACGTTCGAGCTTCGACACGACCTTTTGTATAGAAGATCCAAACGACGGGATGGCACCATGCACTATCAGCTAGTAGTCCCAAGTAGCTACCGACAAAGAATGCTTCAGCACTCCCACACCCTTCCAGATAAGATGGGAAATCAATCTCACAGAGGACGCAATTCTACCGCCAAGATCGTCATGACGTATTTCTTCTGGCCTGATGTATATAAGGACATAAAAAGTTTTATCAACCAGTGTTCTTGCCGGAAAAAGGAGGCATTTGCGGGTTATGTCGTCAAGTTGAAGATTTAAGTGATGAAACCATAGTTTTCATCCTCGTTAGAAGGGGAGGTGTGTCGTGAATCCCCTTCACGTTTCACGTAAACCATATCACGCCCTCGGGCATCGAGCGCGAAGGAAATGAATCAGGTGTATTTAGTATTTAGTAGCAAGTGGACTGAGATCCGAAGCAGTTAAGAGTTTTTGTTGATGGCTTTTATATAAGAACAGTTTATTAAACAGCGTTTTTATGTGGTGAACTGAGACACTCGGCAGATTTTAGGAAGTTCACGACATTCATTGATCAAGATTTCGATACATGCCCTGGGCAAAACTCCGGTAGACTGCTGGAGCAAAATTCTGGTAGATTCCCTGAGCAAAATTCCGATAGCTTCCCGGAGCAAAATTCCGGTAGATTCCCGGAGCAAAATTACGGTAGATTCCCTGAGCAAAATTCCGGTAGATTCCCGGAGCAAAATTCAGGTAGATTCTCTGTGCAATATTCCGGTAGATTCCCTGAGAAAAAATCCAGTAGATTCTAACATTCTAGTCGATTCTGTGCGGCAAAGTCTGGTAGATCCCCTGACCCAGCCTCCAGTGAATTCCCTGAGACAAGTTCCGGTAGATTCCTTGAGAAAGATTTTGGTACATACCCCGAGCAAAATTCCAGTAGGTTCCCTGAGCAATTATCCGGTAGAGTCCATAAAAACCATCATGCTCAGGTGAATTTGACAAGTATGTATGAAACTTCCATGATTTTACAATAGCTTTTAATTCTACATTTCTGATCAAGACAAAACAAAAAAAGGTTAAGAGAGGCACACTGAAAACAAGACCAAAGGTTTCGATTGGATCACAAAATTTAATATTTGATCCAGACAACTGAGTCTTGTAGAGATCCAGTCTTCGCCAGACTCCTAGAGCCATTTACTAATAAAATTTAGAAACAGATTAAGGCAAATGGTAATCATCTGGGAAGACCAAGTTCAAATATGGATTCAGTATGTGTGTTTGCCCCTATAGCCTGTGTCATTTTTATTTTAACAAGAGTTTCTGCCTTACTTCTGCCAAATTTCTGGTTTTGACTAGATTCCGAGCAAACTACTGGTCTTGCAAAAATTTAACTTCAAAAAGGGATTCAGCTTATTTCTTTACCCCTACGTCGAACCTCTAATCAACTTCAGATAAAACTTCAACTTTTAAAAAAAAAATTGATTTCAGCCGGATTTGTGGCAAACTATGTGTCCAGGTAGAAAATGATTGTCATACACAAATCCAGCATGTCTTCTTATCCGTAAATTTAAAACCTAATGAGATTCATATAAAACTTTTACTTTTAACAAATTTTCCGGTTTTGGCCAGATTCAGGACGATCTTGTCCAGTGACAAAATTATTTTCGTATTCAGATTCAACATTTTCCTTATCCTTAAATCGAACCTCTAATCAACTTCAGATTGAAGTTTTTATTTTTACAAATTTTCCATTTTTTGCTGGATTCCGGGTGAACTATCTGTCCGGTGAGAAAATAGTTTTCATATTCGGATTCAGCATGTCTCCACTTATTTTTATCACTCCACTTAGGTTTTGGGATCCCAAAATCTCGTATTCTCAGCTTGTCTCACAAACTCTATCCCAAGTTCAAGATTATAGCATAGTACAGGTTCAACACAGGTTGCCTTCTAAATAGGAGAAGCCCCAGGAATGACTGGATATACCCAGTGTTTGGCATAGGCTTTACCAGAGTTACGTTTTATTTGAAGTTCATAGTACAGTGGACTGTTCATTGTCGTTTTATTTGCCAGCAGGCCATATGCTGGGAAGGCACGGGGTGCCCGCAGTTGTTTTATTTGCCAGCTGGCAGCCTGCTGAGTGCCAGCGGACCTGCTAGTTTGTACGCTGGGTGGGGCAGAGGAAAGTTCAGCGAACCTTCTGATGTAGCCTAGTCCGCTATGAATAAAACAACTATTTAAAGTTCGACCTCTGATCCTGCTGTAGTAGTTAAGCTTACCAAAATCATGGGTTTGTGGTAGACTCTATTAACCTGTACAGAACCTGTAGCCTACTAATAATAGTTGCATTTTTTGTCTCTGTTCTGTTCGCTGTTTTCTCTCTGTTTTATATTTTTCCCCTTTTGTCAAAACACGGAACACACTGTTTCTCATTTTCCCATTTCTTTACGCTGTTCTGTGTTCCGTGTTCTCTGTTCCATTGTCTGTTTTGCAAAACATGGAACTTGCTCAAGAATTGCAGAAGTTTGGAGTATAAAGCTGGATCCTAAAGTATGGTCATTTTACATATTTTCTGCTTAAGACATACTCAGGATCCTAAATTTGCATTTCCGTCCAAACAGCGACAAAACACGAAAAATGGTACAGCGTTAGCTAAACACCATTTTTTACCCAAACCAGACAACTTTTAACACAGAACATGGAACAGGAACCAGAGACAAAAATGCAACTAATGTTGTAGAAATTTTGAATGAGTGTGCAAAGGAACTGAGAGCAAAAATTTAGATTAGAAAAAATTTCCGCTACAACAGTAGGCCACAGACAAATTTTTTGGACATTGAAAGAAAGGCTAGGAACTTATTATTGATTGCATTCTGGATGACCATTTGTAAATAATTTCATTATTTTCTTGGTCAATGAAAAAATTGGTGCAGGATCCAAAGAAGCATACCTCTAATCCAGCTCTACTCTGCCTCTATTGTATTTAAACAGTCATAGAATGACATATTCATAGCCTAAAACTCACCAAACTTGACCATAGGCACCAGATCCAACTGGAGTCAGCATCTGATATCTTTTGGGCATTTCCCACTGCGTTTTGTTTAACTCTACTTTGTAGAAGTCGTCTTTCATCTTGATATTGGACAGGAAGCTCAAACAGGGAGAGAAACTGTTGCTGTTTTCTTGAAAGTTGCTAGTCCCTCCTCTTATTCAATAACAGTCTACAGTCTTCTGCTTCTTCTCTTCAACGCCTTCCAGGGACATCGGTCAACGTCAGGCTATTATTATAGTATAGAAGAAAGAAACCACAACTACATAAATTACACAGTTCCCAAGAAAAATGGGGAGGGGTTGGGACCTGGTTGGGACATAGGAGCACAGGCATTAGTGGCATTACTAGCCAAAATTTGTCAAATTTTTCGGGGGGAGAAGGTTTTTACCGACGGGCTGGTCATTTTTACCGACTACTTTTGCAAATAAAAACGACTATTATTGAGAAAAATCGACTGTTTTTACGAAAACTCGCGGTGCTTCGTGCCGACTCGGCTATTTTCAGACTCGCCGACGACATTGGGGGGGGGGTCCCCTCCTATTCGAGACACCCCTGGTCTACTAGTCTCCGAAGCCGAGGTAAAAGTCGACGGCACGCCAACGGAAATGACTCAGCGGGCCGCCGGTAAAATTATGCCGCCGAATCTATTTAGGTGAAAAGTTTCAAGTTTTTTTTTTAGTGAGCTTTATCTCACAAAGGTTATGTTTTTTTTTGTTTTTTTTTGCCATCAGCAAGTAAGCAGAAAGATTATCGGTTGTGGCTTGGTTGATGGCGGAAGTGTTGGACTATTATTTATTACCAAAAAGTTCAGGTTCAGGTTCTTTTAAATAACAAACTAAATAAAAAAATGGCTGAGAACGGCTGAGAAGACAAATTCGCAAATGCACGGGATGGAAAGACTTCTTTAAATAAATACAACATTTAAACTTCACTACATGCCATTCATACAAATGGAAATATGCGCATAGCCGTCAGCACCTGGTCCCCAACACCACCCGTTGACACGTCCAGCGAAACAAACAATACAAAATAAAACTAAAAGATAACAAGAACCGAGGAAAAGTTATTTCAATCCAAGGAAGGATCCTGGACTGAGTATTCACATCCCCCAGGTTCAGTATCTTCAAAACCAGATAAAATGGAAACAAACTTAACCTCCCAAAAGCAATCCGCATTAACTAACAACAACTCACTTATCACGAAACAACTTCTCAGCCAAATTCTCAAAAACCAAAAAGTAAATGTTAGCTCCAAACCGCGTAAATAAAGTGACCAATAGCGACCGTAATTCCTGTCGGTCCGTCCCTCTGTCTAAAGTTTACTAGTTCAAATACTTCCTGACAAGCTAGGGCGGTGAAACTTACCATTCTTTGCGGATAGTAGCTATAGTAGCGACATTTCAATGAAAGTCGAAAAACGTTTTAAATCTCTTGAAATCTCCTCAGTTGCTGGACAGTCGTTATATCATACCATTATTAATTTCCGTGACATGGGGATGTGAACTTGTTAGGTATATTTGCCTTCGGGTGGGATTACTGTTCCTATGGCCGGCTTTCACCAGACTATTGTAGTGGTTTACAAACTAGTCCCTCGGTAGATCAAATGGTTAGAGCGCCTGCCTTGTAAGCAGAGGATCCTGGGTTCACATCCCGGCTGAGGAGCATTTTGTCTTTTTTCAGTTCACTACTTATATAATGTTTTCATCTCAAGGGCGTGTTGCACATTAAAATTATATGTTTGGTTTTATTTATTTATTTATTTTCATTGAACTAAGGACCAACTAGGGCCACTCAAAAACATACAAAAAAAAACAACAACAACAACATATTAAACAATAACAAAATAAGAGAGAAAAACACAAACAACAAAAAAGGTGCTTGAGCATCAAGTTCGTTGTGTATAGATCTCACCAGACCATGTCCGCCAAAGTGGCAGAGATAGCCGAAAAAGCGGCCCCGAAAGCACCCGAAGGAGCGGATTGTCCGAAGCAAGAATCCTTGTCTGGATCGAAAGAGATGATCTCCTACGAAGTTCAGGAAAAGAAGGGAGGCCACCACCAACAAACATTCCGGAAGCACTACAGTTAAGGGAAAGACCAAGAAGCCACCGAAAAGAATTGTTATACAGAACCCGAAGAGAGTTCTCACACTTAACAGATACAGATTGCACAAAAGCAAGACCGTACAACGGGGTGCAATAAGCTCTGAAAAGAAAACACCTCACGGCAGGGTCGCATTTCCCGAACTTACGAATAAGTAAGTTAGCCCTGCAGCACAGCGAACGTGAAAGTGCTTTAACATGGAGCTCGTCACTCAGGGAGGGAGCCACCGTGAATCCAAGATATTTGTAGGACTCAACGAAAGACAGCGACACTCCAGAAAGCAATGCCATAGGGATGTGTTTCAGAGGGGTCCCGCGAGGAATGAACGCCATACACTGGGTCTTGGCCGTGTTAAACACGATATCATTAGCTGACGCAAACTCATCACAAATTGAAAGTAGATGGTTTAGTGCAGCCACTGTAGGAGCTAAAATAACCAGGTCATCAGCATAACTCAGGTTATTAAAGCAAACACCTCCAATGAAACAACCAACCTTAGTTTGAGCCAAACGCAGGTTGAGACCATCCACATATAGGTTATACAGCAACGGAGAGAGGACCCCACCTTGCCGTACACCATTCAGAACAGGGAATGGCATGCTGAAATAACCACTCCATTTTATTCTGAAACGCTGTACCTCGAACCAATGTTCAAGAGTTCCAATGACACGACGGTCAACTCCCTTTGTGTCCATTTTATCCAGGAGCTTCTCAAGGTTCACTCTGTCGAAAGCTGCCTTTGCGTCAATGAAGCACGCAAACACAGGACTTGAAAAAAGCCAGAAATACTGCACGACAGATTTGAGAATGAACACACAAAACTCCGTCGAAGACCCTTCTTTGAACCCAAATTGATAATGCGACGAATTAATCTGGGATGAAATCAAAGAAAAGAGACATTTTTCGAAAATTTTCGAAATAACAGCCGCCATAGCAATCGGTCTGTAATTACTTAACGATGTCATGTCTCCGGTATTCGACTTCGGAATTGGAACCAGGCACACCTCAGTAAGGGAATCTGGGACGTAGCTGTGGTTAAGGAACCCATTGAACAGCAGTGTCAACAGACAAATCAGGGTCGGACCGCCATGCTTAACATGATTAGTCGTCACCCCATCAAGGCCACCGGACTTACTGCCTGAAAGCCCAGACAACGACCGAGCCACAGACTCTGCCGTAATCAGCTGCTTAACAGGATCAGTCCATGGTTTGGAAAAGGACCTTGCACTCGCTGCTTTAGGATCAGAAGCAACTGACGAGAAAACAGTGCTATAGTGACCCCGCCATAGCTCCGCTATATCTTTGGGCCCAGTCGCTGAACCAACTCTATCAGACATTTTCTGAGGACCAGCATTTTTAGATTTAGCAACTTTTTTCCAAAAATCACGGAAATTAAGTGAACTAAAACTGCTGGCCAGAGCCGAAGTTCTTAGACTCTCTGTATTCTTTTTGCACCACCGAAGGGCACTCCGGAACCTCCCGTGAAGAATTCTCCTCGCAGAATCAAACACACCCCCAAGAGGTCTGCCATTAGCAACCCACAAAAGCAAAGCATTTTTCGCAGCTTCGTAATGAGGGCGCACATGATTATTCCAACCAGGAATAATATTCATCCCAAACCTTTTCTTGTTAGTACTACCTACACGAAGTGGTAGAGTATGGCACGCACTTACAATAAGAATCGAAACCAGTGTATAGTAAAGCAACCCCAAACCGTTAGTATGAGAAGGGTTAGTACAGTAAGGAAGAGTACAATGGTAAATAGCATTGATGTCCAGAGCAAGGATACGCTTCTCAACTTCCACACCATATGCCATAAGCTGAGACGCACTCGCACGCTCCCAATCCACAGCAGGCGGACTAGGGGGTGGCGGATCTGCACACAACGGGTCCACAGCACGAACAACACAAGATGACTCAAAAACAAGGGGGAAATGGTCTGAACCAAATATATCATATCTAACAGAAATAGGCCTAATAGTACTACTAAAAGAACTCGAACACACAACGTGGTCAATCCATGACGTATGGCCTGAAGGGCTCATATACGTGAAAGTCGATGGCTCCAAAGCCACTTCGTCACAGCAAACCAGATCATTCTCGGCTATAACTGCCTTAAGCTCACGGCTAAAAACAGTTTCAGCACCGTAATTAGCATTAAAATCCCCCAGGAAACAAACATAAGTATACTTATCAGATAGAAACGATACTAGCTTACCGAAATACAATGAAAATTCATGCAAATTTTCATTCGAACAAACTGGCATATAAACGTTTACAAACAGATGCTCATAATCATCACAACGGAGGCAAACCGGCTGCAGCCTCTCATCCGAGTGGAGGGGAAAAGAAATGAGGTGAGAGTAAGCTTTTCTACAAAGAATAGCTAACCCTCCTCTGGGCCAGGGGCGGATCCAGAGGGGGGGCGAGGGGGGCGATCGCCCCCCCTAGACTGGCTGTAATTTTTTTGTTTTGTTTTAATGCACTTACGGAAGTCTGCATTAACGCATGTTCTAACTACTGTAACTAGATTCTAAAATCTTTTTACAAGTGGAGTCAGGAGCTTGAATTTTTCTTGTAAACAGTTGTCAGTTGATCAAGTGCAGTTTTTACCATTATTGTAATATACGAAAACCACATTTTCGTTAAATTAGAGACCGATAGGGATACTTAAAACGCGAAAAAAACAGCCTTGTGGCCGACAAAAAGGACACTACCCCACTCTTTTCGGTAAGAATCGCCCCCTCTAGAACGGAAGGCTGGATCCGCCCCTGCTCTGGGCCTCCCTCTCACTAGGCCATCACCCGCTTTCGTAGCACTAACTGCAAACGACACAAAATCCCCACTCAGACCATCCAAAAAAACATTATCAAAATCAAATAACATGGTCTCCTGTAAAAAAATTAAATCAGACTCCTCACAAAGGGCCTTCACTGCAGCTGCATTATGCTTCACCGAGTGGCAGTTGAACGTAGCTACACGAAGTTTCTCACCCATCTATAGCAGGTTGAACATCCGATGGTACGGACTCGCTAGGGGGCACTTTAGGCTTAGGTTCGTAATAAGTCCGAACAAGGATACCGGCCGGCCAGAAATCAGGCGGTTTATTTGGTCTTCACCATGAGACACCGCCTTGTGGGTCCTGGCTTAGTTTGTCTACGTGGCTCCGACAATGAGACTTCTAAGTTAATTTAGGAAAAACCTTTTCTGGTTTATTGGTCACGGTACAAGTCCCTTCTGTAAAGTGCCATCTCTGTATCGATAAAGTTTAACTGAAAAGCAAACTTCTTTCTATACCTTTGATTTGAATACCCTGAATTATTTTGACTCCTCTATGGGAGTTTTATTTTTTCGTCTCGTAGTCTAGTAGTGACGCTGGAAATATCCACTGCTTGCACGACAAATAAAAATTCGCCAAGTGGCGGAGAATTTGAAATGCGCAAAAGCGTGCGTCTCAAAGGCCAACAAACTGAAGATTTTGAAATGTTTATACCCAGACTTAAGTGCTTCCTGGTCACTTTCCATACTCAAGTCACTATCATCTTCCTGGCTTGAATGATAAAATCCGCCATTGCTGGTTATTTTTAGGCAATTGTTTGCCGCTGTAGTTGCTAAATATTTCAAACAATTGCGGAAGAATAAACTCGTCGGCTAAAATTCAGTATTCGTGGAAACCAAATCAACTAAGTAACGCGTTTTTCTTGGGTTGTCTAGCCTATTTAGTTAACAAGAGCTGGAAGCTCATATGGCACTTACAAGGCTGGGTCGAATGGGAGTGACGGTCAAAAGAATTTATTTTTTACTTTTCGGTTAAGATGCTCCAAACTTGCAAGCCGGGTCAGAGGATGGCAGTGATAGTCAAAATTTTTTTTCCCTTTTCGTTAAGATGCCCACTTCAAGGGTGCTACAAAAAATTCTAAGCAAAACCCTTGAAGCAAAAAGGATCATGTACTCGGGGCGATCCTGAAATAATAAATTTTGCTCAGAAGTATTTTTCGTATTTTGCGGTTGAGGTTAGTTCTTTAAAGGACGATCGGATCTGAGAAGTGACGATGTCTAGCCCAAGAATGTCAAGTTTCTAATGCTCCAGCAAAGTTTTATCGTCCTAGCACATCTGGAAGTACCTTAACTCACGATTTAGTGTTAGAGTTTCTTTTTTCTATTTATTTGTTTGTTAGTCCATCTTTAAGGCGCTTCGCCCTCCTTTTGTTGAGGTGGATTATAAATACATTGACTTGAATTGAATTGATCACCGGAATTCTGGTAACCGCCCTACTGCCCCTCCCCCCCCCCCTCGGTACACGAATCCGGTCCGATTCTGTCATTGATGCACCTAGGACTTGTGTCTGTACTTCCCACCAAGTTTCATCCTGATCGCTCCACTCTATCCGTGTCACACGATTTCCGGTTCTCCCCTCCGACGGCCCCCCCCCCACAATTCATCGGATCCGGTCCGGACCTGAAATGGGACAGCTGAGACATGAGGTCTTTCAATATATCAAGTTTCATTAAGATCGGAAAACTTGTTCCAAAGTTATGACTGTTACGAATTTCCGGATTCCGCCGTCTCCCCCTCCCCCGCGATGGTCGGATCGGGTTAATCCAAGTTAATCTGGTCGGGTCCCTGATATGCCTGCCAAGCTTTAACGTCCTAGCCCACCTGGAAGTACATTGACTACGGATCGCTGCAATTCCGGAACCCCCTCCAACTCCCCCCACAGTGTCCGAATCCGGTCCAGTTCTGTCATTTATTTATCTAGAGCTTATGCATGTTCTTTCCACCAAGTTTTGTCTCGATCGTTCCACTCTAAAAGTTTCACAGGATTTCCGCCCCCCCCCCACTTCCCCCTCCACAGATTCATCTGAACACCGTGGGGAGAGGGAGGGGTACCGGAGTTTCCGAAAAAAGCTTCGACCTGAGTGGAACTTGATAGCAGGTACGAGAAGATGCCTTAAACAATCTGTTTATGTGGCTGAACCAGATCTGGCCCTGGTACGGAAGTTTGAGGGCGAGGCGCTTACCGGAAATAGCACGGCACTCCTAGGAATCAAACTAGTATGGTGAAACATTTGCTCTTGATTATCCGAGGCGATGCCGGAAATGATCGGGCTCGCGTGAAATTAGATACCTTATTTCTCGGTCCAATCCTAGGGAGGTTGAAGGGGGGGGGGGGGGTTGTGACATTCTCATCTACTTTGTTGTACCAGCTACTCGTAACAAGTGCCATGTGAGCTCGTAGCTCTTGTTTCTGAAATCAGTCGTTTTTTTGAAATCAATCGATTTTTCCTCAAAACAGTAGGGTTTTCCTTTAAAAGAAAAAGTCAGTTTTCAGAAATCAGTCGATTCTTCGTAAAAACTGTCGTTTTTTCTTGAAAAAAATGTGTCGTTTTTCAAACAAGAGCTAGAAGCTCATATGGCAGTTGCACGGCTGGGTAACAGGATGAAAGCGAGAATTTGCCAATTCGTTGGATTGTTGTGATCAATTTTAAGCAAAACTCTTGAGATAAAAATGGTCGTGGGCCCATAGAAATCATGCAAATTTATTGTTTGGTAAAAAAAAGTTTTTTTTGTACTTGGCTGTGATGATGTGCACTTTGAGGGCGCTAGAAATTCAACTGTAATCAAAACCCTTGAGGCAATGATCCTGGGCCCTTTAAGATGATGAATAAATGTAATATATGGTTTAGTCAAAAGTATTATTTTTACTTTTTGGTGAAAATGCGCACTTTAAAGGTGCTAAAAATCCTTTCTAAGCAAAACCCTTGAGGCAAAAATGACCATGGGCTCATGTGTGTACTTTGCTGTTAAGATGTACTTTGCTGCTAAGATTTATTCAAAAATTTTTTACAACGGATATGTCAGCTACGATTCTTCATCAGCGATATTTCGGGCCTTCTTGGCAAGGGTCCTCGTCAGTCTGTCAATCCTCTGGTTCAACTTCGGGGAAGGAAATAAACCTATAATCTGTATAGATTACAGCTTTATTTCCTTCTTTCCAAATATCAAGTTTCAATAAGATCCGATTCCGCATTCCAAAGTTACACATACGTCAATATTCCAGATTCCCCCTAAACGTCCAAATTAAATTGCCAAAACGTGTTTCGACACCTCATTACGTGATCGACTTGACCAACAACGTTCTGCCTTGAAGTTGAAGGGAAGAGCTGCAGCGATTATCGCAATCGAACTAGGCTAAAGTTTTTGACCTGGTCGATCATACTCTTCTACTTCTACTCGAGCTACCACGTCACATTATTTATTACCTGGGTAAGAAGCTTCTTTCAGAAAGAAAACACTAAGTCAGGTTTGGAACTGAAGATGGGAAAGACATCTTATCGGAAAAGAATTATTGTGGTATGGCATGCATTTTGGGTCAAAATTGTTAAAAATGTTGCCGAGAATACTCGAAATGTCGCCGAGAATCCATGAAATGTAGCCGAGAATGCTGTTTTTGTCGCCGAGATTTTTTGTGTGTATCCGAGACTGCAATGTTTGTTGCCGAGAATGACAACTTTGTAGCCGAGATTTTCACTGAAAAACGTGTCGCCGAGAAATACGGATATGCGTTCGAAACCAAAAATCTAGTTCCCGAGATGGAACAAAGTGTCGCCGAGATTGCTAGAAATGTCGCCGAGATTTCGCGTAATGTCGCCGAGAATGCATGAAAGGTCGCCGAGATTTCTTTGAAAATAACATGCAAGTGAAAAAAGTGTCGCCGAGAATTGGAAAAAAAATAAAGCTTATAACGAAAAATCTGATTTTTGAGATGGGAACAAATGTAGCCGACTTGGTGGTTGGTGAGGTCCTCCTTAGTGTTCTATTTGTAAGTCCGGAACAAGTCAATCAATCAATCAATTTTATTTAGAACCCTAATAGCACTAGGCTAACATGGGCCGGAAAAATAAAATACAAGTAAGACGCAAACTAACAAACAATAAAGAAGAAACGAACATAGATCACGAACAGTTAAAATGTTTAGTAAAATACGGAACGAATGAATTAAGGTATCTTTCGGAAGATTTCGTAGGTGGGGGAACAATCTTGGGTTTTGGGTCGTCCTTGCTTCGCGTATTCGGTCCATGAGAGGGTGATTCTTCGTTGCAGTACACACTCACTACCATTGTAAGTGCTATATTTGCTATCGCACTCTAGTTGGTATTAGTCTACTCAATAAACAATGTGAATGTGAACAACAGTTGCTCAAAAGTAAGATCCACAAAGAAGTTTCAAAGGAAAGGATATGGCTCAGAGGCAGGGGCGTTGCGAAAGGGGGGAGGGTGCAACATTCGCTAACTTATTCGGTATAATTGCCAGGATTCGGTAGTTACCACGAACATGAAGAGGTCGAGTGAAGAACTGGTAGCAGACAAAAGGACTGATCTATGATTTCATCGATATTCCTTACTTTTATTTGTATCCTAAAAACAAGCTCTTATCAGAAATGTCTCGAAAATTCCGCCTGCGGCGCTTTTCATAATATTCACTATTTTCCGGAAAGGTGCGTCATTTAGCTAGGTTTTAAACCAGTTTTCGGGATCGCGATTTTTCGAAACCCTAAAAGCTAGAACCTGCATGGAAATAGCTGAATTTGGCAGGAAAAGACGAACTTAAAAAATCTCGCCTGCGGCACTCACTTTGTGCGATCACGGCTAGTAATGACTAGTCATACAGTAGCTGCTGCTGCCGGGATGTCGCTCTATCCGGTTTCTGGAAATTCTTAGGATCCTGGTGTTTTGGCTCTGCACCCAACTACAAAAATTCACTTGCGACGCCCCTGCTCACAGGTGCTAAGAAAGCTAGAGTAAGTATAGTCGTTGAAAGAAATATAAAAATGAAACGCATTTATTTACGGATATATCATAAAAAAATGTATTACCACCTTAAAATTTTTTGGAACAATGACTTTAGCACAAAAACCTGGTTCTGGGGAGCTTGACTTTGACATGGACGACTGATTTTTTCTTCCATTTAAGTCATCCACCAATAGCCTTGTATACTGGTTAGGGCTAAGGTTCAAGCATAGCAAGTATGATAGTTTGGTTCTAGAAATAGCCTTGTCACATGGTTATGGTTAAGGTTCAAGTCTCCAAACATCGTTTGTATGGTAGTTTTGGTTCATCTTAAAAGGAAATGTCAGGTAAGCAGCAGTTCATAGTATCTCCATGACTGGAAGTGCAAGCCCATTTCAGAACCATGCTTGTTCATGGTTTCACATTCAAATCCAAGATCAGAGCTTCTGAGAACTTAACACGTCAGCAGGGCCAGGAATTGGCTCAACCTCACTACTTCCGAACTGTAGTTTCAATGACTTATTAGGACTGTGATTGTTCAACTCAACTTCAGAGACAAGAAGTGGTTTATCTGATAGGTGGAAATAAACAGGAAATTTCAGTCCGGTGATGCAGCTTTTCCACCTCGAAATTCCGGCTTCCTCACTACTACAGATCCCCAGAAGCTGAGGAATATATCCTTTGCATACACGCTCCATGTAGTGATTGTCAATTAATATACTTTTTCCAAATTTTGGCTATCACCCCTTGACTTCATATTTCAGGAAGTGCTCAATACTGTTCAAAACAGGAGCTTGAGTACTAGTCAGCTGATCCTGTTGGCTTTGGGCACGAATGATCACTGCATGGGCTTTGCCTATTCCTTCTTGCGGACCTTTAATAGCCGACTTCCCACACTAACTTCCATTATCGACAACTGCATCTAACACTTCGGAATCCATCTTCGAATTTCCGATCATAATGGCCGAGGCAGTTATGTTTCTTGATCAATGACTGTGCCCTGGAAAGGAGATCAAGTTGGGCACACATAGCACTCATCAGAAGAAACAATGGTATTCTCAAGTGTTAGGTTAATTGTGAATGTATTTGTGGTAAAACAATTAAAGATTCTTTTTCCACAAACTCATTTGCCAGCTTGAGAGGCTTGAGCCTGAAAAGGACCCTTGCCAAGAAGGGCTGAAGTATCGATCTTATGAAAATGTAGCTGACTTATCAGTTTGCACCGTACAAGATGATTCGCAGTCAGCATGGGCTGGAGGACAATCTACAACCTTCTTTATACTCTTGATGACTATCTCTCTATGCCGATTCAGAATCTCTGGGTACCTGCGGAAGAAATGAAGAAATGGTGCCAAAGCTGCGCTGACTTAGGATTTGAGTCGTTGAGTTTGAGACGTTACGGACACGTTTACTCCTTCTTCCTGAGAATCAGTGGCGTGTTCTGAACTTAGTCATATAGAGTATTATCCCACAACTAAAAGTTCTCCTGCTTTGGAAAGTGAACTGTTTGCTAATTCAGTCTCAGGCAAGGAGTTTTTAGCAAACTCTTTGCTTCAAAGACAATCTAGATCTGTCATGGAAGAAAAGCAAAAACGGCTCCATAGCGTGGTGCCAGAGAGCCAATGTCTGCAGATACTTACATACAATTCTCAGAAAAAGAGCCATTGACAGTCAAAGGTATATCAGTCAATTCTGACTCAAACTATACTAAAACATGAGCTACTTGAACCACTGAAAGAACTTTAGAGAGGCTGCAATGGCCTTGAACTTCTGACTTTCTGTGGCATATGATGTCCTCTTTAGGGAAACGTAAATACCTCACTAATCTAGCAAATCAAGTTGACACTGAAGGAAGGCCCATGAATAATACAGCACTGCACCCATTTAGACACTCGTACTTCCTGAATCCTGTACCACCTACTTCTTAGTGTTTTTCTAGATTATTTTGTCTGAATGATCTTATTACTCTAGGCAGAGGTCTCGTTTCATGGAAATCTAGACGGACAAAAGTCACTGTACAGGACTGAGACGCAGGGGCCCTTCCAAGGGTTTCGGCATGTTGAACAAGACCAAAGGTTTCGATGGGATCCCAAAAATTCAATATCTGATCCAGACAACTGCGTCTTGTCTTAGCCAGACTCCTTGAACATTTTTACAATTAAAATTCAGAAACAGATTAAGGCCAAATAGCTACTCATCTGAGAAAACCAAGTTCAGATATGGATTCAGCATGTGTGTTTACCCCTATAAGTCATATCTGTTTTGACAAAAAGTTCCTGCCACTTCTGCCAATTTCCTGGTTTCTGCCGAACTCCAGAACTACTTGTCCAGCGAAAAAAGAAAGCTCAAAAACGAACTCAGGGTATCTTCTTTCCCCAATAATGAACATCTAATCAACTTCAAATAAAAATTTAACTTATAACAAATTTTCCGACTCCAGCCGGATTCCGGTCAAACTAAATTTCCGGGTAAATTATGATTGGCAAACACGGAATCAGCATCTCTTCTTACCCTTAAATCGGTTATCTAATCAGCTAGAAATAAAACTTAAGCTTCTAACAATTTTCCGGTTTTGACCGGATTCGGGGGGAACTACATGTCAAGGTAGAAAATTTTTTCACATAAGTGTTCAGCTTGTCTTCTTGCCCTAAATCAAACATCTAATCAACTCAAAATAAAACTTTTAATTTTAACAAACTTTCCGGTTTTGGCCGGATTCCGGGCGAACTACTTGTCCGATGACAAAATGGTTTTCACCATCGTGTTCAGCATGTCTTCTTACGTCATAATCGACTTTCAAATTATCTGTTTCAAAATATTTTGTTTGCCCCTTAATTTGAACCCCCCCACCCCTAAATGTAGGGCTACAAAGCCCATCTACGAACTTGACTGGTCCGACGACCCAAGAATCCTCACACCAAGTTTCATTAAAATATCTCATTCCCTTCGAGATTTATCGTGCTCACAGATGGGCAGACGGACGGACGGACGGACAACTTTTGCGATGTCATAGGTATCCATCCGCTTACGTTTTGGGATCCTAAAAAGTATCTCAAATATAAGACTAGCAGATATTTTGCTAACCTGGAGGATTATACTGGTTAGAAACAATAGACAAGAAACAACAGGGCCAAATAAATGCGCAAAACTGTGTGAATTGCAAGAAAAAGTAACAACAATTCTTACAAGTTTAAGGCAAAGGTTTATGGGTCATCCATAATAATAGGAATTTGCTACGAGGGAAGCCCCCACAGTAGTTTGTTATAACTGATGACAATTAACAGCTGCAAAATTTTTGCCCGCAAATTCAGGCTAAATTTTCTGAATGTTATTCTGTTTTGCCTGGGGTGCTCCAGAACCCCCCAAAAGCCAGTTGTCTGATCCCCCCCCCCCAAATGACGCCTCTGATTCTAGAATTCTGAATCTCTGATTCAAGCAACTCTGGGCCTCAGTCTAACAATCCGCTGAGCCTAATCTCTCAGCCTCATAAACTTTGTAGCAGGAACACTGAAAAACAACAACATAGGTTCGGACAGTAAGGGGTCAAGAGAACATAGGTTACCTACCCTGCTTTGTAAATGACATCTCGTTTTATCCATGAAATTCAATCCAAGCCTTTGGAAGACTCTGAGACCCCTCAGTGTGCACACCTTTCGTGGATTTTGAATCCTGGCAATACCTGAAAGCTGGAGGTACTGAAATCCCTAACGATGTCAGAACAAAGGCTAGCAAAATTCAAGAGAAATCTCAAAAGAAGCCAGAAAAAAATTAATGAAATTTTCTTTCTTTATCTCTTCTTAATCTCGACACTAAAAGCATAATCTTCAATGTAAAAGATTGTTTTTCTTTTCATTTTCGGTGGTCTAATTATATTTTCAATAGGATGAACACAATTACAAGTCCCAGCAGATCCAATATAAATTTCGCTTGTCTTTTGAAAAAAAATTTAAAGTTCATGTTTTGGTAGTGGGACTGGTGGGGTCCGGGTGCACTGGGTCCACCCTGGGGTCTACCCGAAAATCTTTCTCCCCCCTGGCAACAAAAATCCGTCCGCCCTCCCTGAATGCAAATATATAGGAAACTAAATATATTCTGACAGCAAGTTAATGTAAACTCTATACAGACACACGAGTTAATGTAAATACGTCATGGTGGCCTTCCTTATCTATGAAATACTTTTCATAGAAAAAAATTGGGGGGAGGGTTTGGTCGGGGTGGTTCGGTACCCGAGGTTTTTTCGTACCGCCGGGGGGGGGGGTCGCTGGGGCGACTGTTTTTATAGAGTTTACATTAACTCGCTGTCATAATATATTTACTTTCCTATATATTTGCATTCAGGGAGGGCGGACGGATTTTTGTTGCCAGGGGGGGGGGGGGAGGATTTTCGGGTAGACCCCTGGGCGGACCCGGACCCCAGCACTCCCACTACCCAATTTAAATATGAACTTTAAAGTTTTTTCAAAAGACAACGGAAATTTATGTTGGAATCGTCTGCTGGGACTTTTGACGTTCATCCTATTGACAATATAATCAGACCACCGAAAGTGATAAGAAAAATAAGCTTTTAGTGTCAAGAATAAGAAGAGATAAAGAAAGAAAATGTCACTAATTTTTGTCTGAATTCTTTTGAGATTTCTCCTGGATTTCTCTTGAATTTTGCTAGCCTTTGTTCTTACATCGTTAGGGATTTCAGTACCTCCAGGTTTCACTTTTCAGGTATTGCCAGGATTCAAAATCCACGAAAGGTGTGCACACTGAGGGGTCTCAGAGTCTTCCAAAGGCCTTGGATTGAATTTCATGGATAAAACGAGATGTCATTTACAAAGCAGGATAGGTAACCTATATTCTCTTGACCCCCTACTGTCTGAACCTATTTTGTTGTTTTTCAGTGTGCCTGCTACAAAGTTTATGAGGTTAGATTAGGCTCAGGGGATTGTTAGACTCAGGTTAGACTGAGGCCCAGAGTTGCTTGAATCAGAGATTGAGAATCCTAGAATCAGAGGTGTCATTTGGGGTGGGGGATCAGCCCACTGGATTAGTGAGGTATTTACGTTTCCCTAAGGAGGAAATCATATGCCACAGAAAGTCAGAAGTTCAAGGCTCTCAAGGCCTCTCTAAAGTTCTTTCAGTGGTTCAAGTAGCTCATGTTTTAGTATAGTTTGAGTCAGAATTGACTGAAATACCTTTGACTGTCAATGGCTCTTTTTCTGAGAATTGTATGTAAGTATCTGCAGACATTGGCTCTCTGGTACCACTCTATGGAGCCGTTTTTGCTTTTCTTCCATGACAGATCTAGATTGTCTTTGAAGCAAAGAGTTTGCTAAAAACTCCTTGCCTGAGACTGAATTAGCAAACAGTTCACTTTCCAAAGCAGGAGAACTTTTAGTTGTGGGATAATACTCTATATGACTAAGTTCAGAACACGCCACTGATTCTCAGGAAGAAGGAGTAAACGTGTCCGTAACGTCTCAAACTCAACGACTCAAATCCTGATTCAGCGCAACTTTGGCACCATTTCTTCATTTCTTCTGCAGGTACCCAGAGATTCTGAATCGGCATAGAGAGATAGTCATCAAGAGTATAAAGAAGGTTGTAGATAGTCCTCCAGCCCATGCTGATTGCGAATCATCTTGTACGGTGCAAACCGATAAGTCAGCTACATTTTCATAAGAGCGATACTTCAGCCCTTCTTGGCAAGGGTCCTTTTCAGGCTCAAGCCTCTCAAGCTGGCAAATGAGTTTGTGGAAAAAGAATTAAAGATTCTTCCTTAAATATCTGATTTTCAGAGAAGAAATTCACAAAATCAGATATTTAAGGAAGAATCTTTAATTGTTTTACCACAAATACATTCACAATTAACCTAACACTTGAGAATACCATTGTTTCTTCTGATGAGTGCTATGTGTGCCCAACTTGATCTCCTTTCCAGGGCACAGTCATTGATCAAGAAACATAACTGCCTCGGCCATTATGATCGGAAATTCGAAGATGGATTCCGAAGTGTTAGATGCAGTTGTCGATAATGGAAGTCAGTGTGGGAAATCGGCTATTAAAGGTCCGCAAGAAGGAATAGGCAAAGCCCATGCAGTGATCATTCGTGCCCAAAGCCAACAGGATCAGCTGACTAGTACTCAAGCTCCTGTTTTGAACAGTATTGAGCACTTCCTGAAATATGAAGTCAAGGGGTGATAGCCAAAATTTGGAAAAAGTATATTAATTGACAATCACTACATGGAGCGTGTATGCAAAGGATATATTCCTCAGCTTCTGGGGATCTGTAGTAGTGAGGAAGCCGGAATTTCGAGGTGGAAAAGCTGCATCACCGGACTGAAATTTCCTGTTTATTTCCACCTATCAGATAAACCACTTCTTGTCTCTGAAGTTGAGTTGAACAATCACAGTCCTAATAAGTCATTGAAACTACAGTTCGGAAGTAGTGAGGTTGAGCCAATTCCTGGCCCTGCTGACGTGTTAAGTTCTCAGAAGCTCTGATCTTGGATTTGAATGTGAAACCATGAACAAGCATGGTTCTGAGATGGGCTTGCACTTCCAGTCATGGAGATACTATGAATTGCTGCTTACCTGACATTTCCTTTTAAGATGAACCAAAACTACCATACAAACGATGTTTGGAGACTTGAACCTTAACCATAACCATGTGACAAGGCTATTGCAAGAACCAAACTATCATACTTGCTATGCTTGAACCTTAGCCCTAACCAGTATACAAGGCTATTGGTGGATGACTTAAATGGAAGAGAAAATCAGTCGTCCATGTCAAAGTCAAGCTCCCCAGAACCAGGTTTTTGTGCTAAAGTCATTATTTCAAAAATTTTAAGGTGGTAACACATTATTTGATGATATATCCGTAAAATAAATGCGTTTCAGTTATATATTTCTTTCAACGACTATACTTACTCTAGCTTTCTTAGCAACTGTGAGCAGGGGCGTCGCAAGTGAATTTTCGTAGTTGGGTGCAGACCCAAAACACCAGGATCCTAAGATTTTCCAGAAACCGGATAGAGTGACATCCCGGCAGCAGCAGCTACTGTATGACTAGTCATTACTAGCCGTGATCACACAAAGTGAGCGCCGCAGGCGAGATTTTTTAAGTTCGTTTTTTCCTGCCAAATTCAGCTATTTCCATGCAGGTTCTAGCTTTTAGGGTTTCGAAAAATCGCGATCCCTGAAACTGGTTTAAAACCTAGCTAAATGACGCACCTTTCCGGAAAATAGTGAATATTATGAAAAGCGCCGCAGGCAGAATTTTCGAGACATTTCTGATAAGAGCTTGTTTTTAGGATACAAATAAAAGTAAGGAATATCGATGAAATCATAGATCAGTCCTTTTGTCTGCTACCAGTTCTTCACTCGACCTCTTCATGTTCGTGGTAACTACCGAATCCTGGCAATTATACCGAATAAGTTAGCGAATGTTGCACCCTCCCCCCTTTCGCAACGCCCCTGCCTCTGAGCCATATCCTTTCCTTTGAAACTTCTTTGTGGATCTTACTTTTGAGCAACTGTTGTTCATATTCACACTGTTTATTGAGTAGACTAATACCAACAAGAGTGCGATAGCAAATATAGCACTTACAATGGTAGTGAGCGTGTACCGCAACGAAGAATCACACTTGTTCCGGACTTACAAATAGAACACTAAGGAGGACCTCACCAACCACCAAGTCTGCTACATTTGTTCCCATCTCAAAAATCAGATTTTTCGTTCTAAGCTGTATTTTTTTTTCCAATTCTCGGCGACACTTTTTTCACTTGCATGTTATTTTCAAAGAAATGTCGGCGACCTTTCATGCATTCTCGGCGACATTACGCGAAATCTCGGCGACATTACGCGAAATCTTGGCGACATTTCTAGCAATCTCGGCGACACTTTGTTCCATCTCGGGAACTAGATTTTTGGTTTCGAACGCATATCCGTATTTCTCGGCGACACGTTTTTCAGTGAAAATCTCGGCTACAAAGTTTTCATTCTCGGCAACAAACATTGCAGTCTCGGATACACACAAAAAATCTCGGCGACAAAAACAGCATTCTCGGCTACATTTCATGGATTCTCGGCGACATTTCGAGTATTCTCGTCAACATTTTTAACAATTTTGACCCAAAATGCATGCCATAATTGTGGTCTGCCTCAGGGAACCAAACTCGGCTCACTTACATTTACTCTGTTCGTCAACAGTATTCCAGAAATCAGACAGAAACACACATGTTTCGAGTATGTTGACAACCTGTCAATAATAGTAACCTGATGACCCGGAAGGCTCGATCAGAGAACTTCTAAGTGTACTCAAAAGCTCGGCACGTGAAATAAAATGAAAATCAACAGAAATAAAACTAATTGTCGATTGCCGTAGAATTCGGACGAGAGTCGTCAGACCGCCTTGGGCAAGAAATTAGAGACTGTGGCATCCAGTGTCGGGGTTAGCCTTGCAGACGATCCGGATTTTTGTTAGATTAGTTGGGGATATGTATAGGCTTACTAAAGGAATGGTTAAAGTAGCAGGGAAGGGATTTTCAGATTTATTTGATTGTGAGGTAGGAGTGAAGCAGGGAAGCACTTTGTCACCGAGGCTTTTTTGTATTTATGTAAATGATATTGTTGAATATTTCCAGGAGAAATGGGCACCCACGGTGCGTCTAGGGAATTTGACATTATCACTGTTGCTATTTTCTGACGATGCTGCGCTGGTAGCTAAATCCCCCGAAGAACTGCAGAGTTTGTTAAATATATTAGCAGATTATTTGGACAATAAGAAGATGAAGTTGAATGTTAAAAAAACAGAAATAGTAGTTTTTGGTAATAATAAAAATAATCACAAATTTTTCTATAAAGGTACTGATTTAAAAAGAAGTGATACTTTCAAGTATCTTGGGTTTCTGTTGAATGGAAAAGGAAACTGGAAAGATCATGTTAAAGAAATGATTCGTAGAGGTAAAGCAGTGTCTGCTGCTGTGTTGAGAAATTCAGTGATAAGTGGAATACAAAATTTAAAAATGCATAAGCAAATATTTCAGTCAAAAATTCGCCCTACTATCCATTATGGGGCTGAGCTTTGGGGGTATGAGGCTATCCCGCAACTTGAAACCGTTCAGCTGCAACATTATAAGAAATTAATCGGGGTCCATCCTACAACTCCCACGCTATCCCTTAAGGGGGATTTAAGGCTCTGTACTTTGCACAAAGATAGAGCTGTCCAGGTTATTAGGTTTTGGATAAAACTTCTTCAACTGCCAGATGAGAGGCTGTTGAAGGCAGCGTATTTGGAACTATTAAAGCAGGGAAAGAAGAGATCCTGTCAATTTCAAGTGAAAGCCCTACTTGATAAAGCATGTCTTATGCTTGGAATGAGGGTCTTGGTCCTACAACTGATCAAGATAAACTTTGTCGCAGTTTTGCGCGAGTTCAGGAGGATCAGGAAATTCAACTTTGGCATGCACAGACTGTTAATTCAGAGACTCTGAAAGATTATAGGAATATTAAAGAGTCGGTTGGTTTTGAATTTTATTTTACGTTACGTTTACCGGCTGAAAACCTGCGTTTGTGGTTCCAGATGCGAGCGAACAGTCTCCCTCTTACGAGTAGGGTTAAATTATTTGAAAGAAATTCCCGAAACCCGAAGTCATGTTATACTTGCTCGTTATGTGGTTTGGAAGAGAAAAATCTGTCTCACTTCCTGTCAAGATGCAAGGGGCTCTCGGATTTGAGAGTAAGATTTTTTGGTGAAGATGGGTTGCTCTTTCCTGGTATCCTAAAGTCATCTTCACGGTCAGCGATAATGGCAGTTACAGGTTTTGTCAAAGAAGCGTTAAAGAGATGTAAATAGTTATTGGTAGTGGGAGTTTAAATTCGTTTTGCATGTGAGTTTATATAATCGCTCTCTCGAAGTGTTTAAAAATGTATGATTTTGTGTATGGCCTAACGGCTAAAATTAAAGTATCTATCTATCTATCTATCTATGTACCAGCAACACCGAAGAAATAATGAAGAATGGGTGTAGGCGGTTGTTCATGTTGCAGGCCCTTCGCAAGGCTCGGCTGGAGGCAGAAGTTAAGCTCAGCGCTGATGTATCCTACATTCGTCCAGTCCTGTAATACATGTCTGTTGTGAGTCACTCACCCCTCGACAACCCGTATGGAAATAATTCAAGTCATTGTATTATGGGGCATTTTTCTAATCGTAAACACTGAAAACAACTGGAAACGATTGTAAACAAATATTTGTGTACGATTGAAAACAGTTGTTTGAGATTGTAAACAGTTGTTAATGATTGTATTTTTAAGATTGAAGCCGTTTGTTTCCAGTCATAAAATACAATTGTTAAAAACTGTTTACAACGGCAAACGATTGGAAACAACTGGAAACTACTGTTTCCAATCGTAAACAACTGTTTCCAACCGTAAAAAAACAATTGTATACGATCGTTTCCAATTGTTTTCAATTGTTTACGATTGGAAAAATGTCCCATAATACAATGAAATTCCATACGGGAACCAGCAGTCACAGGCCATTGAGAACATACAAAAGAGAGACTGCAGACTCATCATCGGAAGTGGTTATCGTGGGTACTATCAGGCGCTACTGGAACTAAAAGTGGAAAGACTCGACGTTAGAAGACTTCTGGCCTGTATGAAGTTCGGTCAAAGTCTAGCAAGGTCATCCCGGTTCCGCGCCCTGCTCCCAAAACGCTCCGAAAAAACTCCAAGTGGTAAAGCAAGTGAGGGATACCTATGACTTCGTAAAAGTTGTTCGTCTGTCTGTCTGTCCGTCCGTCGTCTGTAAGCACGATAACACTAAAAATGTTGTTCAAACTTGGTATGAAGGTTCTTTGAGTCAAAGGACAGGTCAAGTTCGTAGACAGGCTAAGTAGCTCTATATTTGTGGGTGGGGAGGGGGGGGGGTCAAAATAAGGGCCCGACAAAATATTTGTTAAGAGCTGATGACATAGTCGACTAAGGGTAAGCAGACATGCTGAATCCGAATATGATAATTATTTTCTCATCGGACAAACAGTTCGCCCAGAATCCGGCCAAACCGGAAGATTTATTAAAGTAAACGTTTTAGAAGTTGATTAAAGGTTTGATATAAGGGTAAAGAGACATACTGAATCCGTATATACAAATTATTTAGTTCTCCTGGAATCCGGCCAAAACCTGAAATTTGTTAAAAGTAAAGGTTCTACTTGAAGTTGATTAGAGGTCCGATACAGGGGTATAGAGACATGCTGAATCCGTACACACAAAGTATTTTCACTCCGGACATGCAGTATGCCCACAATTCGGCCAAAGGCGGAAAATTTGTTGAAAGTTAAAGTTCTATCTGAAGTTGATTAGAGGTCCGATGTAGGGGTAAACAGACATCTTAAATCCGTTGAGACCAGGACGAATGGTTCGTCCGGAATACGGCCAAAACCAAAAAATGGTTAAAAGTGACAGTTGTGTATTAAGTTCAGCGGTTTGGCGGTTTGACTTTTTCAAGTACGCGCGGTGTCATTTATGTTTATTTTCAAAAGGCTGATTAATCATAGTTACTAAAATGGTCAAGGAGTCTGACGAGGACCAGACCTCTAAAAGCCCCGAATGTCTCGATAAAATAGTCCAAGAAATATTCAAATTTTTTGTAATCTTAGAAACTTTTGGTCTTGTTTGTTGTGGGACTTCAGCAATATCGAACGATTTTGAATTACGTGGTCCATTCTTCACTGCTTCTATCTATGCTGCCAATCAACAGTTTTCCTTGGCAGTCGGTTACCTAGCAACGCACAAACACTTTTATTAGTTGGTAAAATAATAATGGCACTCGTCTGAAACAACTCGACCTTTCGCCCAGTTTTCTTTTAGGGCCAGGTCTGGTGGTTGCCGTCATATTTCTTGCACACGGACCAGACAAAAGAAAGTTTGGACAAACTGTTTGCTTGGAGTGAGACAGGTGTTTATTGCTCTTCTTCCACGGCAACAGGTAAGGAGTCAGTTTCCACTATTCCAGCAGAAAAGCTCAGACTGTGGTTCCACCTCGTTAGCCTACGCTACGGGTAGGCGATTAGGGTAGGATGCGGGGGCACAGGGAGGGGTGGGTGGTGGAGCAAATACTAATTCTGAGCCCCCATCCAGTTTACTACTCACGATTCGAACTTATAGTTACTAATTTTCGGGCATATGCCTTAAAGTGACGTTATTACTTAGCATTTTGCCTTTTAACACCTTTTTAAGGGCACAAGGATCGTACAAAGTTGATCCCCTCCGAATCTATCGGGAGGGTTTCAAATCGAAATCCTGATAGGATATTGGGAAGAATCATCATTTCCGTGCGAAAAACTGAGATTTTTTCAACTTGATGATGAAAGTTCAGATAACCCGGCCGGGAAATCCTGATCGTCTATTCGCAACATTGTTTGGGGATCGACTAAAAGCAGGAAAGGAAAGGCAAGAGAAAAGCAGGAAAGAATACTAAAACCAGGAAGGGCAAACTAAAACGAGGAAAGAATTACCAGGAAGAAAAACTGGCAAGCCTTTCCTCTGTTTAGTATCCCGTGAGGGGTCGGAAACTTATATTTGTAACAGTTCACCTTTTCCTCCTTTTAGTATTCGAAAAAACTGGCACGCTGTGCCGTGCTTTTCTTAGTTTAGTTTCTCGTGAGGGGTCGGCCACTTACATTTGTAAAAGTTCACCTTTTCGTCCTTTTATAACCTTGTCGGTAGGCGATCATGAGTCCAGCGAGGGGTCGACAACTAAGATGTTCAAGTCCACCATTTCTTTCCTGGTTTTAGTAGCGGAGAGTACCAAAACGAGGAAAGAAATTAGGAATTCTAAAAAAGGGCAAGCTAAAACGAGGAAAGAATTACCAGGAATCGACGATCCGAAAAACTGGCAAGCCTTTCCTCTGTTTAGCGGTCGGAATTCGAAAAAACTGGCACGCTGCGCCGTGCTTTTACTCAGTTTAGTTTCTCGTGAGGGGTCGGCAACTTACATTTGTAAAAGTCTACCTTTTCGTCCTTTTATTACCTTGTCGGTAGGCGATCATGAGTCCAGCGAGGGGTCGCAACTAAGATATTCAAGTCCACCATTTCTTTCCTGGTTTTAGTAGCGGAGAGTACCAAAACGAGGAAAGAAATTAGGAATTTTAAAAAACTGGCAAGCCTTTCCTCTGTTTAGTATCTCCTGAGGGGTCAGCAACTAACACTTGTAAAAGTTCGCCGTTTAGTATTAGAAAAAACTGGCAAGCTGTGCCGTGCTTTTCCTGTGGTTAGTATCTCGTGAGGTGTGGGCAACTTACGCTTGTAAAAATTCACCTTTTCCTCCTTTTAGTCCCTCACTGGATACTAGGAAAGGCTTGCCAGTTTTTTCGAATACTAAAAGGAGGAAAAGGTGAACGTTAACAAATGGAAGTTGCCGACTCTCACGGGATACTAAACAGAGGAAAGGCTTGCCATTTTTTTTCGAATACTAAAAGGAGGAAAAGGTGAACTTTAACAAATGGAAGTTGCCGACCCCTCAAGGGATACTAAACAGAGGAAAGGCTAGCCAGTTTTTTCGAATACTAAAAGGAGGAAAAGGTGAACTTTAACAAATGGAAGTTGCCGATCCCTCAAGGGATACTAAACAGAGGAAAAGCTTACCAGTTTTTCGAATCCTCGATTCTTGGTCATTCTTTCCTCGTTTTAGTTTGCCCTTCCTGGTTTTAGTATTCTTTCCTGCTTTTCTCTTGCCTTTCCTTTCCTGCTTTTAGTCGATCCCCATTGTTTGGACCTTTGTCATTCAGGGTATGCTCCAACATCCAACTAGTAGTCGCTACAAGCTTCCGTCTGTGTTCCTATCTAAATACCGGATGACTGGAAGGAGCTTTTAAGTAAAAGGCCTGGTTTGAGTCTAAGCACATTTCTATCCAAGTTCGATTGTTCCAACCATGTTTCCATCTTCCATGTCCAACTACTTGTCCACCAAACGCATATAACATACATTAATTTACTGTGTCAGCTGTGACCAGAAGTTCCAACCATGTTTCCATCTTCCATGTCAAACTACTTGTCCACCAAACGCATATAACATACATTAATTTACTGTGACAGCTGTGACCAGAAGGTTCACATAAGGCGTATTCTCGCCGTTCCCCGAGGACTCCACTTGAGGAGTCCCCGCGTTTTTGTTTCTCCTGAGGACTCACTCCCCGTATTCTCGCGAGTCCCCACGGACCGGGAATGCTCTGATTATCGTAACCATCATCGAAAAAGACTCCCTTTCAGATTCGGAAGTATCAATTTTGCTTGTGTTGGTGCAATGTAAAATTAACTAAAACCAATTAGAATAAAGAAAACCAAAAGTAATCACCATTTTGGAATTGAAATGTGGACCCAGACTAATTTCATCAACTTCTTTTTCGAACATAATCCATTTTGGAAGCATTCCCCGTGTTCTCGCTGTTTCTGTACGCGGAGTCCGCATGGAGTGACTCCCTCTATTCTCGCCGTTCCATTGCGAGAATGGCGAGAATACGCCTATAGTAATCTGATTCCGCATTGACTAGGACAATTTGAACACTGAGAAAAGCGATCAATATAAAAAGATAAAATAACCCCCTTCCACCCCCAAATCGAACAACTATTAAAGATCTAATTTGGCTGGTCCGTGGCCAAGTCACTCTACTCTTAAAACGTTTCCATCTGCGAGACAGCGGCGTGGTTCCAGTTTGGCTAACTATAGTAGTTGCGTTTTTTATCGAAATTTTGTTCGCCGTTGGCTTAATTAGCTGGTTGCTTAATATCCGCTTTCGAACGCCGTCGAAGTTCACAGTTTGCTTAATTAGTGTTTTTACGACTCCGGCGACCCTTGCCCTGTCGACGTTTCTTCGATGATTCAAGCAAAGTTCGAACTTGCCAGCTCACGAAGTTCGACGGTCTGAGTTTGAAGAACAAAGAAACTGTCACCGGCGACCAATAACGGCATTTAAACAGAGACCTTTAGGTTTAAAGGTAACTTTAAACTTCGATCAAAAATGCAACTAGTGTCTTTTTCGCTGATCAGGCGCCTCACTCGTATATCCAACGATGTGGGATCTACTGCAAAAGAGCAAACATCCCACTGAGCATCCATGGTAAAGCAGAGCGCAGTAATGTAACTGTAGAAAAAGCCACTGCAAGTCACTGGTTTCTCTGTATGGGATCACAGATCCGATCAAAGCCATCGCGGAACGGAGATTGCGGTTTGAGAAGTCGTTAGATTTGACGAATAGCTTGTTCACCGCCTTTCTGTAAAAGTGCGAACACACGATCAGGGTTGGGTGCTCCCGGTTTCGAGTTCCTGCCCGGATTTTGGTCACCATCATCACTTCTATATGGAAAAGTTAAAAAAATTTCAACTTCATGATGAAAGTGCAGGAAATCCGGCCTGGAAATCCTGATCGTGTGTTTGCACTATAAATCGTTACCCGAAGTTGTTAAAGTTTAACCGAAAAGGGCTAGGATACTACAGTCTAGTTACCCATCACTTGTTCGCTTAAGTAATCTTGAAAACCCGATGAAAAAGCGTTAGTTTGTTTTTCTGATATTTCCAAATAATCGATTATCCCATTGTGCTTGCCGCTCTCCCCGTTTTTGTGATATCTCTATGGTGCCTGGAACATTTGGCAACAATACCAGCAGCAAACGCAGTCTGCAGTGCCAAAACTAGAGCTAGAGAGTGATGTGTCTTGTGTAGTGATAGTGCAGTGATTTTCGCGGGCGAATTGTGGACGGATTCACCATGGGAAAGCGTCCACATTCCCAACGTCCCTACTGGAGACTACTGTGGACAGAATGAAAATCCCCAATAGGTGTTGTAATAATTCAATGTATTTGAATCTAAGATGTAAAAATAAGTTGCCTTTTCAGTTAAACTTTAATTGTGTTTCTTTTTTGCAGTTGTTGTGATGAGAAGGTGTCTTGTCTATGTTTGTATGTGCTTTTTCTTCTCTTTCTTTTCTTTTTTTCTCTTTATATTTACTCCATGTTTACACCATGTGTGTATTTCGGGTAATAAATTTATTTATTGATTAATTGATTGAATAGTAGGCAATGGGCGAAAAATCATTTCGTCTAGATGTACCGACAGACACGATCTTTTAGGTCAACGTTTGCTGTAAATGTCCGTCAATCGTCCCCTAACCGCTATGTCCAGGAACGAACAGGAGATGATGTCCAAAGCTCGTCGGCAGATGCAAGTCTCTGAGAATCCTCTCGAACGACTTCGATGTTTGCTTCTGAGTCGCGGAGCCTCCGGAATCCTTGGATTTGGAATGTAAGTGATTTTCTACTAACCCTTTCGCTACGTTAGCGGAAGGCAAAGTTAATATCACCTACACTGTAAAAGGTTTCTCAGAGGAAGGATCTTGTAGTATCTTATCTCTATTGGGATAATATTAATCCGAATTAGAAATAATCTTATCTCAGTAGAGACAATATTAATCCCAGTAGCCAATACTGCAAAATTTAGCATAAAAATAACGAACTGTAGTTCGAGAGGAATTTTAATGCGCTTATGGTGCTATCACGACGACTGTATTTATATGTGAAGAAGCACAATCAAGCTGATGTTACGGCGAGGGGTGTAGTAGGCCGGATATAGATGGTAAATGTCCTTAGATACAGTCATCGGAGTCAGGACAGCCTATGGCGTCTGTTGGCCTACTGCACGTCCAGACTTCACGGGTTCATTATGGATTCCCCCGGTCGATTCATACTAAGGGTTGCGTACCGAACCACAACAGGCTATAAACCACCCATCATACACAAGGCCTTGCAGGCCAGCCCACTCTAAGGAGCTTTGAACAAGACTCATAATAATGAACTGGTCCGTAAATAAACAAAAGGTTTTATTCTCTGGTACTTACAAAACAATATGAAAAACCTTTAAGTAAAAAGGGTTAGTACCGGTTGAGACCAGGGTTGCCACCAGCTCAAGAAACAAATCCATGGCAAGCAATATTGCCAACGAGACCAAAAATGTGCCGCTCGCGGTGCCACCTTTCGGTGAATAAGTCTTCGTTACGCCCAAAACGCACGTATTACCGTTGCGGTGAAATTTTGTTATTACCGGTTGAGACCAGGGTTGCCACCAGCTCAAGAAAAAAAAATCCATGGCAAGCAATGTTGCCAAAGGGACCAAAAACGTGCCGCTCGCGGTGCCACCTTTCGGCGAATAAGTCTTCGTTACGCCAAAAACGCAAGTATTACCGTTGCGGTGAAATTTTGTTTTCTCTGGAATGATGCCGTCCTGTAGTGCGCGAACCCATTATAGTTTTTGCTGTTTCAGAAAGACGGCAATTTTATCCCGTGTGAAAAAAAAGTAAAACTCATGATTCCGAAGCAAAATCCATGATTTCACGAGAAATACATATTTTTTTAAAGCAAATCCCCGGAAATCCATGGCATTTCCAATATCCATGGCAGGGGTCGGAAAATCCATGTTTCCATGGATAAATCCATGGCGGTGGCAACCCTGATCGAGACCGAGAAAAATAAGTACGGAAGAAGATGACTCATGCTCGGATGAGTCATGAACACGAGTTAATAAAATAATAAAGCGTCACGACACTATAAGACATTAAACACAGTGAACGGAAAGGGGCTAGCGCTGCCTAAGTGCGGCACAAGGGCACAGTGCGGGGTGCAGATGGCACCACCATAAAAGTGCGGATCCGGTTTCTCAGTTCGATTTCTACACTTTCGTCACACAGTGGACAAATCTTAGTTTTTCCGTACGGCGCTGATGTAGGTAGGCTAGGTTTTTTATTTGTGCAGCAATTCCAGAATCACAGCCGCTCGACCATGATCGTCTGTACCCAGGGTTGGTCACCAAGAACCAGGGTGTACGAGTTACTTCAGGATACTTTGGGTTACATTGCATTGGGTTACATTAGGTTACTTTGAGATACAGTAGAGGTATGCTTATTTGAACACTTTTTTAACTGTTCCACTACCTTGGCTTTCTTACTTGCATATAAAAAAGTAAAATGGAAAAGAAAAATAACAAACTTGATATCAGCTAACAGCCAACTATTTCAGGGTTATCCTGGCACAAACTTGAAGCAGAAATTCAATTAAATTTCTTTGATTTTGAATTTATTAAAAAGGTCCTTCCTCCTTTGAACTACTTTGAAGGCATCTGACTGTTCAGACCGCCATCTTCTCCATTGAAGGTGCGTTCCTCCCGGCAAACTTTTCAAATTATAAAAAACAAAACAGAGGTGTCAGCTGAGTCACTTTCATAGGTGAATGGTGAATTAGCAAAATATTCAAAAAGTGACAAAAGCGTGAGTGATTATTACTAGTATTTATAGGAAAAAAAAATGCCTGGGTTGGGTTTTAGTTTTGTCTTCGGCGATCGTTCACTGTTAGCAAACGTTCATATAAGCAAACCTCTACTGTACTTTTGGGTTACTTTCCAGGGTGTACGAAGTTACTTTTGGTGACCAACCCTGGGTCTCTACCAACAGCGCTAAACTCGCCGCGACTCATGTCCGTCCGATGGAGGAAGAGCAGAAACAAAACTATCCCTCGAGTAATCGCACATCCACCTGCTAACTAGAAAGGAAATTTCTAGAAACGCTCCTCACTTCTTTATTTATTTATTTAATAATAAAGCAAAACATATCTTTCCTGGGCACAGCCCAAATACGATGTTTGAGTCATAAACAAAAATAAATTAAGTTGTCAACAGATAATGCAAAAGATCATTATACTGCTTTACGAAGCTCGGCACAAAGCTTCTACTGTAACGCATGGTGTAACAGTTTGAGAACCTTCTCAGCCACTTCTCAGGAGCGACGAGATCTTACAGGAACAAAGGGTGGGGGAAAGGAGGAACGGTACATAGGGTGCTGGTGAAGGGAGGAGCCAAAATTGCAGCATACTTTTTCGCGGCGGGGAATAAAGGGATTAAATTTTAAATTCTTTGAGGTAAAAAGAGCATGGTAAGGGGGAACCGCCATGTATAATTTGCAGCGATCTCTTCTGTACTCGCTCACGCGATAAGAGCTATAGTCCTGCCGACGTGTTATTCATCACTTTGTTTAACTGTCGGCCGAGCTTCGAATGAGATCATCGTCTCGTCGTATTTCTAAGCCTCTGCGGCCTGTAGTCATGACCAGTCTCCTGGACATGTATTGTGCCGACAAAAGATAATCAGGTTTTACTATTTTTGGACTTCCATCCCAAAGTTTAAAAAAACACAGAATTCACAGTGCCGAAAATCTCTGCAGGAAGTGAACTAACCTTGACTGTTGTCGGAACTATATAGATTCCATCTTACCCGACGAAAATGAACATTTCTACATCATCCAAAAGAAAAATATTGTCAACATGGTGATCTAAACAGGCTTCACCTTCCAGATTTTTCTTCCGGACTCGAGACATCCGTTTTCGTCCAGACGTATCCGGAAGGCCAGGCCAAAACCCGGGGTTACGACTGAATCAAAGCCTGGCTTCCTAGTATTGGGGTGCGGCAAACGATCAGGATTTACTTGGACGGATGTTCTACACTTCCATCATCAAGTTGATTTTTTTTTTTTTTTTACTGATGGTGCGGAAAATCTTGCAAGGAATTCCAGTCCCTGACCGCCCGACCCTGATGGTCTGTTAGTCCAGTGGTTCCCAACCGGTGGTACGCGTACCCAAAGGGGTACGCGAGACCCTTGCAAGGGGTACGCGAAGGTTCTAAAATTGATTTAGTCTGTGGCTTCAGAATCTCGCTCCACTCATTTTTGATTGCTGAAAGCCTAATATTACCAGCAGAGGCATCACTATAGCCAACATGTTTTTGGGGGACGATATATTTTTACTGATTGGCCAGTCATTTTTACCAATTTTTAACGAAACAGGCTGACTGTAAAAAAAATGTTGCCCTTAACGACGTCGAGACGAGATCCGACATAAATTTTGCAACAAAGTAGCATCGATGTCTCTTGAATTTCTTATACATTTTTACACATGTACGCCTTATCATTTATGATAATAAATACCATATTTTTCACGTTCTGAAAAAGGGGGTACGCAATCTTTTCGAACCTTGATTAGGGGTAGGCGGTACGGAAAAGGTTGGAAACCACTGTGTTAGTCAGTACTACCAAGTTGTTCAGATCCGTTATCGTTCGGTAGGATTCAATCCCTATACCTTAATCGGCGTGCAAAGGTCCCGTGTCAGCAAGACACGAAGAAGTACGTTTCCTTCTCGGTCCGGAAATAACCACGCGCCCTTTTCGGACTTCATTTCCGCCTTGCCTTTCACCGTTTCAGTGATATTAGATCGTCATGACAACAATCAATTATTCTACTTCACGTAATCTTCTAGAGCGTTTCGTCGGATGGATAATGATGGAAGCCGAACTTTAAACATAGAAGAATTCGTACAAGGTATGGACGAGACAGGTCTGGAGCTAAGTCAAGCAGACGCACAGGCACTCTTCCAGGAGTTTGATCAGGATGGGTCTGGAACCATCTCCATCGACGAGTTTATTCGAGGTGTCAGGGTAAGAAGAAAAGATTCACACAGAGCGTGTTCCACCCTACTCACCGTAGTGACTACGCACGAAATTTGGCTTTTTGCCCTCAAGGCTGGAACGATTTTTATGGCACTTGAGCATACTCAAGTGCCTTATAGCGATCGTAATATCTGTCTGTCTGTCATTCTGTCCAGGTTTTGCTAGTTTGGGCACTTCCACACAAGCTAGGACGATGAAACTTCGCAGGCATATCAGGGACCCGACCAGATCAACTTACAAATAATCACTTCCCCAATCCGACTTTCCCCGGATCCGGGAGTACGGAAACTATACAGCAAAAGGGGAGCAAAAGGTAGCATAGAGAGCGCTGCCCAAATGCGGGATAGATCCACGGACCTCCGAGTCGCGAGTCCTGTGCTCTACCACGGGGCCAGGACTTGATGTATGAAAAAAACGACTGCGGGACTAGATACGGTTTAAAGATTAAAGTAAGACCAAGTGGTCACAACGAAAGCGGTTAAACTAAACAAATCTCGTGAAACGCTTCCACATAAGCTAGGACAATGAAACTTGGCAGGAATGTCAGAGAACCGACCAGATTAACTTGGAAATAATCACTTTCCAGATCCGATCATAGTGGGGGGAGTGGAGGGATGGGAAATCCGGAAACTATTAACATGCATAACTTTGGAAAGGGTAATCGGACATGCGTGAAACTTGGCAGGAATATAAGGGAACCGACAAGATTAACTTGGAAATAATCACTTTCCAGATCCGATCATAGTGGGGGCAGTGGAGGGATGGGAAATCCGGAAACTATTAACATAAAACGGAAAGGGTAATCGGACATGCGTGAAACTTGACAAGTGTCAACGACAAGTGTTTCGGATATTCAGTTTCAAATCAGATTCGATACCTGTGAGGGGGGGGGACGCTTCCACATAAGCTAGGACAATAAAACTTGGTAGGCATATGAGGGAACCGACCAGGTTAACTTGGAAATAATCACATATTAGGTACTTTTCTAGGTCGACTTGGAAATAGTTCCTTCCCCGATACGCTGATGTTGGGGGAGTGGAGGGGTGGGGAATCCAGCATCTAGCGACATGCATAACTTTAGAACGGGTGATCAGACGTGAATGAAAAGTGTCAGGAACAACTGCCTCAGATGATCACTTTCAAGTTCAGAACGAATCCAATAACTGGGGGGGGGGGGGGGGCTGGAGGGGGGTGCAAGAAATCTCGTGAAACGCGCAGAGTCGGCAGATCGGGATGAATGAAACTTGGCAGGCATGTTAGGGACTCTGTCAGATTGGCTTAAAAATAGTCCCTCCCCCGATCCGATCATCGGTGTGGGAGAAACAGTTATCAGTGAGTGGAAAACCATTTCAGATTTAGTAGATCAAGTCGATTTTCTGATGAAATGAATATCGGGAGAGAGATGCGGCGTTGACAACTGCAAACCGTATCTGACAAACATGAAAACTGTTCTTACAAGTGCCATATGAGCTTTCAACTCCTGTTCTATTTTCCAGCAGGATATCAAGCCACGGGCGAACCCGACCAATCCCGTTACAGAGATCCCTCGTTACCACGCTTACTACGCTTCCGAGCATTGTAAGCAAATAGTTACTATTTCGAGCTCGATTTCGAGAAGTTTCGAACGGTCAACGTAGTAACTTTTCACGAGGTTCAAACGAAAATATTAAATAATAATTACGGTACTATCGTTAGACGGGTGGAACACGCTCACAAAGACAGAAAAAATGTTACGCGGGTGATTTAAAACAAAATGTCCGGCACTGAACCTAATTACTGTTAATGGCACGAAGAAGCTACCTACCGGATTTCCTGCCTGGATCTTCATCACGATCATGTGTTCCGAACGGAAAACAAACTTTTCTTGCAATACTCCTTCGGCTCAACCTTATTTTGTTTGACGAGTACTCCCTAACTGGCGTGTGCCACGATTTGGGTATTAACAGAAGACTATATTCTACTACGACTGCAAATCATATATAACAGCGAAGCAAAACCGGCAATCAGCGAACATGTGCTCCAGCAATCCCTTCTTGGCAAGGACCCTCGTGAGAATGCAGCTAAAAGAAACGAATCTAGAAATCCAAGCTGTCCGTTTAGCGTCAATTTATTTACAATTTTCTTCCGTACGGAAAAGTGCCGAAAACTCGACCGGAAAGCCTGCTTGTATGTCTCGCTGAATAAGGGGAGAATTGAGAACTCGCATAACCTCAGTGTCAGAAAGCTAAATAGGTTTGCCTTTGCTATTTGCCTTCCGGCCAATTGCCATATACCGATCACTTTTCCGTCCGTTCTGTCTGTCTGTCGGTCGGTTCGGTAACCGCGAGTTCGGGTACTTCCAGATGCGCTAGGACGATGAACCTTAGCAGGAAAATCAGGGACCCGACCAAACTGACTTGGAAACAGTCGTTTCCCCGATTCAAAAATCGTGGGGGGAGTGGAGAGAGGAATCTAAAATATTGAGGCATACGTAGCTTTGGAAAGAACACATGCCTCACATGTCTCGTTTTATGTCCGGACTGGATCCGACGACTGCGGGGGAGTTGGAGGGGCTACCGGAAATATTGTGAGACAGTTAGACTGGAGGGATGGGGATGAAACTTGACGGGAAGATCAAGCACAGATCCTAGATACATAACTGACAGAAGCGTATCTGATCCGGGCACGGTGGGGGGAGGGGGGTTGGAGGTTGGGTCCCGCGATTCCGGAGATGCATGAAACTTAGCAGGTGTATCAGGGACTCGACCAGATTGACTTGAGAATAGTCACTTCCTCGATCCGACCATCGGTCGTGGGGGGGGGGGAGAAGGGAGGGGATATTCGGGATCTTGAGACAAGCATAACATCCCAACGGGACATCTGACACAAATGCAACTCGACCCCAGATAAACGATTTTCGAAAAAGCAAGACCAAAGGTTTCGATGGGATCCCAAAAATTCAATATCTGATCCAGACAATTGGGTCTTGTCTTAGCCAGATCCAGTCAAGGCCGGACTCCTTGAACATTTTTACAATTATAATTCAGAAACAGATTAAGGCCAAATAGCTAGTCATCTGAGAAAACCAAGTTCAGATATGGATTCAGTATGTGTGTTTACCCTTATAAGTCATATCTGTTTTGACGAAAACTTCCTGCCACTTCTGCCAATTTCCTGGTTTCGGCCGAACTCCAGAACTACTTGTCCGGCTAAAAAAGAAAGCTAAAAAACGAACTCAGGGTTTCTTCTTTCCCCAATAATGAACATCTAATCAACTTCAAATACAAATTTAACTTATAACAAATTTTCTGACTCCACCCGGATTCCGGTCGAACTAAATTTCCGGATAAAGTATGATTGTCAAACACGGATTCAGCATCTCTTCTTACCCTTAAATCGGTTACCTAATCAACTAGAAATAAAACTCAAGCTTCTAACAATTTTCCGGTTTTGGCCGGATTCGGGGGGAACTACATGCCCAGGTAGAAAATTTGTTCACATAAGTGTTCAGCATGTCTTCTTGCCCTAAATCGAACATCCAATCAACTCCAAATAAAACTTTTAATTTAACAAACTTTCCGGTTTGGGCCGGATTCCGGGCGAACTACTTGTCCGATAACAAAATGGTTTTCACATCGTGTTCAGCATGTCTTCTTACTTCATAATCGACTATCAAATTAGCTGTTTCAAAATATTTTGTTTGCCCCTCAATTTGAACCCCCTCCCCCACCCCTAAATGTAGGGCTACAAAGCCCATCTACGAACTTGACTGGTCCGACGACCCAACAAATCCTCACACCAAGTTTCATCAAAATATCTTATTCCCTTTGAGAGTTATCGTGCTTACAGACGGACGGACGGACAACTTTTGCGATGTCAGAGGTATCGTTTTGGGATCCCAAAAAGGCCAGTAAGCTGGATTCAAGTCTTATCAGTTCTGCCCTTATTTACTCTTGCTTTCACCCATGAAAGTTGAAGGTCGTCGTCGTTGTTGAACAAGTCGGAACTGACCCGTACGGAACGATGACGGTAATGTTATTTCGGCCAAAACTGACAGCGAACCATAGTTGATAGTGACGAACGGATACGTCAGCTGAACTTTCTTAGAGCAATATTTGATCCCTCTTATCAAGGGTCCTCTTCAGGCTCAATCTGGGCCACGCCAACTATCGCTCTAATAAAGTTCAGCTGACGTACCCGTTTGTCACTATGAACTACTGATGACGGTGCTGAAAACCTCGGCAATTTATAACCACAAAATCATCAATCCACGTCACAAGCCCAGGAATTATCAACTGCATTCCTTTCAGCAACAACCGGAATTCCTGGCGAGATTCTGGAAAAAGTTATAGAAACGACGAACGACCGTACGGACTGGATTTTCTTTGTAAATTTTCATCCATTCCCTCATTGATTATGTGCCTAACGTCCGATACAGGATCAATGCACAGCGATCGCAGCTTCAGCCTCCTTTTTGTTGCTATAGCGCTGCCGCATCGCTGCTGCAGCACTACTTTGCTTTTGTGCAATATGCGTTTTTTGGATTCCCTTTCTTCTTGGTTGAAGCGGCAGCGCTGCAGCACCTTGCGGGGAAGCACGGACTTGATCGGTGAGCAAGTCCGTGATTCTCGAGAAGCACTGCCGTCTTCCTCGGACACAGTGCAGTGCAAAAACGGATGTAGAAACAATCAGCCCAGAATCGGCCGAGAAGTGGACCTGCAGCATGCAACAAAAACGAGGCTCTGGTATTCCTGCCAGGATTTCCATCACCATCATCGCTTCCACAAGAAAGGTTAAGCTTATTTCACAGAATGATGAAAGCGTAGAAAATAGCTCGGTAAAATTTGATCGGTTGGCTGCATCATAGCGGTTTGGAGAGATAACTAGATTCGGGCGGTAAGGGAATGGAATTCCGCCAGAAAACTTTATCATGAAAATACAGAAAACCTTACCGGCATTTCAAAAGCGAATGATTTCTGTCTTACTTTTTTCTGCGTTCCTCTAGCCAAAGCTGAGTGAGGGTCGGAAACGTGTGATAATGGAGGCCTTCAAGAAAATGGATTCAACCCAAGACGGTATCGTCAACATGGACGACCTTAAGTCAACCTACAACGTTAGACAACATCCGAAGTATCTGAGTGGGGAGAGTACAGAAAGAGAAATTCTTGAGAAGTTTCTAAATAATTTTGAAATCGGAGGCACGATCGATGGAAAGGTGAGCCTGTTAAGCATCTATAGATCCCTAATTATTTTTTCTTCTTTCTTTCTTTTCTCGTTTCACCCAAATAATTGTATGTATGTATGTATGTATATTCTTTATAACACCAAACCTAAAATCCGAATGAAATGACGGACTTTCTAGTAAAGAGAGCCTACTGTGAAAGAAGCCACAGGCAAATTGTGTGAAACCCTGTATGATCAGAACGCCTTTTCGGATCCCCAATGAAGCTTAAGGGCCACTTAGCAGAATCTGCCCATCTGTCTCTGTTCACGACAAATCCAGAAAAATGTGAGACATTTAGCTGGAAGTGGATAATGTGCTTCAGTTCGAGCCTTTCCAAAAAAGAAGTACTGATCACTCAGGAAAAAAAGGAAATGTCGTTGACTTGTTCTGAATTTAGAGTTAAAACACAAAATAAAATAAAATGACATTTTGCAATAATCAGACCCGTCATTAAATCTTCCCTCATTGCTCATGAAGCCAATTTTTGTTTTTGAATGACGGACTGGAGAAAAATTCTTATTATTAAATACTTTTCTACTAAAATACAACGAATCTTTGCAAGAAATTAACAAGTTATTGGAAATGTACGCCACAAGCAGAATCAGCCCGATTTTTACTTGAGTCGAGAGACATTAGTACACAACAGATCGTGTTAAAACTTGGGTTAAAACTGTGTGCTGCAAGGTGAAATTCAAGATTTGACTACTGTCTTCTGTCGGTCATGGAAGCTTAGTTCTAACAATCATACTCCTTATTCTGACAAAATATGATTAAAAATCTTCTTACTATCTGAACGACTAGAAATAGCCTTCCTCTCAAACATACGACTGAGAAATACAATTCCTTAAGTTTCAAAAGCTCGAGAACCCAGAACAGCCGACGTCTGTAGTAACTAGCCTTACTGACTTTTCCGGGCCACTGCCAGCCCCCCCATTTTGCTTTTCTGAGTGAGCGCCCAGTTGAGCTGAATTTTCGTGTGGCTGCTCTGCGAGCGCCCGTTTTAGCAAATTTGTGTGGTTAGCTTTTTTCTTTCTTCGAGCGGGGGGGGGGGTACCCCCCCCCCCATAGCGACGCCCCTGAACCTATCACTTGTCACTACTTGACTCCCCCCAAGGAGTAGCCAACTAATATCCATCGGCCAATCCTGGGCCTCGAAATTAACTGCATTTTGGACAAATTCGAATTTTAACTCTCACTATTTCCTCTTAAAAACAGCTGAACACTTTAAAACTAGGCTATGCGTTCAACAAATTACCCACGGCTTTTGCTGTTCCAGGCCATCTGAATTGAAGCAAAACAAGGAAATATTTACATAACCGTTTTTTCTGATGAATGAACTTCTCACAAACAAGCGTCGACAGCATATGAATATGAATATGAATATCTATTTAATAGCCAATTGGCCGTACAAAATACATGAGTTACAATACACTTTACATCACTCAATACTTATCTTTATTTAACTAATACACTCTTTAAGAATTGGCATATTTTAAGTATCATATTTGTTTAAGTAGCTTTATTTTTTGTTTCAAGAATATCGGGGAACTTGATAGTATACCCATTAAGAAACTGTCTCCTGAGGTCTGAGAGTTGCTCGCATTCAACCAAAAAATGGCCCTCTTCCTCTGTATTAAAGCACAGGGGGCATTCTCGCTTACTATTTGGGATCTTAAAATCCCAATTACTCCGACCACGTACTGGCAGGCAGTTCGCTCGAAGCTGAAACCACAGGCGCAGGCTCTCCGCCGGTAGGTATATCTTGAAGTAAAATTCCATTCCGAAAATCTGTTTAACTTCTTTGTAGTATTTTAATGTATCTGAATTTTGCGTCCGTTCGTACCAAGCTTGAACCTCTTGTTCTTCTAACACTCTTGTGAATTCACGTATGAAGCTGGTCGGGTCTCCTTCCGGCCCTCTTCCTTCATTCCATATGTAAGAAAGACCTGCATTATCTAAAAGTTTTTTAACTTGGAGCGGCCATGAATTTCGCTTTTTCGTCGATAGTGCTTCCAGGTAAGCTTGCTTAAGCAGTCTCTTCTCTGGTAAAGATATAACTTTTGCCCAGAACCTTATTATTTGGGTTAATCTATGTTTCCTTAGGGAAAAAAGTCCCAGATCCCCTTTTACTGCCTGGCTGTGGGTCGTCTGGTGTAAACCAATAAGTCTCTTGAAATACTGAAGCTGTATTGTCTCTAGTTCGGGGGCAGTTTCAAATCCCCAAAGCTCTGCACCGTAGTGAATTGTTGGCGTCACTTTCGACATGAAAATTTGTTTATGAATTTTTATGTGCTTAATTCCTGATAGCGTCCCGTTACGAAGTATTGCGCTTGTCACTCCTTTTCCCCTATTTGCCATCTCTTTTACATGGTATTTCCATCCTCCTACTTCTGAAAAAATTATCCCCAGATATTTAAAGCTAGGCTTTGTAGACACTTGCTCATGTCTATAATAAAATTTTGGCGGTTCTGTCTCATTTCTTTCTTTCTTGCCGAATATCACAACTACAGTTTTCTGAACATTTAGCTTTAGCTTCTTTTTCTCCAAATATTCTGATAGGATATCCAGAAGGGTTTGAAGCTCTTGTGGTGACTTTGCTATTAATGCTGCGTCGTCAGCAAATAGCAGTAGTGATATGACTAAGTTTCCGAGTCGCACGGTTGGTGCCCAACGCTTTTCGAAAAACTCCTTCATATCATTTATGAAAATGCAGAATAATCTTGGAGAGAGCGCGCTTCCTTGCTTCACCCCGCTATTCCAATCAAATGGGCGGGAAAATCCCTTGTGAAATATTTTTACTACTGCTTTAGATCCAATATACATTCCAGAAATTAGTCTAACAAAAAATCGAGGTAACCCTATTCTTATCATTTCTACGCACAGCAGCACTCTATCCACTTTATCAAATGCCTTTTCAAAATCTATGAAAGCAACGTAAAGTTTATCTTTTCCTTTCCCATATTTCTCAGTTAAAGTCTTCAATATAAATGCACGATCTATTGCGTTATAACCTTCCCGGAAACCTCCTTGTTCTTCCTTCATAACGTCATTACTTTCCAACCATCGAGCCAGCCTACTATCCAAAATCTTTTCTAAAACTTTACTTATGCACGGAATTAGCGATATCGGTCTGTAGTTCGCGTGGACATTGGGGTCTCCTTTTTTGAAAATGGGGATTAGTATAGATGTTTTCCAAGCATCTAGCCATTCTGACGAGCTAAGTATCGCGTTAAATAGAAGTAACAATAGGGGCATGAGTGTTGGCCAGCACTTTTGGTAGACGCGCGTGGGAATTCCGTCAGCCCCGGGTGCTGAACCTCCTTTCATATGCTTGAGCGATTCTTCAATTTCTTCTCTCGATATCTGCCGTAGCAGCTCATCATCCGACTCTTTCTGAGGCCTAATTACTTCCTCATTCAACTGTTTAAATTCATTTTCCTGCCACTCCTTTAGATCATTTTCCCCCATATCTAATGCGAAATATTCGGGCCACGTTTCTGGCTCCGGTGCGTTACCGTGCTTCTTTTCTGTCGTATTATTAACTTTCCTCCAAAATAATTTCATGTCTGACTTGCTAAATGCCTTCAGTATACCCTCCTTCTCAATCAGTTCTCTTTCATTCTTCTTCCTTTTTAAAAGTTTTTTGCATGTTTTTCTCATCTCTTTAAATCTTTCGTTAAGACCCTGTTTTTTTAATGCTTCTTTTTCTCTCCTCGCTAATTCATACATTATTTCCACGCTAGTTTTTGCATTTCGGCATTCCTCATCAAAAAAAGGTTTATTTTCTTTCTTTTGCTTTGCTAGGATTGGTTCTACAAATTCCCAAATTAATTCATTCATACTCTCTGACAATTTTTCCGGGGACGTACTTTCAACCAGCATTCGGCTGCTTCGGGACAACATTTCATCGCTACTAAAAGCCTGAATTATTTCTCTTTCTTCTTGCTGTGTCCATTCTCTTCGGATCTGTGGAAGGGGGGCCCTATCTGCTTGTCTTTTTAATGGACTATTCACATGTGGAGCCCGTGAAATAAGGTTAGGCTGATGTGTGATCACTAGTTTCACAGCAAGGTGGTCAGAACCCACCAAATTCAGAATCTCCACGTCCAGAGATTCAAGCGATAATCGAACGTCGACCAGTACGTAATCAATAATACTATGCTTAACTCCCGAAACACAAGTGAAATCACCTATCAATGAATCCGTCCCGAACCTCCCATTCCCAATTACTAGGCCCATGTCAGAGCACAATGCGAGCAACTTTCTACCCCACACATTAAGTTTACGAGACGCGTCTTTGCTTGTCCTTGGTAAAGTAAAAACTTGGGGGACAACACCTGATATTCCTGGGATCTTTATATTTTGAACTTCCTGCTCATCACTCGTATATGCATTGAAGTCACCCAACATAATTATCTTATAAGTAAAAAACTTTGTTTTCATCTCCTCTATTTCCTGTTCTATAATATTCCATGTATCTTCATTTCGATACGAGCTGTTCTGTGGTGGGATATACACGGATCCTACCAACATCTTTTCTCCATTTAAACACTCTACCTTAATCCAAATCAAATTTTCTGACCTGCTCGGTTGCCGTATCGCTCTCTTAAACGCACCATCCTTTATCAAAACTAAAATCCCACCGTAAACTCTTTGGTTTTTAGATGGTTCTCTACACGCACTTTCTAATCTAAATCCTGGGGCATTTAATACAATCTCTTTTGGGAGCCAAGTTTCAATCAATGCAACAAAGTCATATTTCCTAACGTTCCATAATACGCACTGAATATAGCAAAGCAAAGCAAGTGGGAAAATCACTGAGGTTTCGATGGGTGATAATTTAGCATACGGAATTCGGGTCTCCGGGGTTTAGGAATGGTTGAAGTTATTACGGAAATAGGTTACATTAGTATTATAGGTAAGACAAGCCGATATTACATAATCAACCAATAAGTTTTCGTCGTACTTTCTTATCTCTACTTCCGACGATTCCTACAAAAATTCATCCATTCTTGCATCAAGGCACTGTTACTACAAAATAAAGAGCAAGAAAGAATATAGCATTATAACGATAAGTGGTGGACAAATCTTTGTCACCATGCTTGAATGACCCTTTCTTATCTTTAGGTCACGTTTGACGAGTTCTTGGACTACTACACTGGAGTAAGCTCTTCTATCGACAACGACGCATACTTTGACCTGATGATGAGACAATGCTGGAGCCTTTAGGACATAGTGGTTACACACACATTGTCTACAACAGACCTCCCTTGAAAGAACTAAGGGCTCGAGCCGCATATGTTCTGCAAAATCAATTTTTAAGCTCTATTTGTCTTTTAGAGCTTGGTCACACTGGGCTCAAAAAGCCGCCTATTCAACAAAACTGAAAACCCTAGGGGGCCTGAGATTTGATGGGCTTTGTGGCAGCTTGTTGATAATGAGCAGACTGCAATTAGGCACCAATTAGGGTTCCTGCAACATAATTATACACATTGTTTTGCTCTAATCGATCTCCTGAATCTGAAACGACAACATCAGTTGCGTTTTTGATCGAAGTTTTGTCCGCCGTTCGCTTAGGCTGTTGCTTAATTTCCGTTTTTGAACGCCGTCGAAGTTCACTGTTTGCTTAATTAGTGTTTTTACGACTCCGGCGATCCTTGCCAGGTCGACGATTCAAGCAAACTTCGAACTTGCTGGCACACGAAGTTCGACGATCAGAGTTTGAAGGACGAAGGAACTGTGACCGGCGACCAAAAACGGTATATAAGCAGAGACCTTTGAGGTTGCAGGTAACTTCAAACTTCGAACAAAAACGCAACTATTCAGAATTAGTTGTATCAAGTTCTTTTTCTTTTTTCTACTTTTGCAACCCCAAAAGCCAGGAAATGAGCCAAGTATGACCAAGCTCTTACCCTTGGTTCACACTGCTGCTTCGTGTGCGACACGATTTTTTATGGCACTTGCCCTTCGGCCAAGTGCCATATAGCGATCGCAATTTCTGTCCGTCCGTCGGTCTGTCAGTCTGTCGGTTGTCCAGGTTTTGCTAGTTCGGGCACTTCCACATAAGCTAGGATGATAAAACTTGGCAGGCGTATCAGGGACCCCAAATGATTAAGTTGGAAATAGTCACTTCCCCCATCCGAGCACCGTGGGGGGAGTGGAGGGAGGGGGAATCCGGAATCTTGAGGTATTTATAACTTTTGAACGGGTGATCGGATCTCGATGAGACTTGTTATTTGGAAAGACCTCATGCCTCAGACAACCCACTTAAAATCCGGACCGGATCCAGTTACTTTTTTTTGGGGGGGGGGGCTGGAGGGGGCAACCGGAAATTTTGGGAAACGCTATGAGTGAAGGGATCACTTGGTGGGAAGACACCTAGCAAACACTAGATACATCATTGACATAACCGAGCCGATTCGGGGACTGTCGGGGGAGTGGAGGGAGGGGGAATCCGGAATCTTGAGGTATTTATAACTTTTGAACGGGTGATCGGATCTCGATGGAACTTGATATTTGGAAAGAGCTCATGCCTCAGACGACCGACTTAAAATCCGGACCGGATCCGGTGACTTTTGGGGGGAGCTGGAGGGGGCAACCGGAAATCTTGGGAAACGCTATGAGTAGAGGGGTCGAGATGAAACTTGGTGGCAAGACACCTAGCAAACACTAGATACATCATTGACATGACCGAGCCGATTCGGGCACTGTCGGGGGAGTGGAGGGAGGGGGAATCCGGAATCTTGAGGTATTTATAACTTTTGAACGGGTGACCGGATCTCGATGAAACTTGATATTTGGAAAGACCTATGCCTCAGACGACCCACTTAAAATCCGGACCGGATCCGGTGACTTTTGGGGTGAGCTGGAGGGGGCAACCGGAAATGTGGGAAAACGCTATGAGTGGAGGGACCGAGATGAAACTTGGTGGGAAGACACCTAGCAAACACTAGACACATCATTGACATAACCGAGCCGTGCCTACTCGTAACAAGTGCCATATGCGCTCGTAGCTCTTGTTCTTTGATGTTCCGACGTGTGACAGAATCGCACGGACGTTCCCACTACCACGCAGACATGGAAAACGAAATTTTTCGACGAGATTATTTTGCAAAAGGACAAAGACACCCTTGGGGAAACAGAGTCTGAAGATGCTGGGAGATTACCCATCTGAATACCACCCATTATTAGGAAATTTTCAGTCAAACCCCATATGTCATCTTGTTCAAAACAGGTTAATACAAGTTTATTCAGAAGATATTTTGTAAGGTAGAGCAATTTTTAGTCTTGAAAATTAACTAGTCTTTGTTTTTTCTTTTGTTTCCCTCAAAAATCGCATGCGTTATGTCGGATCAGTTGAAATATTTCAACGCATCCGACACTGCGACAAAACGCAAAGTTCTGCGTTGCTTGTCGTACGATTTGTGCCGTATGTCGCATGACCAGGGTGGGGAATGTGGTCCACCAGTCTCATTCGCGGAACACACCAGTCTCACTGTTTTGAACCATCAGTCTCAGAAAAATGGCGCCGGGAACCACCAGTCTCGGAAACGAGACCAACAGTCTCAAATTCAGACCAACAGTCTCATCAAATTTCCAATTTATTTAAAGTAAAAAAGTGTTTTCTTTGTTTTTCTCTGTCAGTCCCTTGAATTACGCGCTTGTGTCAGCACTACAGGTAGAGTGAAGCTTGGGCTTTCAATACATGTATTCATCTCTGCTATTGGCTTGGTACTTCTCAGTGAGTAGGGCTCTGAAAAAGCAAACAAATTTATTTTTTTGTTTTCTGTGTTGTTTAATAGACTTCTGCTACTCTGCCAACTACAACAGGTAAAGTGAAGCCTGGGCTTTCAAACGATATATGATTCACTGTTACTGGATTACCAAGTGTCACATTGGGTGGCTCTGAAAAAACTGTTTTCGTAAACAAATGTAATTTCTAGGCTGTCTATGAGATTTCTTGGAATTTTCTAACTTTGCGACCAGTTTTGGTAGATAGACATCCATGTATCTCTGATACTGGCTTAGTCAGTTTGTTGCTGGGTTCCTATGGTAAACTCGTTAGCTGTTTTTTTTTAACTGCCTGCTTGATACTGTTGAATGTTTTGTCGCCTCTGTTCAGTTCACCTGACTGACTGGTCCGGTATTAGTTTGTTCCATTCTTTTTCCATGCATTTTCCATGCTTAAAATACTATTCTGAGGCTGTCTCTACACAACTACAGTAAGCGGTCAAGTAACACTCAATGAAACCTATTATCGCTCACCAGAGCTGCGTTTTATTCGCATTTCTAGTTGACTTAAGTTATTATTTTGCCGTTTTATTTGCTATTCTCAGTTGACTGATAGCGTTCAATTTATCCAATCTGTTGAGATTGTCCACTAAAAGTTGACTTTGGACGACCGACAACAAATGGTCATTTGTTCCATGGATCACCGGTTAACCAACAGTGGAACATTTTATCGCTCACCAGAGCTGCGTTTGATTTGCATTTCCAGTTGACTGAAATAATCTTTTTGCGGTTTTATTTGCTATTCACAGTTAGCATTCAATTTATCCTGTAGACTCAGGTTGTCGACAAAAAGTTGACTTTTGCCGATCGAGATAAAATGGTAATTCAATCCATGGTTAACCGGTTAACCTACAGTAAGCAGTCAAGTATCGCTCAATGGAACCTATTATCGCTCACCAGAGCTGCGTTCGATTCGCCTTTCCAGTTGACTTAAATCATCATTTTTCCATTTTATTTGCTATTCTCAGTTGACCGAAAGCGATTGATTTATCCAGTCGACATAAATTGTCGATTAAAAGCTGACTTTTGACAACCAAGAACGAATGGTCATTCATTCCATGGTTAACCGGTTAAGCTACAGTAAGCGGTCAAGAGTAACGCTCAATGGAACTTATTATCGCTCACCAGAGATGGGTCCGATTTGCATTTCCAGTTGACTTAAATCATCTTTTTGCTGTTTTATTTGCTATTCTCAGTTGACTGACAGCGTTCGATTTATCCAGTCAACTGAAATTGTCGATTAAAAGTTGACTTTTGACAACCGAGAACAAATGGTCATTTGTTCCATGGTTAACCGAGAATATAAGCGTAGGTTGAATTAAATCATCTTTTTGCTGTTTTATTTGCTATTATCAGTTGACTGATAGCATTCAACTTATCTAGTTGACTGAGATTGTCGACTAAAAGTTGACTTTTGACAACTGAGAACAAATGGTCATTCATTCCATGGTTAACCGAGAATATAAGCGTAGGTTGAGAAAAAGATTGCGGAATCCAACCAACCGGTCACCTTTTACTGGTCATTTCAAATTGCGGCCATGAGGCCGACATTTTTTCATGTTCTAACAAATCTGGTGCTACAGAGTACGCTACCTATCCAATGATGGTAAAAAAAAAAAAAAATAAGCTTATTCTTAATGTTCTACACTGGCAATGGAAGTCCTAGCTAAAAGTGTTCAAGTTAACCTACATGAACTAACGCACCCACTCTGGTAATTTTGTTTTGTTGGTTTTGGTGATTCTTTTTTCACATACCATACGTTCTTTACTAGTCCTCCACAGTCTAGTACACTAGCCCCATTTCAGGTACGGTGCTCAAACGTCTAGCACCATGCCTGGGTGCTAGACGTTCAAGCACTGTACCTTGGATTTCATGTATGGTGCATGGATTTCAGTATACAGTGCATACAGAAAAAATACAGTTTCTGTCATCAGAACTGAGCACCAGCTCGGACAGGGCTGAAATTACTACTATGAATTAGAGAAATCAAAGACAATCCTTTATATATTTTTCACAACAAAAACAAAAGGGCTCTAATGATGATGGAGTTGAAAAACCTAACAGTACCCTATCTATTTTCCATGTATTTTCCCTATCTATGCCCCAAGAGCCAATATTCTGGTTGGCTGCTGGGTAGAAAAAGCTGAGGCACAGGACACTTTGCATGCAAAACCCTTGATTATGTAGAAAAGGAAATGAGATTTTTCACATCTGTCATCAGTCAAGCCCTTTTGTTTTTGTTGTGAAAAATATATGAAGGATTGTCTTTGATTTCTCTAATTCATGGTAGTAATTTCAGCCCTGTCCGAGCTGATGCACAGTTGTTATGACAGAAACTATGTTTTTGATGTATGCACTGTATACTGAAATCCATGCACCATACATGAAATCCAAGGTACAGTACTTGAACGTCTAGCACCCAGGCATGGTGCTAGACGTTTGAGCACCGTGCCTGAAAAGGGGCTAGTGTACTAGACTGGTCCTCCATGAATATTCCTCTCACTCTTTTTTTAATTGTTGAAGTACTATCTCCTCTGCAGATGTTGCTCTTGTTGTAGGAACATACTATTGTTTGTTACAGACATACTATTGTTTGTATGTTCAAGTACTATAGATTGGTGCACGTAAGAGGTCTCTTCATGAGACCCTCAAATTGAAGCTGCTACGTACAGCATCATCAAGGAGACAAGCAAAGGGTAATTTTAGTAATTGTCTAAATGTTATAGAACATGATTAGGTCGCTTTGTCATATTGTTTTAGTGATGTTCCCTTACCTTCTTGAGTTTCCACACCCTTGCCAAGAGCTAAATCGAACAATATGAATCAACTGAGAACAGCAAATAACAGAGTAAAATGATGATTTAAGTTAGCTAGAAATGCGAATAGAATGCAGCTCTGGTGAGTGATAATAGGTTCCATTGAGCGATACTTGACTGCTTACTGTAGGTTAACCGGTTAACCATGGAATGAATTACCATTTTATCTCGATCGTCAAAAGTCAACTTTTTGGTGATTCTTTTTTCACATACCATATGTTTCACTAGTCCTCCATGAATATTCCTCTCACTCTTTTTCTAATTGTTGAAGTACTATCTCCTCTGCAGATGTTGCTCTTGTTATAGGAACATTCTATTGTATGTTACAAACATACTATTGTTTGTAGGTTGAAGTACTATAAATTGGTCCACGTAAGAGGTCTCTTCATGAGACCCTCAAATTGAAGCTGCTACGTACAGCATCATCAAGGAGACAAGCAAAGGGTAATTTTTGTAATTGTCTAAATGTTATAGAACATGATTAGGTCGCTTTGTCATATTGTTTTAGTGATGTTCCCTTACCTTCTTGAGTTTCCACACCCTTGCCAAGAGCTAAATCGAACAATATGAATCAACTGAGAACATCAAATAACAGAGTTTCAGTCAACTGGAAATGCAAATCAAACGCAGCTCTGGTGAGCGATAATAGGTTCCATTGAGTACAAATATCTGTGGAAAGTCCGTGCTTCAATCTACCAAAACTGGTTGTAAGGTTAGAAAATCCCAAGAAAGAGAATCTGAGTCGACTGGATAAATTGAATGCTAACTGAGAATAGCAAATAAAACAGCAAAAAGATTATTTCAGTCAACTGGAAATGCAAATCAAACACAGCTCTGGTGAGTGATAAAATGTTCCATTGAGCTATACTTGACCACTTACTGTTGGTTAACCGGTTATCCATGGAATGATTGACCATTTGTTGTCGGTCGTCCAAAGTCAACTTTTAGTGGACAATGTCAGTCGACTGGATAAATAGAACCTATCAGTCAACTGAGAATAGGAAATAAAACTGCAAAATGACGATTTAAGTTAACTGGAAATGCAAATCAAATGCAGCTCTAGTGAGCGATAAAATGTTCCATTGAGCAATACTTGACCGCTTACAGTTGGTTAACCGGTGATCCATGGAACGAATGACCATTTGTTGTCGGTCGTCCAAAGTCAACTTTTAGTGGACAATCTCAATAGATTGGATAAATTGAACGCTATCAGTCAACTGAGAATAGCAAATAAAACGGCAAATTAATAACTTAAGTCAACTGGAAATGTGAATCAAACGCAGCTCTGGTGAGCAATAATAGGTTCCATTGAGTGTTACTTGACCACTTACTGTAGTTGTGTAGAGACAGCCCCAAAATAGTATTTTAAGCATGGAACGAACTAGTACCGGACCAGGCAGTCAGGTGAACTGAATAGTGAGACAACAAAAGATTCAACAGGGTCTAGCAGGTCAGTTAAAAAAACACAGCTAATGAGTTTAGCAAAGGACACCATGAGCAAGAAACTGACTAAGCCAATATCAGAGATACACATACCTGTGGAAAGTCCATGCTTAAATCTACCAAAACTGGTTGTAAAGTTGGAAAATCCCAAGAAAGAGAATATGAGTCGACTGGATAAATTGAATGCTAACTGAGAATAGCAAATAAAACAGCAAAAAGATTATTTCAGTCAACTGGAAATGCAAATCAAACACAGCTCTGGTGAGCGATAAAATGTTCCATTGAGCGATACTTGACCACTTACTGTTGCTTAACCGGTTATCCATGGAACGAATGACCATTTGTTGTCGGTAGTCCAAAGTCAACTTTTAGTGGACAATGTCATTCGACTGGATAAATAGAACCTATCAGTCAGCTGAGAATAGAAAATAAAACTGCAAAATGACGATTTAAGTTAACTGGAAATGCAAATCAAATGCAGCTCTAGTGAGAGATAAAACGTTCCATTGAGCGATACTTGACCGCTTACTTTAATCGGTTATCCATTGAACAAATGACCGTTTGTTCTCTGTTGTCAAAAGTCACCTTTAGTCGACAATGTCAGTCGACTGGATAAATTGAACGCTATCAGTCAACTGAGAATAGCAAATGAAACAGCGAAATGATGATTTCAGTCGTCTGGAAATGCGGATCGAACCCAGCTCTGGTGAGCGATTATAGGTACATTGAGCGTTACTTGACCGCTTACTGTAGCTTAACCGCTTAACCATGGAACGAATGACCATTTATTCTCGGTTCTCAAAAGTCAAATTTTAGTTCAAAATCTCAGTCGACTGGATAAATCGAACGCTATCAGTCAATGCAAATCAAACGCAGCTCTGGTGAGCGATAATAGGTTCCATTGAGCGATACTTAACCTCTTACTGTAGTTGTGTATAGACAGCCTCAGAATAGTATTTTAAGCATGGAAAATGCATGGAAAAAGAATGGAACAAACTAATACCGTCAGTCAGGTGAACTGAACAGTGAGGCGACAAAACATTCAACAGTATCAAGCAGGGCAGTTAAAAAAAAACAGCTAATGAGTTTATCATAGGAACCCAGCAACAAACTGACTAAGCCAGTATCAGAGATACATGGATTTGTGGAAAACTCATGCTTAAATCTACCACAACTGGTCGCAAAGTTAGAAAATTCCAAGAAATCGCATAGACAGCCTAGAAATTACATTTGTTTACCAAAACAGTTTTTTCAAAGCCACCCAATGTGACACTTGGTAATCCAGTAACAGTGAATCATATATCGTTTGAAAGCCCAGGCTTCACTTTACCTGTTGTAGTTGGCAGAGTAGCAGAATTCTATTAAACAACACAGAAAACAAAAAAAATAAATTTGTTTGCTTTTTCAGAGCCCTATTCACTGAGAAGTACCAAGCCAATAGCAGAGATGAATACATGTATTGAAAGCCCAAGCTTCACTCTACCTGTAGTGCTGACACAAGCGCGTAATTCAAGCAAGAACAAATAACGAGTAAGAACAATGGTCTCTCGTCCATCCACCGACTATAAATGTTCCGTCAACAATGAGCGGAGGTGGAGCCATTTCTTGGTCGCTCGTGTATACTCGTTTGTCTCCGACTCTCCGCCGTTACACACTTGACGAAGAAAACAACGTAGCCACTAGCGAGGCGGATGTTCTGGCCTGTTCACACGGGAAGGAAACAGCGTTGATTTTGTTTGAGTAGACGCTGGCGTCTGATTAGTGAATATTAGTGACGCGAAAAACAAAAAGCGAACTTGACGATGGTCATTCATAATCGCCTTTGTTATACCATGACAATCAATATGAAGATTGAAATCCCTTGTGACATTCCTTTTTATGTCTCTCGGGAGAACCATACAATGCAAACCGGGATTTGAAGCCCACTCACTGAAGTCATGACCCATTGAGTTTCAACATCTGTAGTATTCAGTTTGTCAGACGAGTGTAAACTAGAAGTAACGTAATTAAGGCTTTCGAGGATTACTGAAATTACCGAAATGGTAGAATAGCATGGAATAGTCAAAATAATACCAGTAGGTGAGTGTATATTTTGTGTTTTTTCTTCTTTTTTTCCGAAATGTATAATTGTATACATTTCGATTTAGTGAGTTAGATTTCAGTTCAGTAGTTAATCGAAAGACGAAAGTTCACGTCAACTTGGTCTATCTCCTTTGTCTTTTAGTTCACTACTTACAAATAATTCGATGTCTACGGTGTATTTTCCCATCAAATAATGTCTTAGGTTTTCGTACTGAGGCATTGCCACATGTGTTCTAGCTTGGTTCTAGTTTGTCTAGGACCCACATAGAAGTCCTAGTTTTTTTTAAAATTTAATTAAAAATTGTTTCTGGTTAGTTTGTCAGAGTAGAAGCCTATTCCATCTGCGTAATATTTGTTCATTTCCACTGAGCCTATTAAACCTGAAACACGGCCTTTTTTTTTTTTAAGAATCTGCCTGTTTTCATCTGATATTCTCAGATGAGAGCAAATACTTGGAATGAAATTTATCTCTTCTTGTTCTGGATATTGACACCACTTAATTGAGTTGACCCAGAAAAGATACAATTTACGTTACCATATATCTTACGTTACCTGTATACGGCCTTTGGGTTTTTCAACGCAGATATATATACAGTTTGTCGTACTTTTAACTAAATTTGACGCATCTGTAAAATCTACTTTGCATCAAATGGCAGTTTCTGTATATTTTGATATATTCTTAATTGCTTCGGAATTTTCTTGTCAACCCCCGAAAGCTTGTCTGAATCAATGAGCCGGCAACCGCTGTTTCAGCGCCCGCCCAGCCCAGTGTGAACAGGCTTATCACTGCTGCGCTGCCTCCATTCGATTTTTCTTCCTCAGTGGTTTACTGCGTTACACCTTCTCTGTAGAGGTAACGACTTTTGATGTCCCGGGTGAGATCCACCTCCGCTCATTTGCGTCGGGAGTCGACTCGTCTCAGCTTGGGTGTGTGAAAGAGATAGGGAGACAGCAGTTCTTGCTCTTATTTGTTCTTGATTCAAGGGACTGACAGAGAAAAACAAAGAAAACACTTTTTTACTTTAAAAAAATTGGAAATTAGATGAGACTGTTGGTCTGAATTTGAGACTGTTGGTCTCGTTTCCGAGACTGCTGGTTCCCGGCGCCATTTTTATGAGACTGGTGGTTCGAAACAGTGAGACTGGTGTGTTCGATTTTCAAAACGGCCGTGAGACTGGTGGACCACATTCCCCACCCTGATGACGCAGAATTTTGCGCGAAATCGCATCAGTGTGAACCCTGGAATTCCAGACTCAAACGAGCCCTAGATGGCTCCACAGTTTTTGGTTCAAATTTTGTATTCTCTTGTATAATTCATAATTTGTCAATTCGGCCCTTCGCACGATCAAGGGTATGCTAAAAAGCGCCACTTTTTTGGCAGAGCCACATGTGAAAGTTTACTAAAATTGTTTGAATAAAAAGTGAAAGTTTACAATTCCAAGTTTTTATTTAATCAGTTAGACTACAAAGTTTTGCTCTGATTGTGCATCATACCGAGACAGCTTGAATACAGATATGGCAGGAAATAATAAAAGTCGAGGAACTCCTCAGTACTAAAAAGTAAGGCATTTTCAAAGGCAATCAAGTTCAAAGAAGGTGTCAGGCGATCACAGAACGCTGCAGCTGCTCTTCTCTCGGAAGGGGTTTGCTCTTTGATTGGTGAAGCCGACAACCAGGCAGTCATCTTGTCTATGCTCGTTGACATACCTCTGTTAAAAAAAAGTGTCTTAAAAGTTACTCGAAGAAACATTACAAATGACTCAAAGGACGCCTGGATGAAGAGTACCAAGTATCTTCCCTACCTGTATGACTTCCGTTAATATTGCCTGCAGAAAACCCAATCCAAATACGAAATGGTGTTTCCAAGCTATGATTTTTGCTCCATTTTGCGTCTGTCCCTACTTCAGTGCCGAACAATTTTGGAAATGAACAAAATGTCTCCAATCAACCCTTCTTCTGGAGTATTTTTTAACCAGTTAACTCGAACGTATATCTAGAGGAAATTCCAATACGATCCGGCCAGCGCTGTTCAGGATTTGAATGAATTGCGCTTTTTGTCTTGGAGTCTGCATCTGCAAACCTCCGGAAACGAACATCCCTATTTTGAAAACGTCACGCTGAGGAGAAGAATGCTCTCCGTGGACATGTCTGTAAATGCATTCTCCATGGTGTGTTCAAGTATGGTTTCATTGTGCAGGTGTCCTTTAAAGCACACTTCGCACTATTTCTCGTTTATGTTCCAATATTCAGAACTATTTGAATACTGAACAGCTAGACTCAGCTTTTAAAGTTTAACTGAAAAGGCAATTTATTTTTGCGTCATTTAAACGAATACACTGAATTATTTGGATTCTACAAAGGGATTTTTGTAATTTTCCACTATCTGCTCTAGTTATGACGTTCAGAATATCTGCAGCCGTCCCCACAACATAAATTCTACTATGACGCGGGAAATTTTAATTTCAACACAAACGCGGCTTTTCAGTGGGCAGTGGTGAGATTGGTGAAACTGCTTAGTGCCGGAATAAAAATAAATCATAAATCTTTCTCGTAAGGCACACAACAAAAATACAAGCGCATAATGGTTCACACGGAAATTTCACTATTTGAAAATCGATTATGCTATTCTCGAATAGCAGAACAACGTCGTAATGCATTTTCAGCGGGTCTTCAATCCAATTTAAGTGAGTAAGTGAAGGGTAACTAGATTGTTCTATCTCAGCACTTTTCGGCTAAACTAAAAAAAAACTATCCACGGCTTTGGCTGTTTTAAGCCTTTTCCTAGGCCCATTGACTTCTAGCAACAATACCAAAGGTTTAGACAGGATCCCTAAAATGTAATATTTGATCTAGAAAATTGGATTGGAACAACACTCCTTGAACATTTTTACTATACATATTTAGAAACAGATTAAGGCCAAATAGCTAATCATCTGAGAAAACCAACTTCAGACATGGATTTAGCATGTGTGATTACCTGTAGAAGTCATTTCTACTTTGACGAAACTGATCGAAAATTCCTGCCTTACTTCTGCCAAATTTCCAGTTTCGGCCGAATTCCGGGCGAACTACTTAAGTTCAGAAACGAATTTAGCGTATCTCCTTATCCCTATATCTAATCAACCTCAAATAAAACTTAACTTATAACAAATTTTCCAGTTTTCAGCCGGATTCCGGGCGAACTATACGTTCTGGTAACAAATTATTGTCTTATACGGATTCAGGATCTTTTCTTACCCCTAAACTGAACATCTAATCAAATTCAAATAAAACTTTTGCTTTTACACATTTTCGATTTTGTCCGGATTCGGGGTTAACTGCTTGTCTGGCGAGAAAACTGTTTTCATCATCGTGTTCAGCGTGTCTTCTTACCCCTTAATCGACTATCTCATTAGCTGTCTAAAAATATTTTGTTGGCCCCAATCTAGGGCTACAGAACTAAGAACTCGACCTTTCGCTTGACGCCAAGATCTCATACCAAGTTTCATCAAAATATCTCATTCCCTTCGAGAGTGATCGTGCTGACAGACGGACAGACAGACGGCCGGATAACTTTTGCGATGTCACAATTCAATCCAGTTCAAATAATTTATTTCCTCCAGAAATCGGAGAGTAAAAAACATAGTAAACACATACATAACTGGCCGCAAATATAAAACGACAACTATGACATACGTATCGCATAAAACAGATCAACAGGCAAATGTAAAAAAACACAAAAAAACGTATGCGTAATAACTCAACCATCAGCTACAGCCTCAGTGAGGTTGTGATGGATTCGAGGAATTTTAGGAATTTTTTTAATTCCACTTACGTTTTGGGATCCCAAAAACTCGGCAGAATTCAGATAACCGGATTTACGTATTAATAGCATGATACGCTAACACTCGTCAGGAGCGTAATGCGCATGGACAACAGTGAATCGTGGCAAGTGCAAAGATTAGTGCGGTGTTCTTGGCGGGCTTAGAATATAACATATGAAACTGGGCCTTTGGGCTATACGGGTCCTTTAAAAGACACACGTTGTAGTAGATAACTTTTCATATGCTAACATACATGACTCCTAAGAAACTTTGCTGGGTTTCTCAGGGATTGCAAACCCGTCCCGGCTGTTTTCAACCTAGCTCGGCACCCTTGGTTACGACGAGAAGTGCGGAAACCGGTATTTCTGACAAATGAGGTCCTCGCAAGTAACAACCGAGAGTCTGGCCTGCTTAAAAAAGAACCAAACATGGCAAAAGCGAAAATTAGCGTTATGGACACAGACAGCAGTTACATAGGTAAGATGGGTCGTTTAAAACATCCCCCCCACCCCCCCAGTCGTGACGGCTCTGGTACCCCGTGGAAAAGGCAATATTTATGTCATAAATGAAAAGGCACAAACGTGTCGAAGTATATACAAAACCAATGAGACATTTTAGTCTGCGTTGTAGCAAAAATATTATTAAATCTCGGCTCGATGTCATTAACGGCAACATTTTTTACAGTCATCACATTTTTACTGGAGCATGACTCACGTCTCCACCAAATGGATTTTGAATCCAGTCAAGTTCTACCCTGTCATTGCAAACTGATAAATAACAGGCACACGAATATTTTTTTTTTATGCTATCCTTTGTACTGGAGGTTTTCGCAAAACACAATATTTTCTTTCATGTCAGAATCTCGATAACGGACAAATATCTGAGCTTCATGCGAAACATCCCGCAAAGCCCGTGCTTTCATCAAGCTACATCGCAGACATTTTCGTAAATTTTGTTATAGATCTGAATGACAATATTACTTGCAATGCCTTCGCTTCTTTTTGAACAATATTGTTTGACACAGAAACAGATTTTACAGCAGTAGGCTAGCTGTTCCGGAATCAATATTATTTTATTTAGAGGCGTTACTCATGGGCCGTGGACACCCCTCTCCCAAGGGGTCGGCCAGTCGGAACAAGAACCAAAGGTTTCGATGGGATCCCAAAAATTCAATATCTGATCCAGACAACTGGGTCTTGTCTTAGCCAGATCCAGTCATCGCAGGAATCCTTGAACATTTTTACAATTAAAATTCAGAAACAGATTAAGGCCAAATAGCTAATCATCTGAGAAAAACTTCCTGCCACTACCGCCAATTTCCCGATTTCGGCCAAACTCCAGAACTTCCGGCGAAAAAAAGAAAGCTCAAAAATGAACTCAGAGTATCTTCTTTCCCCAATAATGAACATCTAATCAAATTTAACTTATAACAAATTTTCCGACTCCAGCCGGATTCCGGTCTAACTATATGTCGGGGTAAAATATGATTGTCACACACGGATTCAGCATCTCTTTTTACCCCTAAATCGGTTATCTAATCAACTAGAAAAAAAACTTTAACTTCTACTAATTTTTCGGTTTTGGCCAGATTCCGGGCGAACTACATGTCCGGATAGAAAATTGTTTTCACATAAGTGTTCACCATGTCTTCTTGCCCTAAATCGAACATCTATTCAACTTCAACTTCAACTTTTAATTTTAACAAACTTTCCGGTTTGGGCCGGGTTCCGGGCGAACTACTTGTCCGTCGAGAAAATGATTTTCACCACCGTGTTCAGCGTGTCTTCCTACCCCTAAGTCGAACATCTAATCAACTTAAAATAAAACTTTTACTTTTAACAAACTTTCCGGTTTGGGCCGGATTCCGGGCAAACTACTTGTCCGTCAAGAAAATGGTTTTCACCATCGTATTCAGCATGTCTTCCTACCCCTAAATCGAACATCTAATCAACTTAAAATAAAACTTTTACTTTTAACAAACTTTCCGGTTTTGGCCGGATTCCGGGCGAACTACATATTCGATGACAAAATGGTTTTCACCATCGTGTTCAGCATTTCTTCTTACCCCATAATCGACTATCACATTAGCTGTTAAAAAATATTGTGTTTGCCCCTTAATTTGAAACCCCTCCCCCACCCCTAAATGTAGGGCTACAAAGCCCATCTAGGAACTTGACTGGTCCGACGACCCAACGAATCCTCACACCAAGTTTCATCAAAATATCTCATTCCCTTCGAGATTTATCGTGCTTACAGACGGACGGACAGACGGACGGACGGACAGACGGACGGACGGACAGACGGACGGACGGACAGACGGACGGACGGACAGACGGACGGACGGACAACTTCTCGATGTGATAGGTATCCCTCCACTTACGTTTTGGGATCCCAAAAAGAAACTGGTCGGCGCGAAGCACCGCAATTTTTCGTAAGACTTATTTTTTTTCGAACAAAAAGTAGGTAAAAATTACCAGCTACCCGGTAAAAATATCTTGCCCCCAAAATACTTTTCTGCTAGTGATGTCTCTGCTGGTAATATTAAGCTTTCGGCAATTAAAAATGAGTGAGGTGATATTCTGAAAATACAGATTAAACAGATTTTGGTACCTTCGCGTACCCCTTTGGGTACGCGTACCACCGGTTGGAAACCACTGCATTAAAGGACCGATTCAGGGTAAGCAGACACGCTGAAGCCTAATATGAAAATTATTTTCTCGACGGACAAGTAGATCGCCCCGGAATCCAGAAATTTAGCACGAAGTTTTAAAACCCAATGACATAGTTGATAAAGGGTGAGGAGACATGAGGAAAAAGTGTGCGCTTCTCATAAGTCCCAACCGGTATTTACTGGGTCGAAAAGGGAGAATGCACCCGACAACTGTCTGGTGAACAATGTAATAAAAAGTTTGTCGACCAATTTATGGGATACAAGGTGCCTACTACCCCTTGATCCATACAAGCGAAAGCTCTGCGTCGATGACGGCAGGCAGTCGGTCGTGTCGGGGGGTTCAGTGAGATATGCTGTTCAAACTTCGTACGAGGATTCCCTGGCAAAGTACAGGCCAAGTTCGTAGATGGGTCGTTTAGCCCTATATTTAGAGGCAGAGGAGAGGGGTTTAATTAGGGGTAAAAATGAGTTTTATAAGCTAATGAGATAGTAGTTTAAGGGGTAAGGAGTCCCGATGAATCTATATCTGAACTTAGTTTTCTTGCCGGACAAATGATTCACCGAGAGTACGGCCCAAACTGGAAATTTGGTTGAAGCTCAAAGTTGTGTCTGAAGTCGATTAGAGATTCGGTACAGAGGTAAAGAGACATGCTGAATCGAATTTTGAACTTTATCTCCTTGGCCGGTAAGCTTGCAAAATTTGCCAAAACCCAGAAATTTGGATCGAAAGGTTCGGATCTCAATGTCACTATCGCTCTCGCCGGGAATGCTGCTTAAATACGAGGAATTTGGTAAAAAACCAACTTTATAAAAGACCTTTCTGAAGTCGATTAGAGATGAGATATTGTAGTAAACATGCTTTATGAACCCATATCTCAACTGATTAGTTGTTTTGCCCTAAGTTGTAAAAAAAACTTCAAAACACATTTTTTTGTACATATTCAAGCGGATGATTGCAGATAAGTAGCAAAAGGTTAAAGAGGTCTGGCAAAGACTTGGAAATCTACAAGATTCGCTTGTCTGGATCAAGAAGTCCAAAGGAAACCTTTGGTCTTGTTCACTTAGCCAGTTACATTTAAGCAAAAACTAAATAATGCGTATCTTCAGCAGGCTATACGCATAAAAAAAATGCTGCAGTAATGGGCTCTGCTGACTCTCGAGTTAACTCTCTGTAACCAGTCTGTAACTAATACACTACTTTGAATAATTTATTTCGAACATACTGTTTTCACGAGTATATAAAAGTGAAATCGATCTGCTGTTCTTCTCTTACTAATCATAAAGAGTACTGATTCTAGACACAAGTGCAAATATTTTGTTTACCTTAAGGTCTTCAACGGCTTGAGAAACTGGAACTCTTCTAGCACCTGCTTCTCTTCTCAGTTGGTCTACAACTAGTCTCTGTTGGTGTAAACTGGACATTCTTGTGTTCCTTTAAACCGGCTAGTTCTAATCCTGAAAAAGCACCATAAAAAAATGGTATTTTGATTCCTACATCCATAGGGTAACTATCCTAGTTCCCGAACGATTTTCCCACTTACTGGCAGATTTCTTTAAAAAAAATTGCTCCCCGAGCACATAGAAGAAAACTCTCATCAACTGATCATGCGTTGTAAAACTGGCTTACTTACTGGAACATGCCACCTTTCTACTTTGAAACGGATGGCGGAAACAGTATTTTTTCCGGACCATAGAAGCATTTCTCAGTTTCCGAACACCAAGAGATCAGAAAACTGTTCGGGATACCAATGTTCGGAACCCATGTTCCAGTTCCCGCATTTTTCATCTCAGTTACCGAATTTAGAATCAAAGCCAAAACTGATTGTTGGTTTAGTTTCCGAACGGCACACCGTGTCTTTCTAGCCAAAGCACCTGTGTAAACACTAATTGAACGTTAGCTGCGTTCGTTTTCGTCGTTCCAACCGTCGTTAAACTTCAAGCGTCTTTTTATAATGCCGTTTACGTACGGCGTTGAACTGCCGAGAATAAGATGTTTTCTTTATACGGTTGAACTGCCGTTTCATTGTCGTTCTTGATACGACGAACTAAGGCGGAAAGTCAGTTTCAATATTTTGGTTCGGTAATTTGGTCTGAATTTTCAATATTCTCGAGAAAAAAATCAACTTGTTAACCAAGTATAACTTTTCTCCATCAGGTACGTAATGGATATCCTTCTATGACCGACGGCCAGTTATATCACGATAATGTTCACACAGAAAAATTAGCTGCGGAAATGGGAGGATGATACAAATTCGTATCAGCCTCCAGACAGGATGATATGAAGTCATTAGCCTTCAGAGAGGTTGAACTGCCATTTCATTGTCGTTCCTGAAACGAAGAACTAAGGCGAAAAGTCAGTTTCAATATTTTGGTTCAGTACTTAGGAACGAATTTTCAATATTCTCGAAAAAAAATTGAACTTGTTAACCAAGTATAAGTTTTCTCCAACAGGTACGTAATGCATATCCTTGTATGACCGAAGCTCAGTTATATTAGATGATCTTCACACAGAACATTAGCGGTGGGAATGGGAGGATGACAAAGTCGTATCAGCGTCCAGACAGGATGATACGAAGTCATTAAGCCTTCAGAGAGGATGGTATGAAGTCATCAGCCTCCAGAGAGGATTTCTGTTCGACGAAGTTATAACACGAGGTCTACTGAACACACAAGGCCTACTGAATTTCTGGTCTTTACCTGACTCCATGGTATTGACCAAGCATAGTAAGCCAAAATGAACAATTTAGAATCTCAGACCATGGAAACTGAAAGCACTTGATCAAGAAATTATAAACAATACCGATAAGTTGCTTTTTCTCCAGATTTCATATGAACTAATTTTGTGGTATGAAAACAGATTTATCGTGATTTTCAACCATTTTTCACCCGTAAATTAAATCTTGGCTGAAACCATTCGCTCGCCTGAAAGATTAGGCTATGGGACCCATCTGGAGTAGCCTACGTGGTACTTGTACTTAAAACATAGAAGTACTTGGCACAACACTGCCCCGAACGTTCGTCCCACATATTCTTCTCATTCGGATTCTTAAACCGTATGTTTGAGAACCAGAATTGTTTTTCGGAATGATTTTTTTCAACCGTTTGGGGACCAGATAAGCAAAATTACTTGATAAACAATTTATTAGAGTTGTCCTAGACGATGAAACTATAAAAACGGGTGGAAACCACAGAAATAGTGACTCAAAGACTTCGTTCAGAAACTGAAACACGCATGCAACCACTTTCCGTACGATAGTAGCCTCGGCCAAAATTGGGTAAATATGTTATAAGAAGCGACATCAATAAAATGTTATATACATTTTGTAGAGAAAGATACCCTCTTTTGAATTGTATCAAAATTTATAATTTAAAAACTTATCAAAAAGGAAGCAAATGAATTGCAGAAGAGCTCTTACCAAGTATCTGATTTTCTGTCGGGTTCTTTTCTTATTTTTTAGAGTGAGTTGACAGAGGAACGTAACAAGCAGGAAAAAAATGCACCATTACTCTACGGTAATAAGCTTGTATATTCCAACAAAGTTTTCAACGGATATGTCAGCTACAATTCTTCATCAGCGATATTTCTGCCCTTCTTGGCAAGGGTCCTCGTCAGGCTTTCATAACAATAAGCGTGAATTTCAAAATTTTACTACAGTGTGCAATCAGAAGTTGGAGGTTTTTCAATTTTTTTCCGAACATCAAACTCATTGAGAGGTAGGATATTCGGGAACTAGGATAGTTACCCTGAGTTACCCTACTCTTAAGCACCTTCGACAAACCTTCGACCTTCGAAAAAACCTTCGACAAACCATTATTATTTGAGTCTCCAGCTCAAACACGCTTGTGCCACTGGGTTTATGTACAGGCTACTTTTAAATATCCTTCAATACTTTAAACCAATATATTGGTTCAATTTAATGAACTTTTGTCTATCGGAGTATTGGCTACAGACTGGATAGGTTTGTCAATACTTTATTACTTGAAAAGGGTAGGGATCTTACACAAGATGTCATCTGAAACTGGGTAAGAAGGGTTCCTCACTGTATCTTTGTCTCTTCTTAGGGTATTTTCAAATATCGCTTTCACTCGTCAATCTATAACAACATAAGCTTCCAGTATTCATGGAAGTTTATTTCATTATAGATTGATGACTGAAAGCGAGATAGAACATGTCAATCAAAACAGATGAGTTAATGCCATTAGATCATCTGTTTTTGACATTTTGTCATAAAAATACATATCTCCTCTAGGTCGTCTTAAAATTACATACTGAAATATATGTTAAACTAATAACTATCTACAATTTTCTCATCTTACACTACAAAATCTTATACAACTTTGTACTTTTTAAGAAATTACCTAAACAAATCACAGACAGTGGATTTGTTTTTATCTTTCCTTTTTTCTGCTTCTTCTTCAGAATTCTTTTGAACGATCTTTTCAGACTTCTATACAGACGGAGCAGGATTGCCCACAACAGGCTGCATAGGATAGAACCCTGATCTGAGCTGATAGGACATAAAACGAAAATTCAGTTTTATTCTAGTTCTTATTCATTTCATGCTTTCATTCTCTTTGATGTTATTAGTTTTTCCTACTTTCGTCTCAGTTTGATCTCTTATTTTGCATAAGATTAATCATTTCATTAGCTGCCGCCTGCCAGCTTCTAAAATGTGCCACTAAAGTTCGCTCAGTCTTGAGCTATTTTCTGTTGAAGAAGTCTAGTAATGAACAATCGTGTGATTGAAAAGAAGAAATCGAGATAACCATAGCAAGCACTTGTACTGTAGGCTATTATTTTTGTGATTTTGCAAAATAGCATAATAGTTTTCTCTGGTGCACAGAGTTAGGTATAACTTACTTCAGTACTTTAGAGACAGTTTAGTTTTATTGTAAGAGGAAACCGTACAGAATGCACTCTTTACTCTGATATGGAATATGGAAGGCCCACAACAAAGATGGAGCCTTGCCCTTGTTTTGTTTGTCACACTTACAGAGTTACAGTAGTTGTATGCTTATTTGAACAGTTACTTAAATGTGAACAGTGCAGTTTTGTGTCAAATGGTAAAATGAAGATCCAAAATACCTTGTACCTAGGCCTATTCAAGTGTTTTCTGAGTGACCCTTAGCCTAAGGCTTGGGCCTGCCTTAGGCTTACCCTTAATTACCTACTTTGGCTGACAACTGGGACGACAGGAGGGGTATCTAAGCTCAGACAAGATTTCAGATTTCCAGAGAAGTCTTTCCTAAGGTTTACATATTGGATAAATAAACATTGGTTCAGTATTTCTAGTTAAACATATTTTTCTTTCCAAAAAAGATGACTTTGTTCTAAGCTTACGTCCATTGACTTACAATATGATGGAAAAGGTTGAGTTAGCAAAGTGAATAGCCAGAAAATCACTTTTCAAAGTAGCTTCTAAACAAATAAAAGGCACAGAATTTGAATATTTGGACACATGACTTTGAAAGAAGTCATATTGTGCCTCTTGACTGTCAGAAAAGCATGTACCTTTCATTTTAACATTTATGTGGCAACATTCGGGGTAGTGTAAAATCGAGGTCAGGTACAATGCCCTCTTGTATTTAACTTTAGTCACAGCAAGTGGATGAAAATGGCTTAAATGGCAAAGTTCAAAGTCAACAAACTTTCAGATAAGCATACCTGTTCTGTACTTACAGTAGCATAGTACAGCATAAAATATATATTCAGACACTGCACGAGATGGATATGTCAGCTATGATGCATTGGCAGCAGTATTTCGGCCCTTCCCCAAGAAGGGCCTAAATATCACTGCAGAAGCATGATAGCTGACTTTTCTGTCTTATGCATTGTTTGACTATATGTTTCCCAGTCAGTTTTACCCTCAAGGAGTACTTAATGTAACATATGAGGACAGGTGCTCATTGGGGATGTGGCTGGACCACTGTAGGCTACCCTAAAATTGAGGATTCTTGTATGACTGCACGTCTACAACCTGTAAACTGACACAATAGAGGCATTGTGTCACAACTAGCTACTGTTGACTACTAGGGATTCTGTCCTTGGTCAGAAATAGGCAGTAGTTGCTTAGAATCAGCTAATACTTTACATAAGTCAGGAGACCAGAAACAAAAAAAGTAGCAGTGGCTGGCTTAGGCCTACTAGCTGAGGGTTCAGACCCTTGACCAGTTTACTGTGTTAAACTGGTTACTGGTTTGGTATCCTATGCTATACTAAATATTGAGTACTCGCATGGTTTGAGATAGGCTAAACCTGCCCCAACCCACTGAAAAAGAATTAATTGGTTGTTTTAGAATTAAAGGTAAATTGTCAGTATTTTTTTTACTTAGGGTGTCGAGCATTTGGCATAGGGTGAACTGCTGGATATTCCTTCAGCCCAAGCTGACTGCGAATCATATTTCAAGATGCAAAACGGATACGTCAGCTGAAGTGGCTTGAGCCTGAAGAGGACTCTTGCCAAGAAGGGCTGAAATATAGGTCTAATTAAATGTAGCTGACTTATCCATTTTGCATTGTCAAATCTAGGGTGAACTGTATTTGGGTAAGCTATTCCAAAATAAATATATACACAACTTTTGGTGTAGCCTGCTCAAAATCAGTGGTTCATGTCAGACTGTATACCTAAGAAAACTGTTGAAATTTAAATTCCAGTCTAGCAGACACAAGGTTGACAAAGTTATACAAGGACATTAAATCAATGAGACTAACAGTCTAGGCTAAAAATGAGAGTTGTCCCTGTTTTTCCATCTTCTTTCCAGCAGAATTGTCTCTGAGCTTGGTATTCCTGTGGCAGAGGTGTCACGACTGGGGGGGGGGACGCCCTCCCCCCAAAGCCGTCGGCCAGTCTGTATAAAATAATGAGGCCGCTCGAAGCGCCATGATTTTTTGTCAAAACAGTTGATTTTTTTTTATGAAAACAATCGGTTTTTCTGAAAATTGATAGATTTTTTTTCAAAATAGTCGGTTTTTCTGAGAATCAGTGGATTTTTCGGAAAATCAGTCGATTTTGTTCAAAAATGTTATTTTTAAATGGGTAAAAATTACCAGCCAGTCAGTAAATGCCTCGTCCCCCCCCCAAACATTTTGGCTAGTAACGCCTCTGACCTGTGGTAATCAAAAGTTTAATGCATGGTCCAAAATATGATGTTAAAAGACTATACTATTTTTTGCCAGCTTATCCCAACCAAATGCTCTATTTGCTTGGTTTCCTACAGTTGGGTAAGGAGTATTTTACTTCAGTAACTTCAGAGAGCTTTAAATCTGAAAACCTGAGTTTTGCATAAACAGTTTTCTTCCCTTGCAGAAAGGCATAGTATCACCAGTGCCCCCCCCCCCACTGTTTCTTTACCTTGGAAAATACCCTTAAGTTGGAATGAAATGGATTTGTTTACGACTTCTCCTTGCTCGTACTCCTATTGATTGCACTACATGCCTTTTTTACTGAAATTAGTAGGGAGAACCATGAGCCTGGAAGCTAGAGTCTAACTTAGGCTATGTGTGGATGTTCTGATTTGGTATATAGCTGGTATTTGGGTAGGGTGAATTTGGTGTAAATAGACCAGTAACAAAACATGCATTCATTTTCACAGAGGACCTCTAAAAGTAGAAGAGCCTTCTGTTTGTTCTTTCATTTTTACCACTGTTAAGTTATAAACCTGGTCAGACAGCTTCATTTGCATTAAACTTTCAGAGTTGCCTACACTGTAAAAGAAAATCTTGCAGTATTCGCTATTGAGATAAGATTATCCCTAATTCCCATTAATTTTTTTATTTTATCCCAATAGAGATAAGATTAATCCTAGTAGCAAATACTGCATCCTTATTTGGAGAAACTTTTTACAGTGTTGACTCTGCTGTATGGGTACCGATAGGCCCTAGGTTAGGTAGGTAATGGGATAAGTAGGGTAGGTAGAGGTTGCTGTTTGGTTGAAAACTTTAGAAGAGACCTAGACATTGTAGGCATGGCCCAAACAGGGTCCATCCCTAGACTAGGTCCAGATTGGTCAGGTTTAAAATGAATGGTGTTGTGGAATCAGTAGGTGTAAGAATGTCCGTCTAAGGAGGCATGTCTCCAACTGAATTGATGTGAAGAGTCACATTACCCTATAGGCGGTTCAATGTCGAAACTGCATGTAGCACATGAAGATTGTGAAAATGACAACTTTGTTTTAGCTAAACTTAACTACTTTCTATCAGAATTTCTTATTCCACTTGAAATACAATTTTTTTTTGTTTATCTGAAACCATCAAGGTGATGGCCCCTTCTCCTAAATATTGAAGCATACCATGTTTTATGTTTTAGTTGTAACCTGATTAACAGACAGAAACTATCAAAGCTTCTGTGATTACCAGATGGGAGGCAGGAGAGCTGCTGCTTGTAAACCCTCCATTTTCTGTATATTGGTGTAGATACCAATAGTTGGTTAATAATATGACCTCAAATAAACACAGTTCAGATTTCGCATTCTTTTCAGGTGCCTAAGATGGTCTCTGCTGACGAAGAAGAGACACTTGTCATTGTTCCACCTCCCCAAGTGAAACTTCATGAAAGAAGGAGAGGAAGCTTTGACAAAGGGAGAAAGAAAACAGTTCAAAATGAGGGCCTGGTTGTTGTCATTGGCATAAAGGGACATGTCCTTAAAATTCCCAAGGAATTGGTATCATATACAAAAGTGAAGCCCAATCTGTCTTTTTGCGCCAAGATAGGACTGCCTGCTAGCAGTCATAGCTCTGTGACTGCAGATCAGACTCTGGATTGCAATAAAAGTAAAGTCATCGTCAGTTCCGTTGAAAATGGAAATGGAGGTGAAGCAACTGAAAACATGGGAGAGGTTTCAGAAAAAAGTAAATCAACAACACCTTCAAAGAAAAGCAAGAAGAGCAAGAAAATGAAGAAGAAAAAGAAACTTGAATTGGAAACAGAGTGCAGTGACAAGAAAAGATACAGGCATAAATTGAAAAAAGCTAAGGCTCAGAAAGGTGATAAGGTTCAAAAGCATAGAAGAAAAAAAGAAAAGAGCAGTAAAAACAAGGACAAAAATGAGACAGAAAAAACAAAGAAAAAGAAATCAAGCAAAAAGAAAAGAAAGCGGGAGTATTCAGATGATGACGAAGGAGTACCCGAAAAGAAGAAATCAAAGAGGCTCTCAGAGGAAGATTTGGGCCATAAACCAAAGAAGGCAAAAAAAAAGAAAGCTAAGAAAGGACACAAGAAAAGCAAGAGTAGGAGCCGCAGTGCTTCAGTCCCGGGAAACTCTGTTGACAACCTTCCTTTTATTGATGATGAAGCCTCTGGTACAGAAAGCGATTGGGAAGTATCCAAATGTAATGATAGTGGTGATATACTAGCTTCTCACATGCATGACAAAGTTTGTGATAGAAACACTGATAAATCCCCACCTGATTGTTCTGTCTTTAATGGAAATGGGGTCAGTCCTGATGTACAAGTCAGCCTAGTGAATGGCCAAGGTATAGAGTTGAGTTCACCTCACATCATTTGTGAAAATAGTGCAGCTGGCTCTCCAGCATTTGAAAAGAGTGACAGGACAGTTCGTATTGGAAGTTCTGCTTACTCTCAGATTGTTGAAGTTGCAGGTGAGAATCAGCAAAGTTCAGGCTTAGTTTTGCAAGAGAAGAAACTTGAATCTCAGACTTCATCCTCTGGTCCTTTAAGACTGCGGTCCTTTGCTGCAGAAATTTTGGAGAATATTCAAGAATGTTCCAGTGACAAATATGACCCTTTGGAGGCTGATCATGATTTTGAAGTGAAGGATATCTCACAGTCGGTAAACCAGTCGCTGTTTAAACAGGAACTACTGTCGCCAGGTGTCTCTTGTAAGCAGTTGCAAGATGGTAAGTCTTTGCCACCTGTTGATAAACCAGAAGCTGTGCCTGTCATTTTGGAGACAGCAAATGTTTCAAAAAAAGGTATGAGTCTGGATTCAGATATTTCAGAGTCAGTCAGTCAGCCATCTTTAAAACAGGAAGAACAAGGGCTAAGTGTCTCGAGTGTCAACAAGCAGTTGCAAGAAATAAAACCTTTACATCCTGTTGGTCAACCAAAGGTTATGTCAGACATTGCTGAGACAACCAGCAGGTTAATGAGAGGGTTGGATAAGAATGTAACCCAAGAAAAACTAAACACTGATCAAAGCAATGAAGTCAGGGATCCTCAAGGCCCATCCTATAATAGCCCTCTGTTGCAAAAGCCTCAGCAGATTGTCACAAATTGTACAAATGGTTCCTGGATTGATTCAGTTCAAAGAACCATCCCTCTCATTCCAGCGAGAGTGCCACCTTTTCTTGAGGACTTTTCCTGTGATATTGACATAGATGCATTTGAGTTTATCGGTCCTGGTGTTATTGGGCCTATAAATCCCAGGCCGAACCTGGAAGCCAAAGCAGCTGTGACTCGATTTGTCGATGAAAGGATTGAAAAAGCTGCTAGTCCAGCATCTTGGGAGAAAGCTGAAGAAATTGTAGGAAAATCTGTAGCTGTAGAAAAGCCTGATATTTACTCCCCTTCATTTACAAACTCATCATCTGAAGATGAAATGAGCATTGAGTCAGACCTTGATGCATCCTCAGTGCAGATGCCTATTCTGGCTGTTCCTCTGCCAGATGAAATACCATTGCCTGGACTTCTTGATGACCTTCCACCCTTACCACCTGAAAGTTTGTCTTCAGTACCACTGCCAGCCATACCACAAATAATATCACTACCTCCTCAAGCAAGAATATCCCTCCCTCCTCATGCAAGAATATCCCTCCCTCCTCCAAGATCCATAACACCCAGGGCTACTCTGGTAAGGATAAGGCCGCCAGCACCATTGCCTAGGCTACCAGCATTAACAAGGCTTCCTTCTTTTCCTTTGGTGGATTCGTTACCGGATAGAGAGCTATCTTCAGATGCCGGATCTTCATCAGTTGCTGCTGTGGCTGATTGTGAGAAGGAACCTGTTAAAATCAAGTTTGCACTGAAAACTTTGCCATCCCGTGTGAACAAAGTAATTAAATATGTGGTGGTAGAAGAAAGTGAAAGTAAAGAATGTGCAAGTGATAAAGAAAGCTCAGCTTACGGAACTGTTGAGTCCGAAAAACTCGCAAGTTTTTTGGGGTCAGATTCTGTGCCTTCAAGTGACAATAACTGTGAGACACCTGTACAGGATGATCATTGTGCAAATGTTTGTGCAACACCGACCGACGTTTCCTCACATGGCTTGGATATGAATATCATACAGAGTTCTTCCTTTGATTTAAAAGGAAGTCATGATGAGCCTTCGCCTAGTCAAGAGCCAATATCTGGAGCAGAAGCCTTGCCTAAAATGACCAAAAAGACATCTGAGGAATCAACCCAAAATACAGTCAGGAGTAGGCGTTTTCGCTCAAAGTCTCCTCGAAGAAGGTCGAGATCCCCTAGGAGGTCACACTCTCGATCCCCAAGAAGGAGGTCACCGAGGTCGCGTCGATTACTCCCTCGTCGCAGACGATCTCCGACTAGACGATCCCAGTCCCCACGTCGGTCACCACGCCCTGTTTCGCCAAGACGGTCTCCCCAGCGACGATCGCCTCGCCCTGCCTCTCCAAGACGGTCGCCCCCGCGGCGGTCACCACGTCCTGTTTCTCCGAAACGGTCTCCGAGACGGCAGCGATCACCTCCTAGATCCTCGCCTTCAAGGTCTCCAAGGAGGTCACCACGAAGGCGCGTGTCTCCTCGGCCTTCACCACGTCAGCCTTCTCCCAGGAGGTCACCGCCTCACGATTTTTCTGCTCGAAAATCTCCGCGTGATACCCCTTTGCATAAAACATCGCGCTATAGGTCACCGCCTAGGCGCTCTACCAGCAGAGAGCGTTCTGCAAGACCCTCTCCATGTTATAGGCCCCCCCGAAACTCCCCACGCAGAGACTCGCCAAGAATGTTTGCTGATAGCATGCCTACCTGCCCATATAGAGGTCCATCCCCCTCCAATACTATGTACCAGCCAATCCCTACTCACTACCAGATTCCAGTCCTCAACGGCTCTAACTTCACAGAACCAGTCAGTGCTATTCAGACAATCACTAATCATGTGTCGCGGGAAGAGGTGGTTCCAAGGTCGCGAAAGCAAGCAATACATGAGCTGGTGTTGATTCATATAGAACCTTGCGCCATCCCGTTGCCGGATGATGACCATGGTGAGACTGCAGAGCCAAGAGAGAAGGAGGAGAATGAGGAGATGGAGATTTCGTCTATCTCTAGTGGCGATTTCGAGGAAACCCCAGCTAAGCGGATGTCTCTTGACGAACGGTAATTAGCGTTGTCTATCTCTCTTATCAGAATCAGAATCATTTTTATTTGCCCAATATCTTTACACAAGGAAAAAAAAATAACCTGGGAGGTCAACAATTTATGCGCGTCATGAAATACACAAATAAAACACTCAATATATACAATTAATCCACATTTTGTCAAAACTCTTCATTGTCTTCTTTTCCTTCTATTTTCAGGTTGTGATGACGGATGAAATATGGCACGAACGACTTTGTGTAGCGTTGACTTGATTTTGTCGGTGGTGGTTGGAGGAGTGGATCGAGTCCCTTAAGTTTTTCGGCACGCCGTGTTCGATAGTTCGGGCGGGGGGAGAATTCGGGTAGGATGTCACGATGGTGTTCTGATCTAAGACATTTCGTGCCAAATGCCATGGTTAGATCGTGACGTCTCTTCGAAAGTGTTGGGATTTTAAGTTTCTCGACGCTATCCTCGTACGTCACATACGACATTCCGAGGATCATCTTGCATGCTCGTTTTTGTAGGGATTCTAGCCTAGAACTCTGGTTCTGTGTTATCATCGGATGCCAAACTGCGCAGGCGTACTCGGTGGCAGGTCTAATGTATGTTTTATAACATGTTACCATTGTGTCCTTGGGGATGGCGAACCTTCGTAGTTTAGCGAAGAACTTGAGTAGGTATGATGTTTTCGAGACTATTTTTGACACATGTGTCTCCATGCTTAGGTTCTCGTCCAGATGAAGTCCCAGGATCTTGATGGTTTTGCTCGAACTAAGGACATAATCTGTAGCAGGTGCATCTTGTTTCAGGAAGTTAAATCTGATGAGTGTGCTCTTTTCTGAGCTGACAGTCAGTTTCAGTTGCTCAGCCTCCTTGCAAAGAGTCTCAAATGCCTTTCTGACAGGGCATTTATCAGGTACGTCATTTATTGACCGGAGGATGGGAAGGGTCAAATCGTCTGCAAACTTAAGCCTTTCCGTGATCTTTATGATCAAGGAGTTGATTACGATTGTGAAGCAAGAAGGCCCAAGTTTACCGCCTTGAGGGGCTCCACATGTAATCGGAAGAAAATCTGAGATTTCGCCATCCTCCAGCAGCACACATTGGAGTCTCTGGTGAAGGTAGCTGGCGACCAACCTAAGGACAATTTGTCTGGCTCCCATCCTTATTAGTTGTGTTTGCTGTTCTTCCAGATTGGTGTCCAAGAGATGAGAATGCAGCTGCTTTCACCAAAAGGTGGGGGGGGGGAGGGTATTCCCAAAGTATTGTGCCAGTTGGTCAGATTTTCCTTTTTCGCGATCCTGAAACGTAAGTGGAGGGTTACCTATGGCTTCGTAAAAGTTTCCGTCCGTCTGTTAGCATGATACTCTCGAAGGGGTGAGATATTTTGTTCAAACTTAGGTATGGGGATTCTTTGGGTCAAAGTACACGTCAAGTTCATACATGGTCTCTGTTTCATAGATGGGCTCTTTACGGATGGGGAGGGGGTATAAAATTAAGGGCGAAATAAATATTTTTTGAAAGTTGATGAGATCGATTGAAGGGTAAGGCAACATGCTGAATCCGAATCTGAAATTTCTTTATTTCTCTGGACAAGTAGTTCACCCGGAATCCGGCCAAAACCAAAAAATTTGTTGAAAGTGAAAGTTTTATCTCAAGTTGATTAGAGGTTCGATGTACGGGTAATGAGGCATGCTGTTTTTTAACTTATTTTTTTCCGGACAATTAGTTCGCCCGGAAATGGGCCAAAACCGGAAATCTGCGAGGAAATCTTCAAACCCATTAAGGGTTTTAATGGGTTTTAACCCCCCCCCCCCCCCTTAAAAACTCCCGAGATCCCTATCATTTTTGTACATTTTCAAGTGGTTGATTAGCCTACGGATAAATAGCAACATGTTAAGGGGGTTTGGCGAAGATCGGAAATCTACAAGACCCGATTGTCTGGATCACGAAGTCTAATAAATATTCAATTTTTACGATCTCATCGAAATCTTCGGTTTTGTTTAACCTTGGAATTCTACCTTCCGAAAAAGATGAGGTCGTACACAAATCCGTAAGAATTACAGAATTGTTAAGATGTTTAAAAAAACAGGATCAGGAAAATACTCAATTTGTTACTTCATCTTGACTGGTTGGATTATGTTCTGTAGATGGCAGTGCAGCCTACCGCACTTGTGACATAAACAAAGCTGGTCCCACTCAGGCTCGGCACGCTTCATCCTTCCTTCAGCTTGAATTGGCTTTGGGTCCAACTTTGTCATCGGTCCCTTTCTGCCTTTCTTTTCATCTGCCTCTTCTGCGAATGTTAAGTAGCTCCTCTGCCTGAACGACTTTTACGATATCGCCGCACAGTTGCTCGTCTCGTTTTTGGGATCCCAAAACATGAGGGATACCTATGACATCGCAAAAGTTTTCCGTCCGTCCGTCTGTAAGCACGATAACTCTCGAATGGAATGAGATATTTTGATGAAACTTGGTGTGAGGATTCTTTGGGTCATCGGACAGGTCAAGTTCGTAGATGGGCTTTGTAGCCCTACATTTAGGAGTGGGGAGGGGTTTCAAATTAAGGGGCAAACAAAATATTTTGAAACAGCTAATGTGATAGTCGATTATGGGGTAAGAAGACATGCTGAACACGATGATGAAAACCATTTCTCGCCGGAAAAATAGTTCGTTCGAAATCCGGAAAAAAACAGAAAATTTGTTAAAAGTAAAATTTTTATTTGATGTTGATTAGATGTTTGATTTAGGAGTAAGAAGACATGGTGAACACTTGTGTGAAAGTCATTTTCTACCCAGACAACTAGTTCGTCCGGAATCCGGCCAAAACCGGAAAATTTGTTAAAAGTAAAAGTTTTATTTGTAGTTGATTAGAGATCCAGTTTAGGGGTAAGTAGTGATGCTGAATCCGTATATGACAATCATTTCTTACCCGGACATATAGTTCGCTCGGAATTCGGATGGAACCGGAAAATTTGTCATACGTTAAATTTGTATTTGAAGTTGATTGGATGTTCAATATTGGCGAAAGAAGAAACGCTGAGTTAGTTTCTTAGCTTTCTTTTTTCACCGGACAAGTGGTTCCGGAATTCACTCGAAATCGGAAAATTGGCAGAAGTAAGGCAGGAAGTTTTCGTCAAAATAGATACGACTTATAGGGGTAAACACACATGCTGGATACATATCTGAACTTGGTTTTCACAGATGATTAGCTATTTGGCCTTAATCTGTTTCTGAATTTTGAAAAAAAGACGTTCAAGGAGTATGGCGAAGACTGGACCTGGCGAAGACAAGACCCAGTTGTCTACATCAAATCTTGGACTTTTGGGATCCCATCGAAACCTTCGGTCTTGTTCGAACTTGTCGCAGCTGCAATTTGCTGGAGGGAGGGTAGCAGTTTGAGGTGGTGGAAGGTTCTTCGAAATTTTTGAATCACTAAAATGTTTGCCGAGTACTCAAAGAGGATGTGCTGCGCCGTTTCATCCTGTTGATAGGAGAGTCTGCATTTTAGATAGGTCATCAAAGGAAACGTAGTGATGGAAGTTATTGTCACAAATACTTTAAAAATTCCTCGGATTTCAGGTTACTCGTTGAGCTGAACCATACAAACGTCGATCAACATCCCGACCCTTTCTTAAGTGCTAGCGAATGGAATTTCACTCAGTCTTCACAGGAAGGAGGAGAGTTGATCAGAAGATACATGGAGGACCTCGAAAAATACTATGCAAGTCTGGTAAGGAGGTTTTCCAGATTATTCTTTTGCCAAAAGCAGAATCCGCTTTTGTATTTTGACTGATCAGCGTATTTACCGGGTGGCCGGGTTCCGGCTAATCTACCTGTTAACTGTCACACTTGGCACAAGAATGAACATTCTTGTTTTTATCTCACTTCTCTTATCTTTTCGTAAGAGACAAGACTTGAAACCGCAAGAGGTGATACCGTAAATACCCCGGGCATCCTTAAAGGTTTTACCTATAATATTAACGTAACCTACTTTCATAATCACTCCATATGTTTCTAAACCCGGAGACTCGAATTTCGTACTGTACATACTATCCCCTCTAACAAAACCACGCGGATTTTCTCACTTGCAGGGTTTTGCTACCTTCGATGTGTATCACGCTGTCGACGGTTGTCTGCGAGAAGTTTTTTCATTAGAAAAAAGGGTTGTTTAAATTTTGTCCCTGTTTTCGCTATAAGTCAACGGGTCTCTAACACGCTGTCTCGGTTGTCTGCGAGAATTTTTTCCATCAGAAAAACAGTTTATGTAAACTGTTTCCCTGTTTTTGCTATAAGAGAACGGATCACGGAAAAAGCTTAAAACAGCCAAAACCGTAGGTTATTTGCTGAAAGCACAGCCTAGTTTTAAAGTATTCAGATATTTTAAAAATACTGTAAGTTGAATAGTGAATAGTGCGAGGAGTCCTTTAATGAAAGAAAAAAAATGTTTCGGTGCGTGCCTCTTCACTGGAACGAATTACCCTGAAGAAACAGGGAATTGACCGTCACTAAGCCAGTTCAAGAGAGAAATTAACAAAATGTTTACTAGGGGAGATGTGGGTACCCTGGGACATGTTCAAGTGCAAGTCGCATATCCATGGAACCCTTTGGCCAAATTACTTGATTTTGGTGCTGAATTAAGTGGAACTGATTGTGCTTTCTTCCAGATTATTTACCTGATTAGTATTTTTGGTACTGACGATTTTCCTAACCCTCCTCTTCTGTCCCAGAGCACCCTGACCCCCGGTTACTCTGGGACATGCTTAGGGGTACTTGGGACACAGTGCCCTTTTTGACTAAATTTAGTTTTTAACAAACCGGTTGTCAACTTTACAAAAAAATAAAAACATATGACAAAGCCTCTAGCAGTATTTATCCAACAAGATACTGCAAAAGGTTGACATCGAAAGTCAGGGCTTTCACATGACGTTCTGTGGCCCCACTAAGTTCTGGTCTTGGTAGACCTAAGGCGATTTCTTCTATGGGCACAAAGGCTTCATCCCATAGCTCTGGAAATATGAATTTCCAAGTAGGGAGTTTCCGTTTCAGGAAGTTTGCACAATGAAATAAAATGATGATTTAATCCGTAATATCTTTAAATACATAAAAATTGGATATGTCAATACAAATAAAGACACTTCAAGCAATATCAATCAACTCGACAGGTCAATATTAATTATTTGATAACAATAAATAAAGTACATAAATAAACAAAAGTCAGGTCAAAATTACATACCGTATCTCGTATAAAATTTCTAAATAAAACAATCAAGTTCGTAAATAAACTACATAGATAAACAAAAACAAGTAAAAATTGCATACCGCAGCTAGGAACTGTTAAACTGTTTAATAAAGTATGGTACAAAAGACTTTAGGTAACGCTCGGATGAGGGTATTGGAGAAGGAATTAGTTGCTTCTTCTGATTCATTGTGAGATTTTCGGTCATTCTTGTGTTTCGGCAACTTCTTTTTTCGGAGAACTCGGGCACAATGTCACGATGTAATTCGGACGCTAGTATTTTAGTTCCAAATCTCATGGTAAGCATATCCCTCCTTTGTCTTAACGACGTGATCTTTAAGATCTCCAAGTTTTTTCATTTTTTCATTCGCGTGAAGGTACCCTGGGACACAATGGACAAAAGGTGTCCCAGGGTATCCAGGAACACCTGTCCCAGAGTACCCAGGCGGGACACTTTCCAGAAAGATTAATTTTTGTATCATTAGATGTCAACATAGGTAAACTACTGAGCACTGTTTTGTAGCCAAGAAAAAACTACTTCTGACAAAAAAATGATCATTACCTTCCAATGAATTGGTCAAGAGATATTTCATAAAAACCTCAAACACCCGTACAAAATTTCTCACCTAAAATCTCTGATAAAAATATTTGTGGATTTCTTCGGGAAAACACATGAATCTTTACTGATAGATGACGTGTCGTCCGTCATTCAGGCGGAATTTTTCAACAAAGATTTTCTTCACAACAGTACCCTGTCCCATCTCCCCTACTCAGATGTACTCAATTACTACTGAAATGACCCTGCCTGGTTTAAAAAAAAAATTGAAGAGGCTTTGTTGCCTTATTGTTTTGCAATATATTATTGTTATTATTATTATTTTGTAATACAAGCTGTGCTTCCATTTCTTAAATTACCGGTCGTATCTATTATGCCAGTGCAACGTACTTCCGTAATTGCGTTCATCAAAGTACCGCTCAAACTATTTACTCGTCAACTTAAAGTATTCTGAAATATTTGAATACTTAAAAACTAGGCTTTGCGTTCAACAAATAACCGACGGTTTTGGCTGTTTTAAGCCTTTTCCGAGATCCGTTGCCTTATAGCGAAAACAGGGAAACAATTTAAATAACCGGTTTTTCTGATGGAAAAACTTCTCGCAGACAACCGGCGACAGCGTGATACATATCGAAGGTAGCAATACACGGCAAGTTAAAAAAAACAGTGTGGTTTTGTTAGAGGGATTAGAATGTACCGTACGAAATTGGGGTTTCCGGGTTAGAAATATATGAAGCGGTTATGGAAGTAAGTTGCGTTAGTATTACAGGTAGGACAGGTCCTTTAAGCCCTGAGACCCAATTTGATATGTTACATTCTAAGCTCGCTAACGATACCTCACTTATCTTTGCACTTGCCACGATTCACGATGTTCCAATCGCATTATGCTCCTGATAACTGTTCGCGTAGTAATTTGCGTAAAACCGGTTTTTAGTGGATTTTCCTTGGAATAATCCACTATTGCGAGCGCTGTGGCAGCTTTCGGTTTCCGGTTTTCACCGTATGTTGTGGAGTTCATAACTCATGAACCAGTGCAAGTATCAAGTTCAATCCTGGTATACTAGTGGGTATTTGGGTCTATTTGTGCCTTTTGGGGGTCCCAACCCCCACCCCCACCCGGTTCAGGGGCAAATGGGGCCAGATTGCCCAGTGAATTATGTTCATAACGTGACTAGAACTGGACACAGGACGATGAAATTCCTTGTACATGTAGATCCTGGGGCTGGGAAATTGCTTTTAAAGTTGCACCACCCCCACCCCCACGTCCATGGGCAACTGGGACCAGATTGCCCAGGAGTAAAGTTTGTTACCCTTGACAGGAATCAACAGGTATCAAGTTCACACTTGTTGTAATAGTGGGGTATTGGGGTCTAGTTGTGCCTTTTGGTGTCCCACCCCCCACCCCGACCCGGTTCAGGGGCAAATGTGCCCAGATTGACCAGTGAATAAAGCTCATAACTTGACCAGAACTGGACATAGGACGATGAAATTCCTTGGACGTGTAGATCCTAGGGCTGGGAAATCACTTTTAAAGTTGCACCTCCCTCACCCGCCCCGTTCATGGGCAACTGGGCCTGGATTGCCCTGGAGTAAAGTTAGTTAACCTTGCCAGGAATCAACAGGTATCAGGTTGAAACTTGGTAGATTTTCAGCATTGTGGTCTCTTTTTACTTTTTTCGGGTCCCAGACCCCGCCCCCACTTGGTTCAGGGGCAATTGGGCCTAGATTGCCCATTTTTTAATGTTTTAATTAGACAATAACTGGAGATAAGTCGACGAAATTCCTTTGTGCTTTTGGTTCATAGGGACCTGGGAGAGTTGAACCACCCCCACCCTCCCCGTTCATGGGCAAGTGGGCCCAAAATTGCCCATGAAAAAAGTTTTTGACCCGTTACTGGAATCAAACTCTAATCTGTATACTTGGGAAAAAAAGAGGTGTCAGTACGCATTTCGATGCCCCCCCCCCCTTCCGTTCATGGGCAGCTGGTCCCAGATTTCCCATGAGCTGTTCATCTATGACAGGTCTCAAGTCCAACTCATGTATATCTGGGGAGATATGTCTATGGATGAGGATTTGGTGTAATATCAACAAATAAGACGACGCGACGTACCTTAATCTGTAATACAGAGTTGGAAAGCTGGACTGTTTTGTCATATGATCGATGATATGCCGTTCTTAATGTAGTGTGACAAAGGTGGCATTAGTCTGCTACGAATTGGTTTAATGCAATTGTTATTACCCTGCTAATGGAAAAGGTATAATGGGTGGGACTGGCAGGCACACCATTCAGTGGTGTGCCAAAGGGGGGGGTTCCAAAACGTTAGCACCTACGAGTTCGTAAAGTTTGTCTGTCCGTCTGTTACGATGATAACTCTCAAAGGGGTTGTAATATTTTGTTGAAATTTGGTATGAGGATGCATCGAATCAAAGTAGGGGGAATACAGTTTCACGAATGGCTGATGGGAGCAGATGCCCTAAATTTACTGTTTCTGTGCCCGAACGAAATCTGACAACTCTGGGTGGAATGTAGGCGGCACAGTAACTTTGTGATACTCTTCAAACACCAAACGGGTTCATGGGGCCCCAGAAAGTGCTCGGATTCGACTGAAATTTGCCCAAGATGTCCAATTTATCCGGGTCCGAGAACAGAGTTGCAAGGAGGTCTCGGAAATATTGTAATACCAGTAGGGGCCGAACGGATAGAGTGATTGGGATAAAACTTGAAAGGTAAAAAATTCATGGGACCTAGACATGTAGTTTGAGGTCCAAACCGGATCTGACGTCCATGGTAGGTCCCTTAGGCCCACTGGAAATTTTTCGGAAATGCTCCGGTTCGAGTGATGCTTGATGGATGGTAGACAGATGCCCTAAATTTGCTGTTTCTGTGCCCGAACGAAATCTGACAACTCTGGGTGGAATGTAGGCGGCACAGTAACTTTGTGATACTCTTCAAAAACCAAACGGGTTCATGGGTCCCCAGAAAGTGCTCGGATTCGACTGAAATTTGCCCAAGATGTCCAGTTTATCCGGGTCCGAGAACAGAGTTGCACGGAGGTCTCGGAAATATTATAATACCAGTAGGGGCCGAACGGATAGAGTGATTGGGATAAAACTTGAAAGGTAAAAAATTCATGGGACCTAGACATGCAGTTTGAGGTCCAAACCGGATCTGACGTCCATGGTAGGTCCCTTAGGCCCACTGGAAATTTTTCGGAAATGCTCCGGTTCGAGTGATGCTTGATGGATGGTAGACAGATGCCAAATATGCCATTAATGTGTCCAAACTTCTTCTTGCCATGGTGGTAGTTCTGTGGGGGAATTACAGGTGGGTCCTGGACATTATCTTAAACGCTTAGGGACCAAATTGGTTGAGCGATTGAGATAAACTTGACGATCCTGGGCCGATCCAACCTCGGTGGGCCGAGGTGGTGGGGGTATCAATGACGGGAATTTGAAACTCATAAGTCACTGAATAAAGTGGACTATTTCCCGAATTGACTGTACCATCTACAGCCAGATCAACCCAAAAGAGCAGTTTATGGGTGGGAACAGAGAAATCATCCAAGAACAAACCAAGCAAAACAGGTTTGCCGGTGTGGTTGGTTTTCAGTCAAGGAACAGAAAGGAACGAAGAAGTGTTTTAACCGACGAGAATATTCCAGTCATAACATCAACAAGTCTTCGCACTGACGAACAGTTCAAAGTTACTGAGATTAACGACACGATTCTTATCCATTCAAGATGTAAACAGAAAGAAAAAGAGACTTCCTTTCGACCGACAAGATGGTCACCGTAGCCTATCGAAAAAATAAAACCAACCGATATCGGGATCTCGATCAGATCATCGGCTTGACTTCCCGACAAGGCTTTTGTCGGCATCATCTCCTCACCGACAAAAAATCGTGATTTTCAGAAAACAAGCTTCCTGATTACCGACAAAGCTTCTGTGCGGTATCAGAAACGGTAGATTATTTAGATTATATATGGGTTTATTGGAAAAAAAATACTAAGAACTACAAAACCCTCTAGAAGTTTACACTTGTTAAGAGGTTTAACAAACCCCCTTTGAGAAATTAACCTACATAACACTATAGTAAAGAAAGAAATAAGAAAAAGAGAGAGAAGAGAAAAGAAAAAAATAAACAAAACACTTACTCGGTTCCTGGTCAAACACCCAACAAACAAAAAATATTGATATATATATATATTGATATCCTATTTCGGTAACATGTTTTGCTATGATATATATATCGTTTTGCCGAAATTTAAGAAGAAATTAGTTGCGTTTTTGTAGATACCATGGTATCTGATACCACGGTCTGAAGTCGTTTTTGCAGTTATCGTTGTATCTGATACCACGGTCAAAAGGTGTTTTTGCAATTGAAAGTGTTTTATCAGAGCTCTTGCCGTTACTAAAAAAGGAGCCCGCGCACCGTCTCAGCACCGACAAACGCTACCGATTTTCCCAACAGGAAGTTTCCTGGCTTACCGACAGAGCTTTTATCGGTATTAGAAACTGAATGCTAAAGCGTGCTGTACCGAATAACGCTACCGATTTTTCCTGTTTTACCTACAGAGTTTTTGTCGGGGATTAGAAACGGAAGGCTAAAGCGCGCCATACCAGCAACCGCTGCCTATTTCCCAACTGGAATTGTTCTGTTTTACCGACAGAGCTTTTGTTGGTATCAGATACGGAATGCTAAAGCGTGCCGTACTGACAAACGCTGCCTATTTCCCAACGGGAAGCTTCCTGTTTTACCGACAGAGCTTTTATCGGTATCAGAAACGGAAGGATAAAAAGTGTTTGTCGGTGCTTCGCACCAACAAACACTGCCGATTTACCGACAGGATTTTTCGTAGGGTGGTAGCTGCCCCCCCCCCCCCTAGTTTCGCCACTGGTTCTAAAGCTGTTTGTATATAAATGTAATAAACATTTTACTTTTACACTCCACTTCTGAGCGCTAGCGCACTTGTTTTTCTTTGGCCGAGTTTTTGATAGAATTCAATGGACTGGGGAAAAAACTTGAAAGGGCCAAAGCCGTGGACAATTTGTTAAAAGCAGAGGCTAGTTTAACAGTATTCAAATAGCTTTAAATATCGGAACATAAACAGTAAATAGTGCGAGGTGTGCTTTAGTTGCAGACAATGAATTGATCGACCTTCTTTTGTTTTATTTGCTAAGAAATTGAAACTCCGTAGCCGAAAGGTGAACGGATTGCTACAAGTTCAGCTGCACAGGACTGAAATAGGCCTAATTTTGGCTTAGGACATATAACGGACGGGGTTTCTTCTGATGTTATAAGCCGTTATTCTTGATTTAATAGGTAGGGTTCTTGAGGCTTCTGATCGAACACACTGTCCTTTATTCCCAGAGAGTTAACGGGACACAGCTCTGTATTGGCAGAAGTATAACGTAACACCAAGAACAAATAATCAGATAGAACTTATGTCTTTAGTCGCATGCAGCGACTATAAAAACCCCGACAAAATTGACTCTAGCTTTGAGCTTATGTTGATACCCGTAAACTCCTCTTCCGTTTTCACCGTTGCTTATCGCACAAGAAATATTGAAGAAGGCTAGCAGGAGGCGTACTCGTGCGCCGACCCGCTCTGGTGCGCGTCCATAGAACCAATCAGCTTCGACTGCTAGGTTTCCTCTTCAGCGACATAGCTATTCGTTTAGGTAACGAAACGTGACTCAGCATGTTTGTATGACCGAGATAGGGAGACAGCAGTTCTATCTCGTTATTTGTTCTTGGTAACACCAAATGCAAATTGTAAAACGACGACTCAAGACCCCCATCCGGAAACCCTGATTTTCCAGCTGTAACCCACAATTGTAAAGGCTCTAAGGAAACATAGACAGATTAATGGGACAGGGCAGTTAGAGTCCAGCGTGAGAACCGTCTGTTTAACCCTGTATCTTTTCCCCAGTGTTGGAGTATTTAATAACCGAGGAAGACTATCTGCTCTGAGCTTTTCAGTTCTTATCTGATTCATTCATCTTCTAGAGAGATTACGGCGACTGCGCTGATCACGCGCCCCCAGCAACTCTTGTACGGGTGGGAAACACACTGAGGGTAATACCATATCAGCCAGTCAGTGCTTCTAGTCAGGTAGGTTTGTCATCACTCCGTGTCCGAGAGGGGGAACCAACGAACAGACGCCGGTCTTTTTTCTAGTGGGTAGTGTTGGGCGATATTTGGATTTTTCGATATTCGATATATTGATATCCTATTTCGGTAACATATTTCGCTATGAAATATGTCTCGTTTGCCGAAATTTAAGAAGAAATTAGTTGCGTTTTTGTAGATACCATGGTATCTGATACCACGGTCGGAAGTCGTTTTTGCAGTTATCGTTGTATCTGATACCATGGTAAAAAGGCATTTTTACAGTTATCGTGGTATCTGATATTCAGATACCTCAGGTAACTGATTGTATTATCTGAAAAAGCCATCTCACTTTCGTAATTTATTTGTCGAATTGGTGGGAAAGAAGTTTGACTGAATGTCAGTTTTTCTTTTGGGATGACTTCGAAAAGTGCAGTTTCAGCAATTGTCGTTTTGCAGAGCAACCGTATATCGTAACTGCAAAAGCGACTAACTGCAGATCCAGTTACCGTGGTAACAGATACCATGATATCTGCAAAAACGCAACTACTGTTGTAGAAAAGCATCTTGCATCAACTCAAGCTTCGAATAAATAAAACCTGAATTACGAAAACCATATTGCTCTGACTTTGGGTATGGAAATGCAATTTACGTTGGAGTATTTGTAATGATTATAAATTTACAAATATCGTTTTCGACATCGATATTTACGATTCGATATGTGGTCCTATATATCGATATCGAATATCGCCCAACACTAATGGTGGGCACCCAGACATCCTCCGAACCAGGTTCATGCTTGCATGGATGTTTGCATGGCCCCTTCAGTAGGTGACACAGATCGTGCTCGTCCCAGTTTTCTCCATATCCTACTAATAGTCTATGAGCGTGTTCCACCCTTCTAACAATAGTTACTATTAGTTACTATTTCCGTTCCATCCTCACGGAAAGTTACTACGCTGACCGTTCCAACCTTGTCACAATAGTAACTAATAGTTACTATTTGCTTACCATGCTCGGGAGCGTAGTAAGCGTAGTAACTACGCATCTCTGTAACGTGATTGGTCGGATTCGCCCGTGGCGTGAGATCCTGCTGGAAAATAAAATAATCGTTCCAGCCTTGACGGCAAAAATCCAGAATTCGTGACGTCATGCGTAGTAACTACGGTAAGTAGTATGGAACACGCTCTATATGACTAAGTCCAAAACGCGCCAGTGATCCTCAGGTAGAACGAGAAAACGTCTCACTAACGACTCAAACTCGACAACTCAAATCCTGTGTCAAACAATCACGCGATCTTCGGAAGCAGCTGTGATACCCGAGGTGATACCGCTTCTGGCTCTTCCGCTAGGAACCCGGCGATTTTGCATCGGCAGGGAGAGTTAGTCATCAAGAGGATTCTTCTGCCCAGTTTTACGTAGTCTCATCCCATCATTTATTTCTGGCCATGTCTTGTAAGTGTATTAGTTAATTTGTTTCGGGTCTGTATATGTCGGAAACATTGTATCCCACTTCTAGCTGTAGGCTATTTGGATAATAAACTTTATTGATTGGTGTGACGTCTTTCCGGCGGATGCGAGTCTAAGATATTGTTTGGCAGTCTGGATTCGTCCATTCGGAAGAATCGTAGCTCTCAGCATTCATATTTAATCTGCTGTAGAAATGGAGTTTGAAGGATGAACGACCGATAGCGATTAGACGCTGGACCATTGGTATTGTAGCACTTTCCCAAGAAGAGCTTTTCCCTGTAGAGTTCTAGTTTGCGAGCTTTCTTCAGTCGTAGGAAGTTATGATCTTCCGCGGAAGATGGTTTTCTTTTTAACCGGCTTGTCCGACGCGTCGACGAGGTTTCTGATGTTTGGACGATGACAGAACAACACGTTATTTACCAAAGCCTGTTAAAAACAAGAGCTACTAGCTCATGTGGCACTTGTTACGACTAGGCGGTACAAGAAAGTAGATGAGAACGTCACAAAATACACCCGCCATCCAAAAATACGGTTCGGAAATACAAATAGGATATTTAGTTTCACTCGATTCTGAGCAGTTCCGGCATCGTCTCTGATTATCCATAGCAAATGAGCATGACTAATCAAACTCCAAGTTTCAGGCCAATAAATCCACTCGTTTGATCCGTAGACGTGCTACACGGTTTCCGATACTCCTTCCATTTCCCTCTACCGTGGCCGAATCTGGTTCGGACCAAAAAATGGATCATCTAAAGCATCTTCTTTTATACCATCTATCAAGTTTCACTCGAATCTGAGTATTTTTGGAAAATTCTGGTACCCCCCACCACCACCAACGTTGTCGGATCCGGTTCGGACCCTAAAATATGTCATCTCGGATCTACGCTCGCTCTACATTCCAAGTTTCATTTAAATTGATGCACTCATTTGACCCCTATGCGAGCTTCAAAGTTTCCGGCAATCTCCCTCCATCTCCCCCCACTGTGGCGAAAGAGGACTTGGAAACATAAACGTCGTATCTCTTAATCCACTCTTCCCGTCCATCAAGTCTTACTGAAATCGGAGCATAGCCTATCGGCAAATTTCCGGTACCCCCCCCCCCCGCCCCCCTACCTTGGCCGAATCCGGCCCGGACGCCAAATAACAAATCTTGGCCGCATAAGCTCGGCACTGTCGAACTTGCATCTCGTTTGGTCCATCTGTTGTTTTTTTTTCATGCCGAACCCCCCCCCCCCTCCCAATTCCCCCAACTGTTGTCGCATATAGTTTGAACACATGTTTTACATGTCTATGTCATCGATTCCTATCACCCATTAAGTTTCACTCGAATCAGACCACTCGTTCCCAGTTTGCAGAAGTCAGTTTCCCTTCCCTCGCTCCACTAGTTTTCGGGGGTATGTTGTGTTAGGTTCTTAAGTCAATTAAATTGGGTCTCTAATATGCCTGCAAAGTTTCGTTGTCTTAGTACACCTGGAACGATTCTAACTCGTGACTACCGGAATTCCTGGAAACCCCCTCCATCTCCCCCCACAGAGCCTCGAAACCATTGACTCCGTCAATCTCGTATCTAGGCCTTATGATTGTTCTATCCATTAAGTTCCGTCCCAACCCCTCTGCTTTAAGCGTTTCCTGCGTTTTCCGACCCCTCCTCCCCCGACAGGTATCGGACCGGGCCCAGACTTGATATTTAACATCTGAGGCAATAGGTCTTTCCACCCTACAAGTTTCATTCAAATCCGATCACCCGTTCAAAAGTTATGCATGCCACTAGATTCCGGACTCCCCATCTTTCCACTCGCACCACGATAGTCGGATCGGAGAAACGACTACTCTCAAGTCAATCTGTTCGGATCCCTGACATATCTGCCAAGTTTCGTCGTCCTAGCACGTCATGAAATATGCCGAACTCGCGGGATCACTCGAAATCCGACCCCCCCCCCCCCCCAGCTCCCCCACAGTGTCCGGATCCGGTCCGGTTATGTCAGTGATGTATCTAGGACTTGTTCTTGTTCTTCCCACCAAGTTGCATCCCGATCCCTCCACTCTAATTGTTTCTCAAGATTTCCGGTTCCCTCCTCCAACTCCCCCCGGTGTCATCGGATCCGGCCCGGATCACCCGTTCGCAGGTTAAAAATACCTCAGTTTTTTATATAGATGGCAGTTTACACAAGGGACTTGTACGGTGACCAATAAACCATAAACAGTTTTTCGAATATAATTTAGAAGTCTAGGACTCCATCAGAGGGTCCTGGGTTCAAATCCCGGCTCAAGGGCATTTTTGTCTATCAGTTCACTACTTATAAAATGTCTCAATTTTTGGCTTCCCCCTCCCTCCAGCCCCCCCCCCCCCCCCCCCCCCCCAGATGGTCGGATCGGGGAAGTAACTCGAACTCGAGGGATCACTAGAAATTCGCCCCCCCCCCCCCCCCCCCAAACTCCCCCAAAGTGACCAGATCCGTTCCTGTTATGTCAGTCTCGTATCGAGGACTTGTGCTTGTTCTTTCCACCAAGTTTCATCCGGATCTCTCCACTCTAAGCGTTTTCCCAAGATTTCCGGCTTCCCCTCCAAACCCCCCCCCCCCTCCCCCTCCCATGTCATCGGGTCCGGTCTGGATTTAAATGGAACGTCTTAGACACGAGGTCCTTCCATATACCAAGTCCGATCCGATCACCCGTTCGTAAGCTAAAAATATCTAATTTTTCCGGATTCCCCTTCCCTCCACTCCCCTACAGATGGTCGGATCGGGAAGCGACTATTTCTAATTTAATCTGGTCCGGTCCCTGATACGGCTGCCAAGTTTCATCGTCCTAGCTTATCTGGAAGTGCCCGAACTAGTAAAACTGGGACCGATAGACCAACTGACGGACAGAAATTACAATCGCTATATGGCACTTCGGCAAGTGCCATTAAAAAAGAGCGAGCGTTTACTACAGAGGTTAGAAGAGATGCGCTATTGACCCAAATCCTGGGGTCTAATCGGGGGAAGCCCCAGAATGTGTTCAAGATTTATGTTGAACTAAACAGAAATTCGTAGAAGAAAACGAATGCGCTAGATTTAGTAGGAAAGCTTGCCTCGCGAGTTCATTCCTGTATACTTTTCAGGTTAATGGAGTGACCAGTTGCAAAACGCCAGCCAAATCAGCCTTGTCAGGAATAAGGTAAAACAGTTCGTCCTTATGTCTTAAATTGGAGTTTAATTCCTACGTTTACTCCCTTCCCAATTTTTCGAATCTGACGAGTCCGTGCTTTTCTTGACTCTGTCTCTCTTTGCAGTGTCAGCGGCTCTGGTTCATCAAAACGTGTTATGTTTGCTGACAACGTCCGGCCAGGAGATGGAACTTCGCCGTCTTGCGGTGAAGAAATGTCGTCGCCACCTCCACCGAAGAAAAGAAGAAAACGGAGGAAAAAGACGCCGTCGCCTCCGGTAAGCTCGTCGGTGATAATCATATTTCCAGTTGTCGTTATGTCATTTGAAGGAGCAAAGCTGTCGATACAAAACAGAGCCAAAGGTTTCGATGGGATGCCAAACAGTTAATATTTGACCCTGACAATTTGGTCTTGTAGATATCAAGTCTTCGCCAGACTCCTTGAATATTTTTACTACTAAGATATAAATACAGGCCAATGGCTAATCGTCTGAGAAAACCAAGTTCACATGTAGATTCAGCATTTGTATATAAATTGGTCAAAACTTCCTGCTTTACTTCTGCCAAATTTCCGGTTTCGGCCAGTTTCCGGGCGAACTATACTTTTTCGGCAAAAGCTAAAGCTCAAAAACGAATTCAGTGTATCTCCCTACCCGTATACCGAATATCTAATCAACTTTAGATAAAGCTTTAAGTATTCAGTTTTGGGCCAGATTCCGGTAGAACTATTTGTATGACGAGAAAATAATTTTCATATATGGATTCAGCCTGCCTCCTTACCACTACATCGTGCCTCTAAACAACTTTAGTTCAAACTTTTACTCATAACAAATTTTCCGGTTTCAGCCGGATTCCGGGTGAACTGTATGTCCGGCGAGAAAATGATTTTCGTATTCGTGTTCAGCATGTCTTCTTACTCTTAAATCAACTATCTTATTATCTGTTAAACAGTATTTTCTTCGGCCCTTAATATGAACCCCCTCCCCCACCCCTAAATGTAGGGCTACATATCCCATCTATGAACTCGACCTGTCCGTTGACCCAAAGAATCCTTACACCAAGTTTCATCAAAATATCTCATTCCCTTCGACAGTTATCGCGCTCACAGACGGACAACTTTTACGGAGTCATAGTTATCCCTCCACTTACGTTTTCGGATCCAAAAAGAATAAAATAAATCGAAGTTAGCAGGTTGGAGTCCTGACTAAGGAGCAGTCTTTATATCTCAGTTCACCAAACATTCAAACCTGCCTTTTTTAGAATAGTAGCATGATTATCCATGATTATAGTCTTAAAGATAGTTTAATTAATTGATAATTCGTTTAATTCCTTCCATGTTATCTTTTTACAAATATACTGGTGGATAGTCATACATTGTCTCATACGTATGGTTATGTAAACGTCATCTAACAGTGAACGATCGCCAAAAAAACAAGACCAAAGGTTTCGATGGGATCCCAAAAATTCAATATCTGATCCAGACAAACTGGGTCTTGTCTTAGCCAGATCCAGTCATCGCCAGACTTCTTGAACATTTTTACAATTAAAATTCAGAAACAGATTAAGTCCAAATAGCTAATCATCTGAGAAAACCAAGTTCAGATATGGACTCAGCATGTGTGTTTACCTCTATAAGTCATATCTGTTTTGACGAAAACTTCCTGCCACTTCTGCCAATTTCCCGGTTTCGGCCGAACTCCAGAACTACTTGTCCGGCGAAAAAAGAAAGCTCAAAGACGAAATCAGGGTATCTTCTTTCCCCAGTAATGAACATCTAATCAACTTCAAATAGAAATTTACCTTATAACAAATTTTCCGATTCCAGCCGGATTCCGGTCGAACTATATGTCCGGGTAAAATACGATTGTCATACAGGGACTCAGCATCTCTTCTTACCCCTATATCGGTTATCTAATCAACTATAGAAATAAAACTTTAAATTCTAACAATTTTCCGGTTTTGGACGGATTCCGCGCGAACTACATGTCCGGGTAGAAAATTGTTTTCACATAAGTCTTCAGCATGTCTTCTTGCCCTAAATCGAGCATCTAACCAACTCCAAATAGAACTTTCAGGTATAAAAAACTTTCCGGTTCGGGCCGGATTCCGGGCGAACTAATTGTCCGTCGAGAAAATGGTTTTCACCATCGTCTTCAGCATGTCTTCCTACCCCTAATTCGAACAACTTCAAACCAGGTAGCAGTTGAGTCAATATCAGCTATCCTATCAGCAAAATATTCACAATGAGATTAAAGCGTGAATGGAAAAAAAACATGTTTGCCAAGCAGTAAAAAACGCCTGGTTTGGGTTTTAGTTTCTGGGATCCCAAAACGTTAGTGGAGGGATACCTATGACATCGCCAAAGTTGTCCTTTGTTTTTCCGTCTGTAAGCACGATAACTCTCGAAGGGAATGAGATATTTTGATGAAACTTGGTGTGAGGATTCGTTAGGTCGTCGGACCAGTCGAACTCGTAGATAGGCCTTGCAGCCCTACATTTAGGGGTGGGGGAGGGGGTTCAAATTAAGGGGCCAACAAAAATATTTTGAAACAGCTAATGTGATAGTCGATTATAGAGTAAGAAGACATGCTGAACACGGTGGTGAAAACCATTTTGTCATCGAACAAGTAGTTCGCGCGGAATCCGGTCAAAACCGGAAAGTTTGTTAAAAGTAAAAGTTTTATTTTTAAGTTTATTAGATGTTCGATTTAGGGGTAGGAAGACATGCTGAAGACGATGGTGAAAACCATTTTCTCGACGGACAAGTAGTTCGCCCGGAATCCGGCCCAAACCGGAAAATTTGTTAAAAGTAAAAGTTTTATTTTAAGTTGATTAGATGTTCGATTTAGGGGTAGGAAGACACGCTGAACACGGTGGTGAAAACCATTTTCTCGATGGACAAGTAGTTCGCCCGGAATCCGGCCCAAACCGGAAAGTTTGTTAAAATTAAAAGTCTTAGTTGAAGTTGATTAGCTGTTCGATTTAAGGCAAGAAGACATGCTGAACACTTATGTGAAAACAATTTTCTATCCGGACATGTAGTTCGCCCGGAATCCGGCCAAAACCGGAAAATGGTAGAAGTTAAAGTTTTATTTCTAGTTGATTAGATAACCGATTTAAGGGTAAGAAGAGATGCTGAATCCGTGTGTGACAATCATATTTTACCCGGACATATAGTTCGACCGGAATCCGGCTGGAGTCGGAAATTTTGTTATAAGTTAAACTTTTATTTGAAGTTGATTAAATGTTCATTATTGGGGAAATAAGATACCCTGAGTTCATTTTTGAGCTTTCTTTTTTCGCCGGACAATTAGTTCTGGAGTTCGGCCGAAACCGGGAAATTGGCAGAAGTGGCAGGAAGTTTTCAGGCTTACAGACGGACGGACAGACGGACAACTTTTGCGATGTCATAGGATCCCTCCACTTACGTTTTGGGATCCCAAAAACAGCTTACTTCCTGGTTTTAAACTGTTTTAAACTAGTGTGCTAACTAGCCCAGTGTGCTTTTCTGGACACACCACAGCCTACAGCTACAAAAAGTTCTGGACCCACTATACAAAAAAATTCCCCGAATACAGAGAGTTGACAAGGAAACAGCAGTCATCACAATACTTACATTTAACTTTGAAAAATTCATTTTCGTAATCCAGAATTTCTAGATACTCAGCATCTTCCATTTCTGAAAGGAACCGCAGGCTAAGGCCAAGGAACAACTGCATAAAGAAGGCCTTTGGCCGTGGCCTGTGGATTTCGTTCTTTGGCCGTTGGACTGAGGAGTAGAAAAGCCTTATAAGCAGACAGGCTACAGGGAAAGGTTTGCCAAAACACCTAATAAGCACGGCTGCTACTCACTGGCATGCTAAACGCAGCTAGTATTTGTGTGTTTGCAGGTACCATGGTATCTGATACCACGGTCTAAAGTCGTTTTTGCAGTTGTCATGGTATCTGATACTACGGTCAAAAGGTGTTTTTGCAGTTATCGTGGTGTCTGACCAGTTATCGTGGTATCTGATATTCAGATACCACGGTCCAACCGTCATCTCACTTTCTCACTTTCATCGAGTATTGTCAAATTGGTGGAAAAGAAGTTTGGCACTTAGTGATGTGAATGAGTATCAGTTTTTCTTTTGGGATCACTTCGAAAAGCGTAATTTCGGCAATTGTCGTTTTTGCAGAGCAACCGTGTATCAGATACCACGATAACTGCAAAAACAACTAATTGCAGATCCAGTTACCGTCGTAACAGATACCATGGTATCTGCAAAAACACAACTAATATCAGAGGGAGGAACTCGTCTATATGGCGGTTTCGGGAAGTGTTGCTTTTAAGCTGTGTGAAAAAAAAGAGGAAATTGGCGTCACTATGGAAGTTGCAGAATTTCGGAGGGAAGGGGGAAATTCGCATCCGACTGCAAAAATCGGATTGTGCGTGCACGTACCATTAAGTAAGTAGGTAATTTATTTATAAGCCGCCATTTTGAAAATGCGGAGTAAATGAATAAATAAAACACAAACACACACAGAAAAAGACACTGAATTCTCAATCTTCGTCTAGGAAGCAGTGGCATTAAGCTAGGTCTCCACAGATTCCGGTGCCAACTCGCGATTCGAATCGGTATTCTGATGCTTTGATCCTGACAACGCTGTTCGAAAACTCCGTCACCAGTAGCTCGTTTGCAATAGTTTCATTTCTACCATCTTCAACTTACACTTCTTCGTCTTTTTCTTTGTCTTCGTCTTACACTTACTTTATTAAAAATTAGACATTGTGTGACATGAGTGTTAAGGTGAGGTACAGTTTGTACATGGATGAAGGTGGTTATAGAAATCTCTTCTTTCCAAATCCTGTGATGCCAAATTCCGAGAGCGTCCGATCTACGTAGTGTGTCTGGAACGAAGGCGAACGAATAAATCTGTCCAAGTTCCCGATGTGATTGCGGATTCCGCATTCAGTTAGCAAATTCTTTGAACCGAGCCTAACCCGTAATAATCCATTTAACGCTGGCTATAGAAACTCGCTAGTAACGACGAGTCACTCGCTAGTAACGAGCGAGAACAGTCATAATTGTTATTCGCCGGTATTGGTGAGTAGCTCGCTGTTTTTGGGATCCCAAAACGTAAGTGGAGGGATACCTATGACATCGCAAAAGTTGTCCGTCTGTCCGTCCGTCTGTAAGCACGATAACTCTCGAAGGGAATGAGATATTTTGATGAAACTTGGTTTGAGGGTTCGTTGGGTCGTCGGACCAGTCAAGTTCGTAGATGGGCTTTGTAGCTCTACATTTAGGGGTGGGGGAGGGGATTCAAATTAAGGGACAAACAAAATATTTTGAAACAGCTAATGTGATAGTCGATTATGGGGTAAGAAGACATGCTGAACACGATGGTGAAAACCATTTTATCATCGGACAAGTAGTTCGCCCGGAATCCGGCCAAAACCGGAAAGTTTGTTGAAAGTAAAAGTTTTATTTGAAGTTGATTAGATGTTCGATTTAGGGGTAGGAAGACATGCTGAAGACGATGGTGAAAATTATTTTCTCGACGGACAAGTATTTCGCCCGGAATCCGGCCCAAACCGGAAAGTTTGTTGAAAGTAAAAGTTTTATTTGAAATTGATTAGATGTTCGATTTAGGGGTAGGAAGACATGCTGAAGACGATGGTGAAAACTATTTTCTCGATGGACAAGTATTTCGCCCGGAATCCGGCCCAAACCGGAAAGTTTGTTGAAAGTCAAAGTTTTATTTGAAGTTGATTAAATGTTCGATTTAGAAGTAGGAAGACATGCTGAAGACGATGGTGAAAACTATTTTCTCGACGGACAAGTATTTCGACCGGAATCCGGCCCAAACCGGAAAGTTTGTCAAAATTAAAAGTTTTATTTGGAGTTGATTAGATGTTCGATTTAGGGCAAGAAGACATGCTGAACACTTATGTGAAAACAAGTTTCTACCCGGACATGTAGTTCGTCCGGAATCCGGCCAAACCGGAAAACTGTTGGAAGTAAAAATTTTATATCTAGTTGATTAGATAAGCGATTTAGGGGTAGGAAGAGATGCTGAGTCCCTGTGTGATAACCGTATTTTACCCGGACATATAGTTCGACCGGAATCCGGCTGGAATCGGAAAATTTGTTATAAGTTAAATTTCTATTTGGAGTTGATTAGATGCTCATTACTGGGGAAAGAAGATACCCTGATTTCGTCTTTGAGCTTTCGTTTTTCGCCAGACAAGTAGTTCTGGAGTTCGGCCGGAACCTGGAAATTGGCAGAAGTGGCAGGAAGTTTTCGTCAAAACAGATATGACTTATAGGGGTAAACACACATGCTGAATCCAAATCTGAACTTGGTTTTCTCAGGTGATTAGCTATTTGGCCTTAATCTGTTTCTGAATTTTAATTGTAAAAATGTTCAAGGAGTCTGGCGAAGACTGGATCTGGCTAAGACAAGACCCAGTTGTCTGGATCAGATATTGAATTTTTGGGATCCCATCGAAACCTTTGGTCTTGTTATTTTAGGCTTTGAATTATTCCAATTTCGGTTTCCAGTTCTGGTTTTCTTGGTTGTTAATCTTCATCCTCGTTTTAGCTTTTTTCCTCGAAATTTTGTGTCTGTGCTGAAGAAGGGAGGCGGTTGTCCTCCCGAAATATTCGCCTTTCATTTCAGTATATTCGTTGGCCTTTACAAACCTTATTTTCATTGGTTTCTTCGTTGATTTTTTTTTTATGTATAGACTCCGGTTTTTTGCGTCTTTTCTTTCAGATATGAACTCACTGGAGGGGGGGGGGGTAAAAATTCTGCTAAGTGACGTAAGCCTGGATGAAATATTTATGTTCAGATGAGAACTTCCGTGGCTAATTCCAAGCCTCGGACAAATACGGTAATTTGATCGCTGACTAAAGAGCTAAAACTGGGATTCTGGCTAATGGGATCTTGATTTTTCCCTTACGTCTGATGCCATTTGTAGCAACAAAATATGACATCTCACTTATTATTACCTTAACTTTCTAGGAGAACGAGCTGGATGACTTGAAAGCAGAGCTGGAAGAGCCTCCTCCACCCCCGCTTGGGTCTCCACCTTTGGAAACGCCTTCCGAGCTTTCCGGCGAGAGCCCGGCTGCAGCTTGTAAGTATCACTTCAGAGCCTCGTTGTTGTTGCAATAGCGCTGCCGCATCGCTGCTGCAGCACTTCTTTTGCACAGTATGCGTTTTTGGATTCACTTTCTTCTTGGTTGAAGCGGCAGCGCTGCAGCAAGGGAAGCATGGACTTGGTCGGTGAGCAAGTCTGTGATTCTCGAGAAGCGCTGCCGTCTTCCTCGGAAGCACTGCAGTGCAAAAACGGATGTAGAAAGAATCAGTCCGGAATCGGCCAAGAAATGGACCTGCAGCATGCAACAAAAACGAGGCTCAGGTGTAGCTTGCCGTATTGGAAGACGTTCAAAGCTAGGTTCTGGTGGAAAGGGAACCCACGTAGCTTTGAGACAAATGTAAAGTATTTTCTGGTCGGAGCACTACAAAATTCGCTTTCTGCTTGATTCTGCACAAAAAGCGAACGAATATTCCTTCAGCCCAAGCTGACAGCGAATCATATTTGATAGTGCAAAACGGATCCGTCAGCCGAATTTTATTGGAGCTATATTTCGCCTGAAGAGGACCATTGCCAAGAAGGACCGAAATATAGCTCCAATAAAACTCAGCTGACGTATCCGTTGTCCACCATTTAAAAAGAGAATGTTCGGAAATGTTGTATTCTAAGAGAATCGGGGAAGAACGTAGCCTTAAAGTTATTTTCTCGTCGTAGCACTGCGAAATTCGCGTTCTCCTTGCTTCTGCAGAAAGAATGGATGTGCGGAAATGCTTTATTTGCAGCACTGCAAATCCTATCGAAACCTTGGTCTTTTTATGGCACTTGCCTTCCGGCCAAGTGCCATATACCGATCACTTTTCTGTCGGTCAGTCGGTCGGTTAGTCCGGTGTTTGCGAGTTAGGGTACTTCCAGATATGTTAGGACGATGAAACTTGGCAGACATATTAGGGATCCGACCAAACTAACTTGGAAATAGTCACTTGCCCGATCCGACAATCGTGGGGGGAGGGGGAGGTTGCGGAATCCCGAAAATAGGGACATGCGCAACTTTCGAATGGGTGATCGGATCTTAATGAAACTTGATACCTGGGAAGATCTCGTGTCTCAGATATCTCATCTCAAGTCCGGACCGAATCCGATGAATCTGAGGGGGAGCCGGAAATCGTGGGAAACTCTCGGAGTGGAGCGATCTGGATGAAACTTGGTGGGAAGAACTAGCACAAGCTCTAGATAAATAACTGACAGAACTGGATCGGATTCGGACACTGTGGGGGGAGTTGGAGGGGGGTTCCTGAATTCCGGCGATCCGTAGTTGATGTACTTCCAGGTGGGCTAGGACGATAAAACGTGGTAGGCATATCAGAGACCCGACCAGATTGACTTGGAAACAGTCACTCGCCCGATCCGACCGTCGTGGGGGGAGGGGGAGACGGCGGAACCCGAAAATTAGTAGCATGCATAACTTTCGAACGGGTTATCGGATCTTAATGAAACTTGATATCTTGAAAGAACTCATGTCTCAGATGTCCCATTTCAAGTGCGGACCGAATCCAATGAACTGGGGGGGGGGGAGGGGAGAACCAGAAATCTTGTGATTCGCATAGAGTGGAGCGATCAGGATGAAACTTGGTGGGACGTACAGGCAGAAGTCCTAGGTGCATCAGTGACAGAATTGGATTGGATTCGGATACCGAGGGGGGGGGGCTGTAGGGGGGTGTCCGGAATTCCGGTGATCGCGAGTTAATGTACTCCCAGATGTGATAGGACGATAAAACTTTGCTGGAGCATTAGAACCTTGACATTGTCACTTCTCCGATCCGACCATTCCTTAAAGAACTCATCTTAACTGCAAAATACAAAAAAATACTTTTAAGCAAAATTTACTTTTTCAAGATCGCCATGAGTACATGAACCTTTTTGCCTCAAGGGTTTTGCTTAGAAATTAATTTCTAGCACCCTTAAAGTGCGCATCTTAACCGAAAAGTAAAAAAAAACTTTTGACCGTCACTTCCAATCTCTGACCCAGCCTTGCAAGTTTGGCGCATCTTAACCGAATACTTCCATCTGACCCAGCCTTCCGGTTTTTTGTTTTCCTTCTTGTTTCCTTTTGCTTTCTGTCTCCTATTTTTATATTTAAAGTGAAACCATAGGTTGAATTTTCAGCCCCCTTAATTTTTTCTTGCTGGGGTATTTCTTACTACATATGCTTGCAAGTGCCATATGAGCTTACAGCTCTTGTTTATTCAGTTACTATTACGCCTTTATTGCAGCCAAGGGTCATAGATATACTCATAACGGTAGAGAATATCAACGAATACTTACGTTAGTCGCGCCGATCCTATGCCAGAGCGGAAGACGGTTGAAAAGGAGGTGAACATTGAAACTGGATAAGGCTTTCTTACTTACTAAAAGGATAATTGTTGAATTGAGATTCTGTGCGCTGTTCTAGATACTGACTCGTAATTTATCCGCAGGCAAATCTCCGAAAGTGCTGGGAAATCTAAAGTCTACCGCACTGAACGCCTTCCAAACACCTGAGTTGCCAGAAATCCAGTTGACGGCTGATCAAATCCTTCAAAACCTGACTATTTTCATGAAATAAGCCCTATTGGTTTGTGCAAGTAAGATGTCTTTTAATTCTTTTCATTTTGTAAAGCTTGGTTATTTTATTACGTGCGCAATCGCGGAAATAGATAAATTTGTGACCTACTAATCGTACATAGGACGCGTGAAGGAGTCGCACTGTCCGTCACATGGTGTTATAATGTTTCCTCGTGGCAGCTTTCTGGGGCCATAATCCTATACTACGCTGAGCGCATATTCGATGATAAGGCGTGCATATTTATGGCCCCCAAAAAGGCCACCGTAGAGCGTTGATTTTTGTTGATCAAATGCGTACGCAAACTATTGGCCTTTTAAAGCCAAAAATACGCACGTCCTCTCAACTAATGTCTTGTCAAAGTTCACTCATCGTTCTCTGTATTTTATGGCACTTGCCTTCCGGCCAAGTGCCATATACCGATCACTTTTCCGTCGGTCGGTCGGTCAGTCCGGTGTTTGCGAGTTAGGGTACTTCCAGATGGGTTAGGACGATGAAACTTGGCAGGCATATTAGGGACCCGACCAAACTAAGTTGGAAACAGTCACTTGCCCGATCCGACCATCGTGGGGGGAGGGAGGGAATCCGGAATGTGGTGACATACATAACTTTTGAACGGGTGGTCGGATCTTAATGAAACTTGATATTTGGAAAGGTGTCATGTCTGAGATGTCCCATTTCAAGTCCGGGCTGAATCCGATGAATGTGGGGGGATTCGGAGGGAGGGGGGAACCGGAAATTACGCGACACGCTTAGAGTGGAGCGATCGGGATGCAACTTGGTGGGAAGAACAATGCACAAGCCCTAGGTACATCTTTGACAGTACTAGACCGGACTCGTGCACTGTGGAGTGAGTTGGAGGGGGTTCCAGAAATCCCGGTGATACGGAGTTAAGTTACTTCCATGTGGGCTAGGACAATGAAACTTGGCAGCTTTCCGATCCGACCACCGTGGGGGTGGAGGGAGGGGAAATCCGGAATCTTGAGGAATGTATAACTTTGGAACGGGTGATCGGATGTTACCGAAACTTGATATTTGGAAAGACCTCGTGTCTTGGATAACCCATTTGAAGTCCGGACCGGATCCGATGAATGTGGGGGGGGGGGGGGTGCGGAACCGGGAATCTTGTGACACACTTAGAGTGGAGCGGTTGGGATGAAACTTGGTAGGAAGGACAAGCATACGAACTAGATACGTCAGTGATAGAACTGGATCGGATTGGGCACTATGGGGGCTAGAGCGAGGGGGGAGTCCGGAATTTCGGTTATCGCGAGTTACGGTATTTCCAGATGTGCTAGGACGGAAACTAGGCGTGAACATTAGAAACTTAACAAGATTGGCTGAGAAATTGTCACTTCTCATATCCAATCATCCCTTAAAGTACTAATCCTAAGCACAAAGTACAAAAAACACTTTTAAGCAAAGTATACGTTTTAACTCAAGGGTTTTGCTGAAAAATTTAATTTTTAGCACCCTAAAACTGCGTTTCTTGTAGCCGAAAAGTAATAAAAAATACTTAAACCAAACAATATATTTTCATGATCCACAAAGGCCCATGACCATTTTTGCCTTAAGGGCTTTGCTTACAAGTGCATTTCTTAAATACAAACAATAATTTTGAGCAAAATATGAATGTCTAGCGCCCTTAAAGTGCGCATCATCACGGCCAAACGCACAGATAAATAGTTTTTACGAAAAATACATTATCGTGATTTCTAAGAACCCATGGTCATTCTTATCTCAAGAGTTTTGCTTACAAACGATCACAACAAACCCACGAATTGGCGAGTTCCTACTTTCTTCCTCTGACCCAGCCTTGCAAGTGCCATATGAGCTTCCAGCTCTTGTTCAATAGCCATTCGGCATTGCACTATCTCTGCGGATTTCTGAGTAGAAGTTCGGAATTGCTTACTTTTCGTTGCAAAAGTTGGAATCTTCATCAAAACTGTTTGAGACTTGCAAATTTATTGTCCTGAAATGATCAGTGGTGTGTGTATACACTCAGTGCAATATGATATGATATGATATATTTGCGTACAGCCCGAGGGCCATGACATACAAAACAAAGTACAAAACAAATCAAAAGCAAACATCAACTCTTCTAATAAATCTTATCTACAAAAACTCTTCTCTATGCTTCCAGCCTATCCGCAAAAACCTTCCAAGCTGCCTAACCCCAAACAACTGTTAATGACCCCTAAAAGCCACCATACTGACATAGTGCAATTATGCGAAATGAACTGCAGAGTCCATGAGTGTTCTGCGTGACCTGCTAACAGGAACGGATAAACAAGAATTACCGTCTTCAGCCGATGCGCAGGGCGAAAGTCCGTCTCATCGAAAATACTGCTGATGCTGACTCGATAGCTCGTATACGATCTGCCCTTGTCAGCTAGTGTACAGACAGGATGACATCTGCCTGCGACCGAAATTTGTCTTGAAGTCTCGTCGTTGGGCTTCGGTATCAGCATTACAGCAACAACAAACGTAAAGGAGGGGTATCCCACCTCGAATTTATATGACGTCGAACTTGGCCTAAAAACCTTACAAGGACATTTCTGTCTATCATAAAACAGGTCATAGGTCTCTCAGGTTTCCTTCTTGACAGTTAGGACCTTGTTAGGACTGCACTAAAATTTCCTTTCAACTTTGTTTAAGCCAAGTTCGGGGTTGGATACTCCAGGCCAACTCTGATAGCTAGCCTAGTTGATGGAGAAAGATTTGACTGTGACATGTTCTGCCAAGCGAATTTGTGTCATATAGATGTTGAGCTGATAGCCTTATTAGCAAAACGTCGAAGATACAAACCGTAAAAAGGGTATTCCTTCATTAGCTTTAGTGTTTTCTCATTCAACTCTTTTTCCAACTGATAAACGAAATGAATGGAGAACACCGCGCGGAGTATTGCAGCGGTGCATAGTAAAGAAGGTTGTTTCACAACAACAGAAGAAAATTCCTTCAGCCCAAGGTGACTGCGAATCAGATTTGACGGTGCAAAACGGATAAGTCAGCTACATTTCATCAAAGCTCTATTAAGAGTGGAGCGGAACTTGAGCCTGAAGAGGACCTTTGCCAAAAAGGGCCGAAATATAGCTCTAATAAAATGTAGCTGAACAGAAGTAATTGCTGTCCGATAAATATTCCCCCCCCCCCCCCCCTAGTGTTGGTGGTGCGTGACGCCCGATCGTACGCCCGAAGAAAAAGTTAAAGTCGTTTAAAGAAGGAAGTAGAGCGGAACCGAAAAAGTTACCGCCACTACCGCCAGTCTTCGCTGCTGTTCTCTGCAGAATGTCAGTGTGTATGATCTAGTGGACCTACTGCAAAGCTCTTAAACTCCTGTTGACCTGGGTTCCCGCAAAGTCGGGTGTGTGTGAGAGAGATTCAGATTCAGATTTCAAATTAATTACTAACGCAAACATCAATATAATTCCTGGAACAGACTGCATGTGCGCCTAAAAAAAAAAGCAAGCGGCCTATGGGAGCGAACATACAAGTAAGGAGCTCATTCAGTAATACTTTTGTATAAAAACAAACACCATTTTTTTAATTGAAAACTACCGTAGCGTAGAGCGCATTTTTAGCTTCATAACAGTCAGTAAAGCATAATACATATAATTGAACAAAAAGAAGAAACAAGACCAAAGGTATCGATGGGATCTCAAATATTGAATATTTATTCGACTAATGATCCAGACAAGCGAATCTTATAGATTTCCTGTCTTCGCCAAACCTCTTTAGCCTTTTGCTGTAACCTATAACCAAGTTCAGATTTGGATTCCGCATGCAGGTTTGTTTCCTTCCCTGACGTCGACCCTGAAGATTGACAGCCTGACGAGGACTCTTGCCAAGAAGAGACGAATCGCTGCTAAAGCATCGTAGCTGACGTACCCGTAGATTGTTTGAATATAAATTTTCCGGTTTTGGACGGATTCCGGGTGCACTACTTGTCCGGTGTAAAATTTTCAGTTTCGGATTTAGCATTTGTCCTTACCCCTAAATCGACTATCTCATTAGCTCTGAAAAAGATAAAAAAAAATCGGTCCTTAATTTGAAACCTCTCCGCCACCCCTAAATGTAGGGCTACAGAGCCCATCTTTGAACTTGACCTGTACTTCGACCCAAAGAGTCCTCGTGCCAAATTTGAATAAAATATGTCAAATCCTTCAAGATTTATCGCGCTAAGAGACGGACAACACTTTTACGAAATCATAGATATCCTGTCATTTCCGTTTTGGGATCCGACAAACAGCTTTTATGCACAAAAGAGTTTCTGCACCGGTTTGCGCGTGCTTCTACGGGTATGCAGTTTGTGCGCAATATTATAGAAACGCTATTCTGTCGGTGGATGTCCGCTTTTCCAGATGCGGCTATGAATTTCGTGCTGTTGCGAAATGTGGAATCTAGCCTTAAAGGACACCTGAACAATGAAGCCACTTGAATAGACCATGGAGAATGCATTTAGAGACATGGCCACGGAGATCATTCTTCTCCTGAGCTTGACGTTTTCAAAATAGGGATGTTCGTTTCTGGAGGTTTGCACGTGCAGACTCCAAGACAAAAAGCGTAATTCATTCAAATCTCGTACAGCGCTGGCCGGATCGTATTGGAATTTCTTCTAGATATATGTTTGGGCTTAACTGGTTAAAAATATTCCAGAAGAAGGGTTGATGGGATACATTTGTTCATTTTTGTTCGGTACTGAAATAAGGACAGATGCAAAATAGAGCAAAAATCATAGCTTGGAAACACTATTTCGTATTTGGATTGGGTTTCCTGCAGGGAATGTTAACGGAAGTCATAAAGATAGAGATGATACTTTGTACTCTTCATTCAGGTGTCCTTTAAAGCACAACTCTTACTAGAAATTATCTTTTCCCTATGAAAGGGATGAGAGGAAACATTTTTCAGAAATACCATAACTTTCCAACTGAAATTAGCGATTTTCTTGTTAGCGCGTTAGTCGGTACTATCCAGCCTACCTGCTCTCGGACGCGGCGGTTGGGAGCAAAACGTTTGAAAACTGAACGTGCCGTGGTTAAAAAGTTGGAAAACTGAGCAAATAAAAGAAGTTAAAAACAGAAGATTCTCATGTCCTTACGTGTGAAAGGGTTGTCAGCGGATACTGAAGATTCCGTCAAACTTTGCGTGGTGTGACGGGCAAAATTCGGCATGGCCGAAAAAGCACTAAAAATTCAAAACGAAACATTGAAAAACGGTAGGGATTTTAGAAGCCTTTGATTTCGTAAGGGAGCTACGTAATAGTAAGGCCGTCGTAACCATGCCTGTCCAGACCGGTCGTGCTCTGATTGGCTGAAAATCCAGAAGATGGCCGCTTACGACACATTAGGATGGCTCCCTACAGCTTATGATATCCAGTGGAGGACCGATTTAGCTTTGACTTTTGCCTCACACTCTTCTGTGGCGGTAATGGCGTTCCTTCCTGGCTTTCTCGGAGCTTGTGTCATGTATGAGCTAGATAAACCAATAGGTACAGTTTTAATTATCTGCCTTGTACACCCTCTCGTCCTATTTTTAATACAAACGACGTAGATCGGACACTAGTAATCTCGCTAGTAATTTTGCTTTAAAGGACCTATCTTACCTATAATGCTAACGCAACCTACTTCCATAATCACTCCATATATTTTGACACCCGGAGACCCCAATTTCGTACGGTACGTTCTAACCCGTGTACAAAACCACGCTGGTTTTGTCACTAGCCGTGTTTTGCTACCTTTGATGTTTATCATGCTGTCGACGGTTGTCTGCGAGAAGTTTTTCCATCAGAACAAGACCAAAAGTTTTGATGGGATCCCAAAAGTCTAATATTTGATACAGATAATTGCGAACGAACTACCATACTTGTCCAGAAAAAAAAAGGGTCAGAAGCGAATTTAGCGTATCTCCTTGTCCCTATAAAGAACATTTAATCAACTTCAAGTAAAACTTCTTAAAAAAAAAAATCCGGTTTCAACCGGATTCCGAACGAATTATATGTCCCGGTAAAAGAAAAGATTATCATATACAAATTCAGCGTGTCTTCCTACCACTAAATCTGTCATCTAATCAACTTCAAATAAAACTTTTGATTTTAACAAATTTTCCGGTTTCGGCCTGATTCCGGGCGAACAAGTTTTCCGGGTAGAAAATTCAAATTAAGTGTTCAACATGTCTTCTTACCCCTGAATCGAACATCTAATCAACTTCAAATAAAACTTCTGCTTTTAAAAGACTTCCCAGTTTTGGCCGGATTCCGGGCTAACTACTTGTCAAGCGAGAAAAAAATTTCACCATCGTGTTCAGCATGTCTTCTTACCCCATAATCGACTATCACATCGTCTGTTTAAAAATATTTCATTTGCCCCTTAATTTTACCTTCCCCCCCCCCCCCTACATAGCCCATCTAAGAACTCGACCTTACTCTTGACCCAAAGATTCCTCGCACCAAGTTTCATCAATATCTCATTCCCTTGGGGAGTTATTGCGCGCAAAGACGGACAACTTTTGCGATGTCATAGGTATCCCTCCACTTACGTTTTGGGATCCCCAAAACCTGTTATGTAAATTGTTTCCCTGTTTTCACTGTAAGTCAACGGGTCTCGAAAAAGGCTTAAAGCAGCCAAAACCGTGGATTCTTTGTTGAAAGCACAGCATACATTGTAAAAAGAAATATTGCAGTATATGCTACTGGGATTAATCTTGTCTTTATTGAGACAAGATTATCCCTAGTTTGGATTAATTGTATCCCAATAGAGATAAGATTAATCCCAGTAGCAAATACTGCATCCTTATTCGGGGTAAATAGTGCGAGGGGTCCTTTAAATTTTTGCGCATGAGCCAATGGCTTAGGAACGGTCCTCTGTCACTTCACCGTCATGACAAACTGCGATAGTGCCTGTAAGATTGCTGAAAGAGAAGATGATCGAATAACCCTACACCTATAGGTGCAGAAAACTAGTTCACAGAAATCGTTGCAGTGACATGCTCTTGCGAATCGCAAGCCATGATCGAGAAACCATTGGCCGAGAAATCATGTCGTTTGAACGACACAGTATACCGGTTTTGTTTCAGAATCAAACCTTGCGGTTGCTGAGGAAGCGGCGAGCTTTCGAGTTATTCCAGACTTCGCACGTGCATTGCAACAGTTAATAAATTTGGTTTTAAAGACAATCACTATTCCGTTTGTTTTTGAGCGCCAAAGATGTTTCAAGCTTTTCCGATGGGTCGCTTACTTGATTATTTTGTGTAGGTACCAGCATCTGGCATAGCCTATCCGTCATCCGATTGTGTTTTGTTAAACCTAAGCCAGAGCGTTTTGTTAAATTGTGGAGGACCTAAATAAAAAAATCTGGACAAATTGAAGACAGCTGGGCCGTGGGAACCGGGCTTAAAGAGGGCCTCATTAGTGACGGGATACCTATGATTTCGTAACGTTTGTCCGTCCGTCTGTAAGCACGATAGCTTTTGAAGGGATTGAGAGATTTTTATTAAATTTGGTGCGAGGATCCTTTGGGTCAAAGTACCAGAGTAACCCTTTGGAGGCTTCGAGGCAGTAGGAATCTCGGGGTTTCCTCACAGATTTTGTCCTAATATTGTGCAATTCGGCCGTTTGAAGATCTTCACTGGTGTACATTACACGTACGTAGTTTGTACTGAAAGATCTTCAGAGAGCTTGATAGTAATTATCTTTCAAGATCGTATCGGTATTATACTCTATATGCCCAAGTCTGCAGAACGCCAGTGAACCTCGGGAAGAACAAGAAACGTCACCCAAACGAACCCCCTGAATTGGTTCATATACGTTTCTGGCTCTTCACTGGGTACACGGCGATTCTTCATCAGCACGAAGAGTTAGTCATCAAGAGCATTTTCATCCGTTTTCGGGTGGCCCCTGAAAGGGTGGCCTGTTGGTAGTCCGGCACTGTGGGTGAAGGGACAGAAATCCAAACCGAACAATTTGCATTTAATCAGAAACGATCTTTTGCCATGGGCTTTTTGTCTTCTTACCAATCTTTAGATTTCTCTTCATGCATGGATCATTTTGTTCTATTTGATCACAGCATGATTCGAACGTAAACATACCTGCCACGTCATGTTGTAATCTACCCACTCAAGCACCTGATCCCTTAAGATATCTCCCAAAACTATATTTTCCCTGCCTACAGGGGTGCCGTGTCAAAAATGTCGCATGCCACCGCTGTTTGTTTTTCCAACCCTGCCCCCCGCAGCGTGACACGGTGAGGTCCTTTCGAAAAAAGCCATTTTTGACAATTATTATGCATCGGATAGAATTTTAACAGGTATTTGAGCTATCCCGCTAATGAGGCGCTTTGTGATAGTGCTTTGCCCGCATAGCTAGTCGGATCGGCGCGTGCCCAGTGATCTAGCAGGTGCCAGACTCCCTAGCAGGTGGTGTGCAGGTGAAAGACTCAAGATCTCACCTGTTTGTCAATTTAATTAAGCATGTAACTCCGAGCGGTTCTTTGTTTGATGAGCAGGGATAACTATGTCGTACTGCCTCTTCAAAGGGCCAATCGATGTTATTGATGTCGATGAGGATTCTGACACTTCGCTATGCCCATCATTCTGTAGGTTTAGGGGGGTGGGCCTGAGATAACTGCCGAGAATGTTTGTTTTGGGAATTTGAAGCGTAGGAATGTTAATTTTTCTTCACGAGCCTAATGCATAACGACGTACCAGTTTTCTTTTATTAAAATTTTCCTTGCGAAGAAAAATCATTGGGTACATTGTAAGGAAATACAAAGACAAATGAAAGCATAGGTCTTGGTAACCCAAAACAGAACAGAAACCCACGTGCTCTTCTTGGTCCAATCCAAAAATGTAGAGCCACTGGGTCCAACGTTGTCGTCGCTCCCTTTCTGCCTTTCTTTTGGTAGGACAGATTACCGCTATAATCGCCTCTATTGATAGATTTTCTTCTCCAGGATGACACTGACTAGGGCTTTGTAGATTTGGTACTCGGTCTTCTTCTGGAACATCATTGAGTTGATGGATATGGAGATTTTTAGCTCGTTGCACAGTATCTTGAGTTCCGACGTCATCGGGCTGGTACTTCTGCACTGAAACAGGATGTGGTGCAGGGTTTCTTTCGTCCGCTTCTCAGTTTCTGCATTGTGGGGATGGGCCGAGTCTCCACTCAAACAGTGTTGTTGAGAAGTATTGACTCTTTCGAGTCTATAGTACAGTATGGTGTTCTGTCTGTTTCGGATCCCATTGGTACATCTGTATTTAAAAGCTGTTAATGCCATATAAGAAGTTCAAGAGTTACCTATTTGGATCTTTCCTCGTCGCTTTCAAAAATCATGGATAACAGGGCCCAACCAGCGCGCGACGTTATCCACTACTTCCTGAAAATACATTAATTTCGTCGATATGCGTCTTCCTCTTTTTATGTGTCTTTTATGTGTTCTATTTCATTTGTTTTACTCCGCTTTTTAAAAATGGCGGGTTAACAACAAACTACTTACTTACTTACTAATATACAGAACATTATTAAATCACAAAACGTCCCGAAACATCCTCACTTTTTCTCACAGTCATAACTTAATTACACCTAAACTTTATGCTGAAGTAATCACTTTTTCAATCATATTTCTGAAAAAACTGTGGACTAGGTGACGTAGACCTTAGGATAACTATAAGTAGCGCATCCCTTCTATTTTGAAAAAGTGTACTCCTTATATTAGAAAGCTTCTCACACCTCAACAGTAGCCGACATGTTTGCAAGAAAAAAAATTCCAGGAATAGATTGTTTTACGATTTCAAACTTTTTGTTAAAAAGTAGATTAGGTTGAAGACCTTCCCATGGAGGCTGTGAGTGTGTTCCACCCTTCTAGCAATAGTTACTATTAGTTACTATTTCCGTTCCATCCTCACGAAAAGTTACTACGCTGACCGTTCCAACCTTGTCGGAATAGTAACTAATAGTTACTATTTGCTTACCATGCTCGGGAGCGTGGTAAGCGTAGTAACTACGCATCTCTGTAACGTCATGGGTCGGATTCGCCCCTGGCGTGAGATCCGGCTGGAAAATAGAAAAATCGTTCCAGCCTTGACGGCAAAAAACCAGAATTCGTGACGTCATGCGTAGTAACTACGGTAAGTAGGATGGAACACGCTCTGTTTGTAATGTATTGGATTGATTAGTTCTTCTGCTATATTATTATTATTATGTTTTATGATCCACCAAAATTGATGATAACAAAATAAATGATTATATAAATTATATTAATACTGGTTGATCTCATTGAACGACCCGGAACTACTAATTTCAGTCAGGTGGTCCTGGGATTTTCCAGTGAAGGACTTCCGAGACTACTCCATCTTCTTTTCTGCTGCACCCTCTAGACAAGACAGGTGACATGTATTTTTGTGGGAATCCTAAACCACTGTCCCACATGTGTCTGTTCTGCTAATAATATTTTGTCCCCAAATCTGCAATGCGAAACATCGAAGACAATTCGATACATAGCGTGCCTGGAAAAACCAAGACTAACTACTAAAGCTGTGTTTGGGGACGTTTTTCGTGGGGATTTTTGTTTCGATCTTTTGCTATTTTCGCGAGGACTTTCCACGGGAACCGCGACCCGACAGGACTATGAGGATTTGAGTACCAGTTGCCACCTCAAACTTTTCGCACGTTATCGAGTCCCAGAGATTGATCATGATACTGAAGAAATGTTCCGAACATACAGTGAAAAGATATATAGAGATTTCTTTCTGCAGAAAAAAATAACTCCACTCAACCCGCCGACAAATAGACCAATCACGACTTCGACCAGTGGACCCCTGAAAAAAATTCAGCGAGGCACCCTGGAGTCCAAGAGATTAAAACTGCAATCATCAGTGTAACTTAACTCCCAAACAACGAGACAAGTCGATAAACGTAAATTACAAATAAACGTGAGCTAAATGGCGGGAAAACCAGTCGTTACTTGGCGCACGAGCTTTATTTCCATCCCACTTAAAACTTGTTGCCCAGCTGCTGAAAAGACGAACACGCAGTGTCGACGGTGGTCACTACACAGAAAATCACAGACAACATAGAACTTGTATTTAAAAGTGCTCGCGCCCGTAAATCACTCTGCTTGTTACGAAGTAGAACTAAGGCTATTTATCAGACTGACTTATTTGTCTACTCATCAGAACCATAAATATAACTTCTCATTATCGAACTTAGCATCAGTCATTTGGCGAACGAGACAAGTTCGCAAAAACCAGTAAATTAATAACCCTTAAAAACGCGTGCCGTCGTGCATTTAAGCAGCCGCTTACCAAGTCAATAAAGAAAGTCATAAACGCCTTCCAGTAGAGTTTTTGCTCGTTGCACAGTTTGAGGTCCGCGGCTTCTGCGTTGCGAGTGTCGACTGTCCAAGCCGTCGGTAAATTTCGGTTGTTGCTTGGTCAGATGGTGAATTGTCAAAAGAATAAATAAGGCCATGAATGAATGAATTTATTGCACGAAAAAACCGTTGGGGTCATGATAATAAAACAAGAAAAAACACAACAAACTAAAAAAATCGCTCTGGATGGGAAAAACCAATGGGGAAGAATCTAGCCACCTTACGGATATCCCCCATATTTGTAGCCAGATTCTAGTAGCCACTCCTCCTTAGTAATTCCCACCCCAAATAATTCGACCCTTAAATCACTCAATCCTTCACATTCACACATAAAGTGGAACACATCCTCATCCATCTTTCCACACATCGGGCAAAAGTAAGGGCCATTCTTTAACCTATTTTTTCCTATAAACATTCTTTTCTCCCCAATAGCTATTCCTCCCCCCCCCCCCTTAAACTAACCATCCATTTTAAATCTACTCCCGACAACCCAGCTTTAAAATAAATTTCCTCCTCCCAAATAATGAACAAACAGGTTACTTTGCGTTCACACAGAGGAATCGGGCGCGAAACTTTATTTCGTTGTAGTTTTGTAACAGCTACATAATCGCAGCGAGGTTCACACACGACGATTGTGTCCAGCTACAAAAGGTGGCAAATTGTTTCCTTTTCCTTCCTTCAATCCCCACCTCTGAAGTAACTTCCTCCTAGGCTTTGAGGACCAAATGTCTCTGGTTGTTTCTTACTGTTTTTTTTTTTTTCATGTACAACTGGCGGACATTTGACAGCTAACATAATTTTTCCAACAGTTGTATCCATTTTCCTAATTTTTTTGGCGCGATTTTGTACCTGTAGTTTAAATAATCCAACTATAGCGATTCTCCGAAAAATCGCAGCGAATTTGTTTTTTTGTGGCTCGAAATTTGTGACCGACGAAAGATCAGGATATTCTGCGAACATTCGTGTCAGCCTGAACGCACAGTTATACAATATGACACGATTTAGCGCTCGCTTCACGGTGCCCGAATGAAAATGCACTATTGGGAAATCGGTTGTAGGTTTCTAGCTCGTCCCGCTTTGAAGGGGGCATTTGCGACGTCCTACGGTTGGATCTCTTTCAGGAGCGAAAAGTGCGTCACAGCTTCACCAGAACTTAATTATCCTGTGGTATCTGCTCTTAGCTGAGATAGGTACTCACTCCGCATTGATCCATTGCTGGCCCGGTAATGCTTTCTTTATTGGCTTTTCTGTTCAGCCGGATATATGCTATGAATGTTAGCAGACGGTAAGTTTATTCCGTAGGCCATTTAAAACCATGCTCGTAGTTTTGTATTTACAGGCTTGTCTATTTTAAAAAGAAAGGAATTTAAGCGAATTAAAGCAAAAGAGTACCTCCACAGAACAGTTCATCTAACACCCTCTTATTGGACCATGGCAGTTCTCGGTGAGTTCGTGATTACGCCATAGTGTTGACAGATGTAGCAGGCGCTTTGAAAAATTAAAATTTTGTAGTATCTCATTTTTTTTAAGTGAAATGAGAAGACTTCTGTACCCGTTGTTGCAGCCACGGGTGGTAGTTGGCCTTCGGGTTTTTTGTTGGGTGGTGTTGCTGCTCTGCAAGTTGAATCGTATTGCGCAATCTATTTTGTCAGTTTTGTTTTTCGCCGACACACCAGTCGTTACAAGTCTACATACATCATATTGGTAGCAGAGTTTATACATTTGTATACTTCTATTAACGCGAAAGCATCAGGATGGCTTGCCCCCTCCCCCCCCCCCCCAACCGCCCTTTGCGCTTCGTGGCTGAAGGTAAAAATAAATCGGAGATCTGGCAAGGCTAGTGCTGATTACCTTTACCTTACCTTGTTTATGCTGCTGACTGAATGAATTCCTGGTTTTATTTGCCCATCAGAAGTGTGATAAATACAGTACACCACCATTACGTGATATCCTCCCCCCAGATTTTAAGGCCTGAGAGAGTGGTAGCCCAGCCAATACCCAAATTGCAGCCAATTAAACACACAACGACTCGTTACCTATAAGAAGTTGTGTTCCCGTCTTCGTCAACCTTTTTAACTCGCATCATTAATTGTAAATAGATTTGAATACTTCGTATTATGTTTGACAAGTCTTTGTTATATCCAAACTAGTGCTATCTTTTGTATATAATTAGTGTAAGTATGGACGAGAACCACCAAATTGGCTTGACCGTTGTATCGGTTTGAAAATTAATTGAATTGAAATAGAGTGTAAAGAAAAAATTAAACTGATGAGCCACACCAGCCTAACAAACAAAGAAGAAGGACTAAAAGCCTACTTCAGAAATGCCTGGTAGGCATTGCTAGGGGATCCAGCGACTGCAAAAACTTTACCCTTCGGGTGTTAATAACGTTAATTTTTCGTTGTCCCAACAATTTTCGTGACCCAGTAGCAGAGCAATGCGGCACCTTTGCAGTACCGGCTTGCCTGACTTTCTTATGAATTATTGTTTATTTAACAGTTTTTACTTGCAACGGTTGATGTCGACTTGCCGAACTTGCCAGACTACCTTCGTCTTGCAACCGTTTGCATTTCAGTGCGTTTTTCGGGTAATTTAACGAACGTCAAGTGATAAAAGGAAGATTGTCTGCATTTGAAAGTGATTTGGTATCATGTAGCACTTAACGGACAAAAAATCTCAGGAACCCAGTGAGGAACGAGTTGAGGAGCTCCGCTTAATTGAAAAGCTTATCTTGTTGCTAATGTTAATGGAAGACGCGTGGGCAAAGTAAACCTTAGAGCCAGCTGGTGCACAATTATTTCTTCTTGCGAGGTTTGCAAGTTGCCAATGAGTTGGCATGAAAAAGGAATCCAGTTCTGATTATATTTGTTTAAGATTGCGAGTCGGTCAAACAACATGACAGCCTTATTACAAATTAAGCGTAGGAACATAAGATGTGCACTGTTTGGTACACAGCATGTGCATACATAGAGCACAAGGGTGCGCGATTTCAGATAGCAATATTGGTGTTATGAGTATTAGACAATATTTGTGCTATGTTTGAGTTTATTAAACGGATACACTACCGGGTTTTATTCCAGCAATCGGCCCTTCTTGGCAAGGGTTATCTTCAGGATCAAGCCAGAAAACGAACCAATGAATATGATCACAGGTTCGTTTTTACAGTACTTGAGCATACTCAAGTGCCATATAGCGATTGTAATGTCTGTTGGCCTGTCGTTCTGTCGGTCTATCCCGGTTGAACTGAGCGGCGCAGGCGAAATTTTTGAAGTAGGCCATGACTTTTTTCGGGCAAAACGCTACTTCCCCACAACTAAATCTATATAGCTTTTAATGCTGCCCAAGCCCCGAAATTCCAAGCCTAAAATCCGAATGAAATGACAAGAGAAAATTCTGATCCCATATAGTGCGGTACTTAGGATTTTTCATAGATTCAAACCTCTCATGGAAGCGTCACAGTGATATTATTTCTGCAAAAATTGCCCGAGGAGTTGGAATGCTGCGCAGACTGAAGCATTATTTGCCAAAGCGGATTCTACTAATGATTTATCACGCAATTGTTTATCCATATATTTCATATGGCTGTCTGATCTGGACAGCAATTTTTACAGTAATTTCAGAGTCCAGATTCTTCAGAACAAGGCCGTGAGGATCATAGGCAAGTATGTCAAGGATGTGAATGATAAAAGTGCTTGTTTTAAGTCTTTAAATTTGCTCAGCGTGGGACAGCTACGGGATTATCAAGCGGCAGTTTTCGTTTTCCAGTGCGTGCCTAATCTAGTCCCAGGTGTTTTTCGGGATACTTACCGTGCAAGCAGTGATATTCATGAATATGATACGAGGAATAGTGATAACTTGGTGATTGAGCTTAAGAGTAGCACAAGATCAGGATTTCGATTGCAGTTTCTTAGAACTGCAGTCTGGAATTCTCTACCAGTGAGCATCAGGGCGGCTGAGCATCTTTTAGAGTTTAAGAAAAAATTAAAAGAATATTTAATAAAAGATGGTTGAGAAATGTATTTATTTGTTAGGGGGTAGGGGGTGGTAGGGAGGTCTGGTTGGTAGGCAGGAACGGTTGGTTGGGGTGGTAGGGGATTAATTGGTGGATGGGTGGTAGGGAGGGAGTAGGGTTGTTAGGAGGTATATGTTTGTTTTGGAGGTGATAATGTGAAGGAGTTTGGTCTGTTTCTTTTTTGTTTGTTTCGTGGTCTGTTCTTTTCTTTTTTTTTCTTTTTTTATTAGTTATTTATTATGTTGTTTGTTGGTGTGTTTAGAAATGGTTAACTACTACTACTGCACGCCATAAAAAACGTAGGTTTTTCCATTAGTGCAGTAAATGTAAATAGAAAGAGTTAAATTGTGTATTAATAAAATAAGTATCAAGAGAGTTTCTAGTAAATAGAGTGTACTACGAAAGACGCCGCAAGCAAATTCTGTGGAATCCTGTATGATCAGAACGCCTTTTCTGATCCCAAATGAAGGTAAGGGCCACTTAGCAGAATCTGCCCATTAGTCTTTGTTCACGACGAATCCAGAAAAATGTGAGACATTTAGCTGAAAATTGGATAATATGCTTCAGTTCGAGCTTTTCCAAAAAAGAAGTACTGATCATCCAGAAAAAAATGAAATGGAGTTGACTTGTACTGAATTTAGAGTTAAACACACAAAATAAAAATAAAATGACTTTTGCAATAATCAGACCCCTCATTAAATCTTTTCTCATTGCTCATGTTGCCGATTTATTTTTAAACGTCGGACTGGATAGAAATTCTTATCATTAAATACTTTTCTACTAAAATACAAAGGATCTTTGCTTGAAACTAACAAATTATTGGAAATGCATGCCACAAGCAAAATGAGCCTGATTTTTACTTGAATCAAGAGAAATTAGTACACAACAGATCGTGTTAAAACTTGGGTTAAAACAGTGTGCTACAGGGTGAAATTCATGATTTGACCGGTCCCTGGAAGCTAAGATCTAACAATCATACTTCTCATTCCGACAAAGTATGTTTAAAAAACCTCTTCGTCTCTGAAGGACTAGAAATAGCCTGCCTCTCAAAACATGCGACTGAGAATGCAATTCCTTAAGTTTCAAAAGCTCAAGAACCCGAAACAGCCGACGCCTTTAGTAACTTTCCCGGCCGTAATGCCAGCCCCTATTTAGCTTTTCTGAGTGAGCGCCCAGTTGAGCTGAATTTTCGTGGTTGGGCGCTCTGCGATCGCCCGTTTTAGCTAATGTTTGTGGTCGGGCGCTCGAGCGCCCGTTTGTCTTTTTTCTTTCTTCTAGGGGGGTGGTGCTACCCCACCCCCATAGCGACGCCCCTGGTTGGTGGTGACTGTTCTGGGTGAACAACCGACCTTGTCGTTGTCACTTTTTCTCCAAAACCTCCCTTTGGAGCTTATTCAGGTCTCCTCCTTTCGACGCACCATAGATCGTGAATCTGGTCTTCACCAGAAGCATCCTGAATTTCCATGATCCAGATCGTTCACTATTTATGAAGTTTCGCAGTATTGAAGTATCTCCAAATACTGGAACGACAGCTTTGACATCCGATACTGGAGCAGTTCTGATCAATTCCTGTATTTTTTCTAAGGAATGATTACCTTCTACATCCTCAACATTTACTTCCTTGTTCATCAGCTTCGTGTACAAGCTTTTAAGTTCCATGATCTCTTCAGATTGTAGTCTTGGAAAGCAGAATAGCATGTAGCAAATCGTCAATCAGTACATGGCCAAGTAGGCAGAGGTTCTAGCGATCGCTTTTCCGGTGAGAGATGAGGGACATCTTCGAGTCCTGACTCCATCTCCGAACTTATCCTAGTCTCGAGTCCGGATATCTCCGAACTGACTCCATCTTCGAACATCTCCGTGTCCTGGCTTCGCGTCCGGACGTCTCCGAGTCGTGAAACTCAGTGCACAAGACAAGCCCTTTGGTAACTCGTATGGTAAGAGCCTTGACCCGGTAGGTCAAAGGAAAAGGGTGCAAATCCGCTCGAGACGCACTTTAGTATTTCAGTTCACTAAACAGTCTACATCACTGTAAAAACAAAATCTTGCAGTATTTTGCTACTGGGATTAATCTTGTCTCTAATAAGATAAGATTATCTCTAATTCGGATTAATCTTATCCCAATAGAGATAAGATTAATCCCAGTAGCAAATACTGCCGTTAGCTTTAATCCTAACTCGGAGAAACTTTTACAGTGATGAAAGGGTCTTGAAACCACGAGAAGGGCAAGCATTGAGCTGAGTGACAGCAGTGAAATATTTCTACCACCGCCTTGCCGGCCCATGTTTATTAAAAAAAAATGGCTTTTCCAGAGTTCTTTCGTTCTGAAGGATTTTAAGCGACGCGACCTGCAACAGCTATTTCATGTACCAAAGTGCTTCTGAAGGATTATGAACCGGTATCTCCGCGTTTTTTCTTCTTTAAATGTGATCTTCTATTTTTGTGTGAATGTGTAGTTTAGTGGCGTATACTAGTTTTAGGTTTTAGCTCTGATCTGCCGTATATCGGCTCACTCACAAACATAATAGGCTACCCACCTACCTACCCCATAGCCAAGGCCGTATCCACGGGGGAGGGGGGGTTACATGTTTTGGTTTGTTACATTACAGGTTTGTTTCCTTCCCCGAAGTTGAACCAGAGGATTGACAGCCCGACGAGGACCCTTGCCAAGAAGGACCGAAATATCGCTGATGAAGAATCATAGCTGACGTATCCGCTGTAAACATTGTTTGAATAAATGTTTCAAAGTCAGCTTGGGCTCAAAGAATATTTATACAAAAATACTCATTTTTTTAGGCTTTTCCCTCTGATCTGTCTTTTTTGTACTTTTGTGTGCGACCCGCAGGCCCCCCCCCTCGAAATAAATTCCTGGATACGGGCCTGCCCATAGCTCATAAGCTCTACTCTCTGTCTTCTCGCCTCACCAACACAGCACAAGAGAACATTTCAGAAATCTGAAGAATTCAGCTACGCGGAGTGCGGACTGGTGTGAGAGGAAACTTCTTCCGAGGGGTTAGTCACCCCAAAAATAATTGTACAGTGCCCAAAAATTGGGAAATCCCTAGACTTCTTTTGTCGAGGGTGGTGAACGACTGGGACCTGTTAAAGCACAACTCTGACTATAAACGATCTTCTCACTATGAAATGCGTTAGAGAAAATGCTTTTCCGAGAATACCATTACTCTCCACCTAAAATTAGCGATTTTCATGGTAGCGCTTGTCGACTCTATCCAGCTTGTCTGCTTTCCGACGCGGCGGCTGGACGCAGAATATTTGAAAAACGAATGCGCCGTGGTTAAAAAGTGTCAAAAATTGGAGATTCTCATATCTTTATGTGTGAAAGAGTTGTCATCGGACGTTGAAGGTTCCGGCAAACTTTGCGTTGTGAGACGGACAAACTCGACACGGTTGAAAAAGCGCTAAAAATTCATAGGCACAAAACGAAATACTTGAGAAAGGTGGGATTTTAGAAACTTAATATTCCATAAGGCAGCTAGGTATAGCCTACTATAAAACGCAGAATAAGCAAGAGGGGTCCTTTAAGTTTTCTGTTTTGTTCAATACATTACGATGCTGATATACAGAGCTTTTCTGTTTAGCAAGATACGGTAAGTTTCCTGTAGCTACGTGAAGAAAAGTAGATCGAGTAGAGGTCGTCTATATCTCGAGCGCTTTTCAGCAGTCTTGCACCATTAAAAGTATTGGTGTTTCATTGTAATCCTTCCCAGGTGTATTTCACCACTACTATGTTCTGCACTTCAGTAATCACATACTGACATGCTTCTGTCCACTCCGACTCGTGCCATAAAAGATTAAATCCAGCGTTTTATTGACGCCCGACTCCTATGCAAATTGGGACGGTATCATGCAAAGTCGAAAAGTTTGTCCGACTGGTTTGTAGCACCCGAAAAAACTACTTGCTTTTGTTGGCAAAAAGGGCCGCAGCTGACGGATTATCTTTTCCAAGATTTCAAGTTGCGTTTTTTTTTTTCATTAGACACAGGTGACTTCTAAGGAAGCCGCTACGTTATTCCCGACAATCATGATTAAAAATTAGGCCTTCTATTTTTTTTAAACCCGTGTAACGTCGTTAGTAGTAGTAGTAGTAGAATAGTTTTATTAGCAAGACAATCAAAGATACATAAATAGCACAGCAAAAGCACTGCTTGCGAGGATGTGCTATTAAGCAACACAAAAAAAAAGAATTTGAATTTTTCTTAAGAGGATGAAACCATGTACCAGGCACTCAGCACAATTACTTAAAACATTACGTTTTCTAATCCCAAAGCAACAAAAACAAAAAATAAATTAAAAAAAATATAAATAACTTTCATTAATCCATTTCAAAAGTGTACCTACCAAGCAACTCCAAACATAGCTCTGATTTAAATTGATCAAAATTACCTAATTCCTTTGAACTTCTACTAAGCTTATTCCAAAGCTTAGACGCTCTATAAATAATCGAGAACGAAACAAAAACGAAAAATAGTACTATAGTATTACAAAGGCAGAAGCATCTATAATGTAATGACTTAGTTTTTTCCAACATATTATAAATCGGGCATCCTTTGACGCAGGAAATGGTAAAATGAGAAATCAGGATAAAAGAGGAAATAAGAAAGAATGTAAAAAAATTAAACGTGAAAGTGTAAGTGACGCTAACTATAGCTTATAGGTCGGTCATTGAGCACACAAATAATTTAAAATATTGGATGTTAGGACCGTTGGCGTCACCGAGGGAAAGTGGAAGCGTCGTCACCTGGCCAAATCACATTGGATAGGAAGAACGGAAAAGATACTACGCGGCAAATTTTTTTTTGAATAAAACGGCCCTATTAAACCCATCAGTCAAGTCTGGCCTGGAGACTTTGAATCTTACATTTGATAATTCTTGATTTAAAATCGCTATTTCTTTATTTTACTGAAATCCCTCGTCTTTCTGGCAACAGAAACATTCGACCTGTCCTGACTGGAAAAAAGTCCTGACTGAAAAAAAGGGAATACTAGGGCTTGCGTTTTTCCAAGTACATTCGGGAACTGGGACACCTTTAGCTCGTCTGGCAATTAAACTGCTGAATAATCACGATTCTTGATCCGTCAATAGCATTAACCCATAAGCAGTGCCTCCATATTTCCGGTAAAGTTCATGATTAAAGCGTCAAAAGACGATTTCTTCTCCGGGGATCCACTGCGATATTTCTGTTCGTAGAGGTAACGAACTGTGATGTTCCACGAAGCTCGTTTGTATGGGGCAGGGTATCGAGGATATATTCGACTCCACATGGTTGTATTACATAGATAGGGAGACGCACGTTCTTACCAGGTTCTTACGATTATTTGTTCTTGATCTTATGAATGAATGATTTATTTGCACATTAAAGCCATCCGGCCATCATGCAACAAAACGAAACAAAAAGTGAACAATCTTACATGCGCATATACACACTAACACAATCTTAATATTTTTAATTTACACTGAATACTTTATTAACACTAAAAACACAATTTCCCCATCAGAAGAAATCTTTCCGGTGTTTAAAAGCTAACCCGAGGAACTTCCCAATAATTCTTATTTCTTTAAAATCTTTACTTCCCATCATTTTAATAATCCATTTTTTATCAGTCCAATTCAAAAGCCTGACACAGACAGTAAGTTTAACTGAAAAGCCAACTTATTTTGGAATCATTTAACTGAATACACTGCATTATTTGGATTGTATTAAGGGAATTTTTAGTTTTCACTATTTGATCTAGTACGGCGTTAAGAAATCTACGGCCGTCCTCACAACGCAAAATTCTACTATGACGCGGAAAATTTTAATCTCAATACAAACACGGCTTTCAAGTGGCTGGTGATTAGCTGGCGGAAGGCAGCTTGCTGCGTGGACGCTTATTTCTTAAATAGTTTTCGTCAAGCATACAACACAGGCACAAGCGCAAAGAGGTACCACAAATCAGACAGGGAAACTCCACGGTTTGAAAGTCGGTTAATCGTGAATAGACGAGCATCGATGCAACGCATTTTCATCGGGTCTTCAAGGGATCTTCACAAGACTGTCTTATCTCAGCCCTTTACAGTTAAACTTTAAGTGAAGTAACAGTATATAAACGAATAGCAAACAAATATATTCACGAAAACTTGTGGAAAAATATATTTTCTATAGAGTTGCACATATTGTGTTTCGCGTCTGGTCAATCGAGTTTTATAGGGTTTTCATGGGTAGCTCTGAACCCTCTTGGGAAGCCAGGAGTCCAGCTTCCCCCCTCAAATGACGCCTAACTGAGCCCTGACGCCTCCTCAACGTGCACCAACATAGAGGATAGGTTTGTGTGGATTCGGATACTCTTGACTTGATGGCTATCTCTCCGGGTACCTAGCGGAAGAAAGGCAGAAGTGGTGTCACAGCTGCTCCCAAAGATCGCCGTGATTGTTTGACACAGGATTTGAGTCGTTACAGAGACGCTTACTCCTTACATCCTTCTTCTGGAGGATCAGTGGCGTGTTTTGGACTTAGTCATATAGAGTATCGATATCTAGTACGTCCAGGTTTTGATACTGACTTTAAACCGGCCTCAGTTACTTGACATAACTTGAAGACCAATAGAAACTCGCCTTTGTAGTCTTTACTTATCAGATAGAGTTAACAAATTCTTCAGGGTTGTCTATAGACTTGGAGGAGAGTAACTTTGACTCACTAAGTGACAACTTATGCCCTTAGCTTTCGCCATCTGCTGGGCAAGAACTCGATAGGGCGAATGCTAAGGAAAGCCAGATATCCCCACTAGGTGGCGAGAGTAGTCTGTCCATGCAAAAATCAAGAAACTAGTATGAGCGGTAGGACCAAATGTATCCCACAAAACAGACCACCATGGCTCCGCTATGAAATATGGAAGATGTGGGCATAGACAAGATATACTGGAAGGATAAAGATGTGATTTTGGGTCTATAGCATTTGTGTGAAGGTCCCAGGCAAGGGCATGTTGAGTCAACATCACGTTTCCACGATTTTCGGTTGGGAGAGCACTAGTTGCTCCACAGATCAGAACCAAAAGCTCTAAATCGGTTCAACCATAACGACTTCCTTTTTCTCTTTATTTTCTTTATATGTACTTGTTTAACATTACCAAGTCATTTATTATGGTACTTACCATCCCGCCAAGTGCCATATACCAATCACTTTTCCGTCGGTCTGTTGGTTGGACGAAACTAACTTGGAAATAGTCGCTTGCTCGATTCGACCATCGTGGGGGGGAGGAAGGGGAGCCTGAATCCGGAATTTAGTGGCATATATAACTTTCGAACGGGTGATCGGATCTTAATGAAACTTAATATTTGGAAAGACCTCGTGTCTAGTCCCCGAATCTGCACCGAAAGTCGGCGCCCTGGAAACATCAGTGCGAGACATCAGTGAGAGAACCGAACCGGGTTCGGGCACTTTGTGGGGAGTTAGGGGTTTGGCGGAATTCTGGTGATCGCGAGATCACGCGAAATTGATATTCGGAAAGATGTCCTATTTCAGGTCTGGACCAGATCCTATGACTGTGGAGGGGGGGAGGGTGGATGGGAGAACCGGAAATCTTGTGACACGCTAGCGATCGGAATGAAACTTGGCGAGAAGAACAAATATAAGCCTCATCTACATCAGTGACAGAAGTGGACCGGATCCGGGCACTGTGGGGGGGGGGGGGGCGGAATTCTGGTGATCATGTGTTAAGGTCAGGGGCGTCGCAAGGGGGGGGTGCGGGGGGTGCAGCACCCCCCCCACCTTTTTGAGATTCGGTAAAATTTTGGGCCGGAGGCCCAAAAGTTTACTAAAATTGTTCGGTATTTTTTCGATTTACGGGGATTCGGTAGTTATACAGACTCCTAAATAGGCTATCTGTACAAATCTCTTCGGTATAATGATCGGGATTCGGTATAGTTGCCAGTATTCGTTAGTTATCACGAATTTGGTGAGAGAATTTACTGAAATCATTTGGTAATTTTTCGATGCCGAAACTATTCGGTATATTTATGGAGATTCTGCAGTTACACAGACTCCCGAATAAGCTATTGGTTCAGAATTATTCGGTGTCATGATTGGGATTCGGTAATTTATTAAGTGTAATATCCAGTATTCGGAAGTTAACCACGAATCCTGACTTTGTTCCAGTTTCGACGAAAGTATACCGAATATGAATATTGTTCGGTAGTCTTTCGATACCGAAACAATTCGGTATACTAACCGGGATACGCTGGTTATACAGAATCCGGAACACGCTATCGGTCTAAACTTATTCGGTATAATAACTGAGATTCGGTAACTTATTCGTTGTAATTGCCAGGATCTGGAAGTTACCACGAACCTCGAAATTCAGAAGAGGTCGAGTGAAGCACTGGTCGCAGACAAAAGGGATGATCTGTGATATCATCGATAGTCCTTACTTTTATTTTGGATCCCAAAAAGAAAATCTGATCATAAATATTTCGAAAATTCCGCCTGCAGCACTTTTCGTAATGTTCTCTATTTTGTGGAAGGGCGCGTCATTTGACGGGGGTTTTAAGCCAGTTTTAGGATTGAGATTACGAAACATTAAAAGCTAGAATTTGAATGGAAATTAAATTTGGTAGGAAAAAGCAAAAAAAAATTTCGCCGGCGGCGCTCACTTTATGTTATCATACGTAGTATATTGACTAGACTACAGTTGCTGCTGCTGCCGTAACGTCGCTCCATCCGTTTTCTAGAACTTTTTAAGAGTCTCGGTATTTCATCAACGGTAAATGATAGAATTTGTAAGAGAAGAAGTTAAATTTTAGCCTACAAAAACAAAAAAAAACGGATTTCGAAAATTTTCACCTGCGGCGCTCGATTTACTTTTCTGTTGGCTATAATATATAGTAGCTGTTACTGCAATCATACCCGGCAACGTATTCTCTATGTGGGCTTCGCCAAAACGCCGCCTAATAGTTGGCTTATCGTCGTTCATGCTGCCTTTTATTGCCACTCTCCTACGTAATCGTTTCTGTTCAGTAATTTAAAGCTCGAATTCTTAGTTCTAGGATTCGGTAAAAATTCTGAAAGATTCGGTAAAATTTTGGCTCTGCACCCCCCCACCAAAAATGCACTTGCGACGCCCCTGGTTAAGGTACTTCCAGATGTGCTAGGACGATGAAACTTGGCTTGAACATTAGAGACTTGACAATATACTTAACCTCACTTAACCTCAAAGTAAAAAATATTTTAAAGCTAAATATTCAGTTCCATGATCCCCATGAGCTTCGAAATTAATGTTTAGCTCCCTTAAAGTGTGCATCTTAAAAATCTTAACCGCAAAGTAAAAAGAAAACTTTTAACCAAACGATACATTTCATGATCTCCGAGGGCCGATTATCTGTGTACCTCAAGGGTTTTGCTTGAAAATGAATTTGTATAGCACCCTTAACGTGCGCATCTTAATTTAAAAGAAAAAAAAACTTTTTACCAAACGATATATATTCTCGATCCCCAAGGGTCCGTGGTCATTTTTACCTCACGGGTTTCCCTTGCAAGTGAACTGCTTAAAGTAAAAATAATACTTTTGAGCAAATATAATTTTCAGGATCTCGATGAGCCTATGATAATTTTTGCTTCAAGAGTTTTGATCAGAGATGAATCTACCGCCCATAAAGTGTGCATCCTCAGAGCCAAGTGCAAAAATAAATACTTTTTACCAAAGGATACATTCTCCTGATACCAACGGCCCATGATCATTCTTATCTCAAGGATGTTGCTTGCAAGTGATCACAACAAACCCACGAATTTTCAAATTCCTACTTGCATCGTCTGACCCAGCCTTGCAAGTGCCGTATGAGCTTCCAGCTCTTGTTATATTACATAAGGCATTATATTATTAGCCTACGCTTTTATCTGCACTTGTTCCACGAAACCTTTTACCGGGTCCACTCGTTCGGGTCAGAAGGGAGGCGGCAAAACGGGAAGTGAAGTAAGGATTTTGTTGCTATTTTCGACCAAAGTTTCTACACAGTCTCTCCCATCCATTGTTGAGTTGAAGCTTAGAGGGGCCTCAGAATACGCTGTTTCTGTTTAGAACCAACTCCTCTCTGTATTTCGTTATACCTGCAACCCTTTCCTCCCAAGAAAGAGTCATAAACCCTGACAAAATATAACGCTTTCTTCAGGTACAACTTGCAAGTGTCTTACCCTTTTACTCATCGGTTGAATGCAATTTGACGACGTCGAGATTCTTAAACTCTTTTCATGCGCATTATGAATTATCATTAAACAGTTAAAAATTTCATATTTGAGCTTGTTACATACCAGCATGTGACAAGATCATCGTTACGAATGTTTGAATGTCTCCTTTTATTTATTTTTTTGTTCTTGCTCGAAACATGTTGCTATGTAGGCATATGTAGGAGAAGAATGTTTCATGCAAGAAATTTTGGCTGGCACTGATGGTTACCCACAACTCCCACACAAGAAGGTAGGTTTGTATCAATCAGAAGAAGTATCCGGGGGTGGGTGGGGGTAGGGGGTTAGAAACGGCTCTGAAACACACACAAATCGTTTTTTATAGGCCTCAACCGCTGATCTATACCTCCTTTGTACCTTTTGGTATTGACTGGATTCGACCCATGGCATCCCCCCCCCCCAAAAAAAAAGAATTCCTGGATACTGAGCCGAACAGAACGACGTAGGGATCAGTACGTCCAGTCTCTACAAACAAGACCAAAGGTGTCGATGGGATCCCACAAATCTAGTATTTGATTCAGACAATCGAGTCTTGTCTTCGCCAGATCTAGTCTTGGACAGGCTAATCATCAGAGAAAACCAAGTTCAGATATACCTCTATAAGCCATATCTATTTTGACGATACTGACCGAGACTTCCTGCCAATTTCCGAGCGAACTACTAGTCCAGCAAAAAAAAAAATACAGAAATAAAACCAGCGTATCTCCTTATCCCTATAAAGAACATCTAATCAACTTTGAATAAAAGTTTGACTTAAAAAAAAATCTGGCTACAACCGGATTCCGGAATAATTATATGTCCGGGTAAAAAAACATTGTTATAAACCGACTGACCCTCTCTTCTTACCCCTTAATCTGTCATCTAATCGAACTTTTGCTTTTAACAAATTTTCCGGTTTTGGCCGGATTCCGGGCAAACTAGTTGTCCAGCGAGAAAATGATTTTCACCATCCTGTTCGGCATGTCTTTATACCCATAAATCAAACATTTAATCAACTTCAGATTAAACTTTTACTTTTAACCAGCTTTCCGGTTTTCGCCCGATTCCGGGTGAACTAGATGTCCGGGTAGAAAATTGTTTTCACATAAGTGTTCCACATGTCTTCTTGCCCTAAATCGAACATCTAGTCAACTCGAAATAAAACTTCTGATTTTAACAAACTTTCCTTTTTTCTGCCGGATTCCGGGCGAACTATTTGTCCGTCGAGAAAATGGTTTTCACCATCGTCTTCAGCATGTCTTCCTATCCCTGAACTGAACATCTAATCAACTTCAAATAAAACTTTTACTTTTAACAAACTTTCCGGTTTTGGCCAGATTCCGGGCGAACTACTCGTCCGATGACAAAATAGTTTTCACCATCGTGCTCAGCATGTCTTCTTACTTCAAAATATTTTGTTTGACCCTTAATTTGAACCCCCTCCCCCACCCCTAAATGTAGGTCTACAAAGCCCATCTACGAACTTGACTGGTCCGACGACCCAACGAATCCTCACACCAAGTTTCATCAAAATATGTCATTCCCTTCGAGAGTTATCGTGCTTACAGACGGACGGACTGACAGACGGACAACTTTTGCGATGTCATAGGTATCCCTCCACTTATGTTTTGGGATCCCAAAAAGTACAAGAAAACACATAGATCAGAGGGAAAAGCCTCTAAAAATCATTATTTTGTTCATGTTTCGGGGGGTTTCAACCCTTTTATTCAAACAATGTTTACACGGATACGTCAGCTCTGATTTTTCATCAGCGATATTTCGGCCCTTCTTGGCAAGGGTCCTCGTCAGGCTGTCAATCTTCTTGTTAAACTTCGGGGAAGGAAACAAACCTGTAACAAAAAACTGAAGCATCTACCGACTATAAATATCTTATTAAGGTAAATTATCTTCAAGTACCAGTATAATGAAAAAACTAGTCCTGAGATTTAATTTTTGACAACGACGCTGTTTTTGCTGCATGATTGGGGCGATGACAGGAAAGGGTTTTTTCTGCATTTTGATCAACTTCGGTTTTTTCATTAATAAGGGGCTGAAAACTTAAATATTATTGTATTAATGACCTCGTTCTACGTTTCTATTATGAGTACTTGCCTGAATCTATAACTTTGAATAATCACTGCACGGAAAAACTAGTGCTGAGATTTAATTTTTGACACGGCTGCTGTTTTTGCTGCACGATTGGGGCGACGGCAGGAAATATTTTTTTCTGCATTTTGATCGACTTCGGTTTTGTTGTTAATAAGGGACTGAGGCTTAAATTTTCTTCCCTTAATAACCCCGTTCCACGTTTCCGGTAAAGAGTACTCGCCTGTATCTCGGTTAATGCCTGTTCGGTTTTTCTTTATCTCAACGGCTTCTCGAATGGTTTGATGGAGTCCGGTGCACGTTGCAAGAATTTGGGCTTTTTCAAAATGTATTGAATGGGATGGGTTTTCGAAAATATGTTCTGCAAGTGCAGATTTGAAAGTATAGTTATGACGGTGTCCGTTGGAGAGGGCGTGGTCAATTTCTTGCTCATGCAGAGAAGCCGTTGAGATAAAGAAAAACCGAACAGGCATTAACCGAGATACAGGCGAGTACTCTTTACCGGAAACGTGGAACGGGGTTATTAAGGGAAGAAAATTTAAGCCTCAGTCCCTTATTAACAACAAAACCGAAGTCGATCAAAATGCAGAAAAAAATATTTCCTGCCGTCGCCCCAATCGTGCAGCAAAAACAGCAGCCGTGTCAAAAATTAAATCTCAGCACTAGTTTTTCCGTGCAGTGATTATTCAAAGTTATAGATTCAGGCAAGTACTCATAATAGAAACGTAGAACGAGGTCATTAATACAATAATATTTAAGTTTTCAGCCCCTTATTAATGAAAAAACCGAAGTTGATCAAAATGCAGAAAAAACCCTTTCCTGTCATCGCCCTAATCATGCAGCAAAAACAGCGTCGTTGTCAAAAATTAAATCTCAGGACTAGTTTTTTCATTATACTGGTACTTGAAGATAATTTACCTTAATAAGATATTTATAGTCGGTAGAAGCTTCAGTTATTTGTTACAGGTTTGTTTCCTTCCCCGAAGTTGAACAAGAAGATTGACAGCCTGACGAGGACCCTTGCCAAGAAGGGCCGAAATATCGCTGATGAAAAATCAGAGCTGACGTATCCGTGTAAACATTGTTTGAATAAATGTTTCAAAGTCAGCTTGGGCTCAAAGAATATTTAGGTTTCAACCCCTTCTCCCCCCTGGATACGGCCTTGCTTATAGGTTAATTATATAGTGTAGTGACATTATTAACACATTTCGGATAATTAAAGGAGTAGATGATATTGACCCCAATACATTTTTCAAGTTCAATCACTACCATACAACCCGCCAACACCCTTATAAACTGTACCCTCCAAAGCCATATACAAAAATTTGTCAGTGTTCATTCGTCAATAGGGTAACTGAACCGTGGAACAGTTTGCCAGCAGAAGTTGTTGATTCAGGCAGTATCCAAACGTTTAAGCGTGGCATACCGATGAAAAATGTATCTCAAAATAGTACTATGAAGTAGTAAGAAAAAGTAGCATGCAGTACTAACGATGCTACTACATGCTTCTACTTCAATACTACCGTGTTACTGCATACTACTGTATGCTACTATTAGCAAGACTGGATGCTACTACGGCAAGACAGGATGCTACTGGATACTACTACATAAGATTGGACCAGTCTGAGGTACATTAAATGATAGCGTTCTTTGCTATTACATAGTATTACATGCAACGTTTTCGTACGACTACCATACTACTACGCAGGCTTCAAATTTTCATCGGGTAGTCGACACCCCATTCTACTCAGTTGCTTTTGTAGTTTGAAAATTTGTTTACTTTTGTAGTATGTCAGTTTCTGTGTGTAAAAGTGTATCTGATCCATTTGCACTCGTGTAGTAGTGGCGACAAGCTAGAAGCTTAACGCCAAATGTAATAATAAATAACAAGTATTTGTATTATGATTTGAACGATATTCTTTTATTGCCACGAAGGTGCAGCCCTTCTTAAAAAGGTTCGGAATCCATCCCAATTCCAATCTTGATAGGTGGAATTCCCTCACGTCCCAGCACTGCTGAGGCGCATTACGCGCCACCGAACAACTCTGGTATTAGTAGCAGTTCACACTAGGGGTTGTCCATTATTTTAATCACATCTGACAACCTTCACTTAGGGGGGTAAAAGATCTTCATCTCACAGATAAGACAATGCACTTGTCATTCTGCTTTACAGCAACCAAACACTAGGGGGTCACCCTACCCAAAGAACACTACCGCCTGATACCCGGGGTGACGAAAATGCAGTATTGCTGCGATGCAATACCCAGAGGAAGCTAGCAACCATCAAAGCACCTGCGGCAGAGTCGAGATAGCGCACTTATCTACCGTCTGAAGCTAGGAATCTTTTATACTTTTACACGGTCATCTTTTATACTTTCACGCAAATAATCCCTCTCAGTATCCTTTTTGTGGTCATCCTGTCCCTGGTAATCTCGTTGTCCGTTGTCCCAGGACATTTTTGCCTACCCTGTGGACAGCTTAAGCCGTCGGCATTTTGAACCAGGATGATTTTAGCCCCCCCCCCCCCGTTCTGTGGGTATTTTGAACAGTATTTTGAGCTGTGTATATTCTGGAGGATTTCGATTTCGGGGTCTTCGACTTTACTTGTGGGCATTTTGAGTCGTGGGCATTTTGAACCGTGTGTGTTCTGAATCGTGGGCATTTTGAACCGTAGGCATTAGGATCGTGGGCATTCTGAGCGTGGGCATTTTGAGAGTAAAAGATCGTGGTGGTATGATTGACATGTGTGCGTTTGTTGTTCTTAGTCTTGTTTTAGATTTGTTAACCCCTCTAGCTTTTTGTGGAAATAAATTCGTTAATTTCATACATTCATTGCTAAACTACGGTATGATGTCAGCTTTCCTTTCAGATCAATAATACGACCAGAGTCAGTAAAAATATGACACCACAAATGAATTAATCAGACATGGGATATAAATTTGTATTAGCACTTGAAAATGTGCCGACAAAAAATGGAATTGCTGCAAAGCGACAACGTCGCGAACGGCTGTTCCCAGGAGAATTTAAAGCGCCGCAGGCAAAATATTTTTTCCTTTTTTCTAGCAAATTGTAGCTGTTAACATGGTTCCAGCCCCCAAAATTCCAAGCCTCTAACGCCAACTAAATGACGTACCCTTCTTCTAAATAGTGAAGACTGCGAAGCACCGAAGGTCTTCACGTCAAGAGACGTGCTTATTCCTGAAGTTCTGCAATCATTAGAAGTAGAAGTTAAGTAATGAATGGAAACCAGCTGAAGCTACCGTTAAATGGTAAAGAACAAGAGCTTAATAAATGCCACTTAAATTACCAAGCTTAGAAACTGGGGTGAACCAAATAATAAATACGTACTACCTAAAAAAAAAAAAAAAAAAAAAAAAATAAGGAGCAGATCAGGAGCGGTATAATGACCAAATTTCGGAATGGAATAAAAATAAAATTATAAACATAAAAATTTTGGACCAAACAAAAATCAGGCGAATTGCCGAATCTGGTAACCAATTAGATCTGGTACCAAATGAGTCTGATTAATCACCGAATTATGAAATGAATTGACCGAATGTGATAGAACAGATACGGACTTGAGAAAAGTCCGGAGAACAACCGAATTCGCTAACGAACGAGACGAACCTGTCTAAAGATTAGGCCTACCTTGTCTCCAATTTACAAATACTTCTTCTCGTTTTCTCTGATGGATATTCGGCCTGTTTTTATTTGTGACCCCCCTACTCTTTCCCTTGTTGGATTATGAATCTTTAGTAAATTCAAATTACTGTATGTGGTGATGACAGAGAACAGGCATCCGACGTCTCCTTCTTGTACTTGTTATCATAAAATCTCTATCGTTTCTGCAAGCGCTGAAATGTCAGCCGCATACACCTTTTTTATTAGAGGGCCAGAATGACGGATAAGCTAAGCTTATCGGTGATCGGTACTTTTTTGTCGAAAGGTAGCACAGGTTAAGATTGAGTAGAACACGAGTCCGACTGGGAGTGGGCTAGTCGATGGACGTACTCGGGTTTCAGCTCTGATTACATTCCCAATAGAGTAGTATCATTTGAATGTACCAATCACATCAACTAGCCACTTGATCTGAATCAGACACATATTGACATTTGATTTAGTGGTTAATCGTGACACGACTACCAACTTGGAGACTACTACTCAAAACGAATAATGGGGTGGTCCATTATATACTGAGTACGACATTCGATACACAGATACTTGTGCAGGGGCGGTTCGAATGGGGTCTAGGGGGGTGACTCCCCCCCCCATGCTCGAGAGAATCTACTCTCATTCGTATGTTTCGAGCTTGTCAGTATAACAGTCGTGTGTTTTGAGCTTGTCTGAATGAAATGCAGGCAGTTACCAAACGTGAATTCCACCCACAAATAAATTTTTTTTAGTTGAAAGGCTACGAAGAAATTTCTATTCGTATGTTTTCAGATTCACAGTTATGTGTTCCGAGTTTTCCAGAATGAAAGTCGTATGTTTGAGCTTGCCAGAATGACATCTACCGCGAATTTCGCCTGAAAAGACCCGTTTCGTGTCGTACTTTACGAAGGGGTTTTCTAGTCGTAAATTAGAGACAGTCGTAAGCTTTGACCTTGCCAGATAAAGACGGACACAGCAGTTAGCTTCTCGTGATTTTGCCTTCAACGACCTGTTTCTGGTCGTATTGTTCCATATAAATTTTAGTAGTATGTTTTAAGTTTGTCAGATTCACAGTTTCGTGTTCTCATTTTGTCAGAATCAGTCGGGGATGGAACTTGCCAGAATGACATCAACCCGGAATTTCCCCTGAGAATGACCCGTTTCTTATCGTTTTTTATGAAGAGATTTTCTAGTCGTCAATTAGAAACAGTCGTAAGTTTGAGCTCGCCATATAAGGAGTCATTACGTTAAGAATTATCATGTGTTTTGAGCTTGTTAGAATGACAGTCGTATGTTTCCAACTTGCCAGAGTGACATTAATGCCATTACCAGTCGCGAATTTCGCTCTGTGGCGCTGAAAACAGGCTGATTTTCGATTTTCGACTGCGGCGCGATGTTTCAACATTATCCTACCTGGTGTTGTGCAAAAATCTCCTTATCTTAAAAAGAAACAGGTACAACCGCCTGATGATTGCACTATTTTTTGTGTAGTCTAAATTCGAAGTAGAAGTAGAACCACGTAACAACCGTCGGGAAAATACCCCACTCCGTTTGCGAGTTATCGGGGCACTGACAGATATGTTAGTGCATATCATAGTAGGCAGCCTTTAAAATGTTTTCAAAACTTTACCTGCGCCGTCTTTCATAGTCGCCTACTCGCTATCTGGTTGAACGGCCTGTTATTTAGGTGAGGTGTTATAGGCCTAAGATTTCGGTCGGATTACAAAAAAATCGCCGGCGGCGCTGAGTTTAAATTTGTCTTAGGTACATATGGTAAAAGCTGCTGCTTGGGATCTGAGTCACGTTTAAAGCAAGAGTTTGTGTGGGAAGTAGTCGAATATTGCCCGATAAACGCCGATTTAACAAATTTGGCCTGCGGCTCTTTCATAGTCCTACCCTATTTCTGTTTAGTTGAAGTTGCGTCATTTATGTGCGATTTTAAGCTTGAGATTTGGAGTCTAGGCTACATTAAAAAGTAGGAGTTGTAAAGGAATAGTTGAATTTTCCTCGGATTGAAAAAATATCGCCTGCGGCGCTCACTTTAGTTTGTCCTGAGTAGATATGTCTGCAACTGGTACCAAGGCTTGTCTTCTCTCCAGCGAAATTTCATATGACCGGCATCGTTAATTCTTGTTACTTATTTGTTTATTATTTATTACCACAATGGCATTTTCCGTAACGGTTTGAGCCTGCTGGTGCTGTGTTTTTAGCCAGTCGTATATTTTGAAGACCTCGGCCCCAAAAGTTGTACCGGAATTCGTCAAAAACGCAAATCAAGTGTAACTCGTGACCAACTTTTTGGATTGGCAGATACAGGGAAGAGACGTTATGCTCCGTTATATATCCAGAATGATCACAGATACGTGTGTTGAGTTTTCCTCGGCCCAAAACGTTGTACCGGAATTTGGCAATACCCGGAAACCAAGTGCAGCTCTTGACCAATTTGTTTTATTTGCTGATACAGGGGAAAGACGGTATGCTTCGTTTTACATCCAGTATGATGTACAGATGCTTTTGCTACATTATTATCGTCCCCAAAAATTTTACCGGAATTCGACGAAAACTGGAAACCAAGTGCAGCTCTAGACCAATTTGTTGGATTTGGAGCTATAGAGGTGAGAGGGCATGCAAATCGATCGTGTTCTCATCGGATCAATAATCCAACCGGAATCCGTCAAAACTGTCACTAGGGGACATGTCTTGCAGTTAGTTGCAGTCTACGCAAGGCACTTGGGTCAAGAACAAATAAGGTGAGAACAAAGTGAGAACGAAACTTACTCTATGCTCAGGACCAAAGACTGAAACAGCGGGAAAGATTGAAACTCTGCTGAAATCGCGTCGTGGAAAACCGAGCTGCCCGCCATCTAGCGTTCGGACTTAGTCAACTTTAAACGACAAAAGTTGAGAGTAAGCAAACAAAATATCTAATGAAACCAAGAGGAACTGTAGACAAGAGCACATGCCACGTGTAAGTCTGACCATGGTTTTGGCAGAAGGGATCGGTCGAAGTATCATCAGAGAGATATTTTAGCGACAGTCCAACCGCGAGTAAGCGCTCGTTATTGCGACTCACGTAGCTTACGGGAGTTTCTAGTTGTCTTTCCACATTCACGATCTTTGGTCAGGAATGGAAACGGTTAGGCTCCAACCCCGCTAAACGAAAAGCTGCGTTTGTGACATTGAGCATATTTCCAGACATGTCAGTTCTATCCTCATTTGTTCTTGTCCGTACGTGTCCGCAACTACCTTTTCTTTTGGGCGGCGAAAGAGGTATTGCGTGGATCCTAACATTCACGTTTGATATCGAAATCTTTGGTCTTGTTATTTCTATTTATTAATCCGTACGTCAGTAAGTAATCAAATGATTAGTCTAATTGAGCCGACAACTCACATAAAATTAAGACGAAGTAAAATTACATAAATATGGAATGTCATACAAGTGACTTTAGCCGTGCCAGTAGAATAGAAGTAGAATTTTCAGTAAATTTAGAAGTTAAGAAACTGAGATTGTTTGTCCTATTTCTCTGAGCGAATTCGGAGGCCTGATAGCCAAATTTTTCTGGCTCTTTCCAAAAATCTAGAAAAACTGCCACGCGACTCCCAAACCGTCGGCACCTCGCTGTCTTTTGTTGCCTCAATCCACCCTCATGGCGATGTTCAAACGTCTCCGTCCTAATCATTGTTCCCCAATAAAGGTGTCCAATTTCCTGTCCCATCTAGAACTAAGGATGCTCCATTGCTAAACAAAAGGGGTCGTGTGTGTGTGCAATTGCATGGAAAATCGGAGTCCACTCCGAAGAAAAACTTGTGGTGCCAATTGTTTGCATTGTCTATAGTCGGGGTCAGGTTGCACCGATCGTGTCGGTTTTCGGGTATCAGGTGCACCAAAACCGCTTGATGCGTCCGTCTCTCACTTGACCCATGTTTTTGTATTCGTTCGCATAAGATCGCCAGAAGATGGAGATGTTGGCGGTTCATCTTGATTGTCGGCGAAACCGAGCGGCAGTTTATCCGATACGGTACTGATGACACGCTGTGGACATTTTAATTTGAATCAGGTTTAAAGTCTAAAATGGCGATACTGAGCCGACCCGTTCTTTTTTGGACTATGAAACTGACGGTCAGCTCTAGTTTCCAGCCATGTTAACCTCACAGTATCTGTCTAAGAAAGGATCTAAGAAATTATATGTTTCTGAGGACGGGCAACGAATTGCAACAGAGGACGCAAACTGTGGTATTTTAAAGTCTTGTATTGTTTTCCTTTAAAGGCCAACGAAAATATTTTCGTCTGTTTTCCTTCTGATTTCTTGTGAAAAGTGAGCCCAATGTGGCTAGAAATTATCTTTGTAATCTTATATATATATATATTTGTTTTTGCCCGCTTACAAAAGGGAAAAAGCGGAGTACATAAAGAAAAAGAAAGAAGAAAAGAAACTAAAGAAAATATGTACATGCACTAAACATAATACTAAAATCTATACTACGAATCGAGTTAGCAAATGGTTTGCGCTAGCATTTAAAGCTCTTGCCCGAGCACTTTTTTCAATTTTATGTATTTTTTCGGTGGGGTTATATAACTATACCAACACACTGGCCAGTCTAGATGTTCCATCGGTGGTTTGTTGTCCGAGAGTTCGTGACATGACGCTTCCGTGGAGAACACGCATGTTTCTAATAAAATCTTCTTTTCAGCCAGAATTGTGAACGACTGGAACCTGCTAATGGCTGTAACCAGCAATCTGTTTCAGGCAATTAATTACAAAAAGAAAGATCAGAGGTTAAAGCCTAAGTTGTCCGTCTGTCTGGCCGCACGATAACTCTCGACGGGATTACATATTTTGATGAAACTTAGTGGAAGGATCCTTTGGGTCAAACAAAGTACAAGTCAACTTCCAAGATGGGCTCTGTAGCCCTATATTTGAGGGGGGGGGGACGGAGGGGTTTAAAATTAAGGGGCACATTTTTTTTTGTTAAGCTATTGAGATAGTTGAATTAGTGGTAAAGAGACATGCTGAATTACGATTATTTCTGTGTGTTTTGGACGATGGATCAACCCTTCCCCGGATGCGGTCTTGCTGCTAACGGAGAACCGCGATGTCCGAATTCAATCAATCAATCAATCAAGTTTACTCCAAATAGCTAAAAGCTAGACGAGGAATACAAATTTACGAAATACACAGACACGAAACAAATTAAAAAATAGCCTACACTTACAAGATATGACCAGAAATAAATGGTGGGATGAAACTAAGTAAAACTTGGGCAGAAGAATTAGAAGGATATGGAGAAAACTGATTGCCAGTATTCCTCTCGGACCGACGCACGGAAGACAGTAGGGGAGGGGGGAATAGATGGGCCATCTGGGAACAACACATTATCTTAGCTCCACATTTTTTTTAAAGAGTATTTCTGCGCTCAGTTAATTTAGGAACGTCAAGTTTAATGAGAGCCGAGATCAGAGCCTCTTCATATGAATTCATGCCAATATTCAAATTTGGTCTGAGAGGGGCAAATGAACATGGAAATCCGCAAACAGGGAACGGAACACGAACGCCTCAGCTACAAAATTCTCTGACTGGTTTACTCGTTTGGTCCCTGGCAAGAGTTCAGTTTAATAAATAAATATAATGTTAAACGCTTGCTAAGGGTACGAATTTGTTGGCCCGCTGACTATGCCCCTTCATACCAGCCCTGTTCGTGTTCTATTCGGTTCTATTTCGTTTCAGCTGTAGTAAACATTCCTTCTTACACCTATTACTCGCGTTCCTTTTCACCTCCTGCCTACATAGAAATTCCCAAAGCCTCACAAGACCCTTCCCAACACAGGGGCGTCTTCTCCACTCATACTGTCGCCACAAACAACCAATTAAAGTATCCCATGTCTTCCCTCCATCCAGAATTTCTTCCACAAAATAACCAGAACAAACCGAAGCGCCCATTTTCTGAAACCGAATCCTCACTTATGAATAGACTTCCCTCTTCAAAAATCCACTTGTCATAAGGAAAAGATTGGAACATTTTTGGAGCTTCGTTTTTTATTGTTGAAGACCGGAGGGGGCATAATCAAGTGGCTGTCGCGGGGGTTCTGTCATATTTTCCCACGTTTAGTACTCGCGTGCCTTATATTGGTTTCGGAGATGGTTCACAAACGTTTCCGGTATTTCCTGGTGACACAATCAGTGCTGGTAATCAGACATTTGATGAAAGCTTTGCATACTTAAACGGTCGATGGTTATCGAGTTTTTTTTTTTTTTGGGGGGGGGGGGAGCCTGGTCAGGGATATGATGAGAACGTCTGTTGCCTTCTACTTGCATTGATCAGTGTGATAAAGCATGATCTTAGACCAGAGGCGTTACTAGCCAAAAATTTTGTTTGGGGGGGACGAGGCATTTACCGACTGGCTGGTAATTTTACCGACTTTTTCTGCAGAAAAAACGACTGTTTTCAACAACAAAAATGACATTTTTGAAAAAAACGACTGATTTTCAGAAAAGTTCACTGATTTCAGAAAAACCGACTATTTTGACGAAAATTGACCAATTTTCAGAAAAACCGACTGTTTTCATGAAAAAAATCAACTGCTTTGACGAAAAATCGCGGCGCTTAGCCGACAGCATTGGGGGGGCGTCCCCCCCCCCTCCCTCCCCTCCCCCCCCAGTAGTGACGCCCCTGTCTTAGACAATAGAACTGGGGTATGGAAACTAGTAGTCCCTCAGGCCAAGGTGCCTGCGAACTGTTTTTGATGATGGTCAGCGGATAAGTCGGCTTAGATTTGCCCCAGTGATAAAAGGACCCTTCTTAGTAAGGGTCCTTTCCAGGATGTAGCTAGAAGACCGAAACGGATTTCAGGTTTCAAGGTGAAGGACGAAGGTGACATCGTTGTCGGCGAAAACGGTATGTCAGTCGAATAAACAAAATTCCGGTGAATTCGCTAACGCATGGGTAACTAACTAAATTTGTACGATGAATCACCGAATTTGCAAATAGACAGACCGAATGCGTTGCAATAGATGCAAACTAAACAAAGCTGGGTGATTAGCCTACCAAATTCGATAAAGAATGGGAACAAATAAAAACGTTGAATCACCCAAGCTTAAATGTGCAGAAAAAAATTGGTAAAAATGGATAGTAAATAGACAGCTTCTTTGTCGACGAACCCGAGTTCTTTCTTCTAGCTACAGCCCGAAGAGACCCTTGCCAAGAAGAGTAAACCTAATTACAGGTCTGTTCTTCTCTCTTCCTGTAGTTACGGCCTTAAAGGACTCCTCTTCTTATTCTGCCTTTTATATTGTCCCTAGCTCTCTTATAGGATGGTAAGCTTCTAAAAACCCTGACTTTCTCCGTAGTTTCGCTTTGAGCTACGATAAGACTTTCTTCAAATGTTGTTTTCCTTCTGGAAGAAACTATAGAGCATTAGGTCTACTTTCTGTTTTGGAGTTCTTTTGTCTTTGGTCTTCCCACTGCGCATTCAGTTTTCAAATATTTTGCGTCCAGCCGCCACGTCGTAGAGCAGGAAGGCTGGTTAGGGTCGACAAACGCTAACAATAAAATCGCTCCATTCACGTAGCAAGTAATGCTACTTTTGAAAACCGATATGTCTGAGCCAAATCACCGAAAAAGATCATTTTAGTAAGAGTCGTGCTTTAAGAGGACCCCTTGCCAAGAAGGGGCAAACAATCGCTGAAACAAATCTCAGTTGATTTGTCGGTTTAACATTAGCAAAACTGAAAACTCTGCTGGCGAATATTCGTCATTTATTACACGAAAATATCTTATCACATAATTTTATGATAGGAAATTCTGTTGCCTTTTAATTGTAAAAGTATTGATAAATGTGATAAAGCATGACCTAAGAAAACGCTAAAGAACGAAAAAAAAAAAAATAATCCGCTTATTAAGGAACCGGTTAACGCGATCATGTAAAAACCTCAGCAATGTTTGAGTTGTTGCGAAAGAACCTAGAAAAGAAAAAGGAATCTTCCTTATCTTACAAATCAGTTTTGAAGTGTGTTGAAATTCTGTTTTATACTGAGAGCCCCGATTAATAGTAGGTTTTAAAAGTAATCTGACGTAGAACTTGGAACTGGTTTGAGCTTCGTGCCCTTTCATTTGCACAATCCACCATCGACTGCCGAATCCGGGATGAGCAAGATTACGTACACTAGTCTAGTATTTTCCTGATTTTTTGTTTGTTTACTGAAGCTCATTCCGTAACTGAAGACTTCGTTTTTGAACTGTTAGTACTGACAAGTGTCGTCTTTCCAAGGTGTGTACTTTACTGAATGTCGGAAAAACTATGCATTATCCGTTGTTCAAAATTGCATAAGTATGGCAAGTGCCTTGGTCGGCAACCACGCAATCATGATGGTGTAAACATGGACACTTGTCATCAAGTTTGATAGATGATATTTGAAACTGATTGGTGTTTTTAGTGGATGACTTGCTTTATCAGCACTAATAAGGAAACCGTATCTTTATATCGGCTTTTTCTCTAACGAATATATATAGGCAGAAGACTGAGTTGGTCCTCATCACACTTCAATGTTTGAAAGTCTGGTATCCCAGTCTACCACTAAGTACCCTATATGAAGATGTAGATGTTTAGAATTTTTGTACACCATGACTTTTTATTATTTTTAATACCAATGACATTTCACGGTATATTTGTATTATTACTGAGAGTTACCTCATTAGCTCAGATGGTTACATGTAAAATATGCCTTTTCTGTCTTATTAGAAGAACAATTTGGCAGATGCAGCTAAAGAACCAGATTAGCCTTGATAGCTAAATAATCACCTTATCATTATATTTGTTACTAATAGTAAACAAAACTGGATTAGATCTTCGTTGTTCTGTGTCAGCTTTACCTCATCTTTGGTCAGCCTCGTTTCTTTAATTTGTTAAAGTAGTTATTGTCTCTTTTTTCTTTTTTCTTTTGTTTTGAAACTCGAATCTTCAGGGTGTCTCACACTCCTTTTGTTGTGGATGAGCTAAAAGTAAACTGAAATGTCTTTCAATATATAAAATGTTCGCAATCAACTTGGGCTCAAGGAATACTAATGAATAAAACACTGTTCAAAAATAATTAAGAATAAAAGGAGATTAATAGCCGCGATTACAGCCTAAGTATGAAGTTGTTTGGCAAATGTTTACAAGACCTTTGCAGACTGTTTACATGTAGGATAACAATGTACCACACTGTCGGAAGTTTCATAATAGATAACACGAGGATGCGCGGTTTCAACAGATAATGCGTAACAGATAACACTTTGGATGTTATCTGATGTGTTTCAAAATGTTATGCATAATAAGCGTAACCATCAGGAAGAACCGAAAACCCGCAAAAAAACTATCTGCTGACTTTTCCGACATCATGACGATAATGAATAAAGTCAGTAGATGCTTTTTTGCTCTTCCTAACAAAGCTTGTTATATGCATAACATTTTATTCATACCGTTTTCAAACACAACAGATAACATCCGAAGTGTTATCTGTTACGCATTATCTGTTGAATCCGCGCATCCTCGTGTTATCTGTTATGAAACTTCTGACAGAGCATGCGATGGTCGAAGTCTCTTTCTTTTGTGTGTGTCTTTACAGAGGAAGGACTCATTTATACTATGTACATATAGTCAGTGTTTAAAATGGGGCCGAGCTAACGAGCTCGTATCCCTGCCGGCCCCCAGTGATCAAAATATATATTATCATGAAGTATTTTCGAAATAAATGAACCTGAACCTGAAGGCTGCTAAGGAAATACCCGAATTTTACTCTGATAAGTTTGCTGGTTAGGAAGTCTACCGATTTTTTCCGCACAACGATAGCGATTTTTATAATGTTTTTATGGTGTTTTTGACGAATTACGGAAATTTCCAGCCGGAAGAATTTATTTTCACCATGACCCGATTATGCTAGGAAATGTAATCAAAAGAGCCGCAGGTGGCTCTTCGCTTTCCTATTCCATCTCCACTAGTACCCAATGAGAAGCGCCGAGTCCTCTGATTGGTCGACAGGATCCAGTCCTCAAGAACAGGTGCCCTTTCTACGGTTAAGCTGGATGTGTTCTAAATGGTGATTTGGAGGCAACAAGTGCAGGAAGAGAGTTTATCTGATATGAGTAATTTAACCGATTGGGATATCAATGATTCCAATGTACCAAAGGTAATGCTTACATAGCTTCACTTATCCTAATACGCAAGATCAATTTCTTTGACACAGTTTTTTTTGCCATTACGAGTGGTGAAATTCGGGTAGCCTACTTTTCGGACTTATAGGGCCTATCTGGTATTTGATTTAACTTTCATTGGGACCAACTCCTCTGTACTGAAATGCTGGATTGTCTTTTCGGATCGAATCTACATTGGCAATGTAATTGATAGATCATTTATTATTATCAACAAAAGTAGTAAGTCGGTAAGGTAAGACTTGTTTTTTTAATAAAATTGAAATTAAACTTAAAGCACTGGGGCTGTCAGATCCTTGCAGCTGAACTTGCAGAACATGATTTTGTTAGTTATCTGTAAATTAAAGAGACTATAAAAAAACGTTCAAAGAACATGACGAGCCAAATAGGATCTAATATGTCCAATAAAAAGTAAACTCTTCTAACCAAGAATTACCTATTGGTCTTGCAGCTTTGAAACGCCAGTAATTCCCTCAAGAAACAGAGAAGGCCTAGTGTTTAGGAAGCATTGTCACAATAGGCAAAGCCAAATACTAGACAACGAAAGTAAATGAGAAAAAAATAAAGGTAGATGGGCATGGGTAGAAGAGGCTCGGTTATTGTAAAGGACACTTTGAGACAAAAAAAAAAGGATGGCTGATACTTGACTAGTTGAACTGTAGTACACGTAAAAATTGTTAACACAAAGTCAGGATCAGGATAATAGAATTAGAGGTTACTCACTTGGTTGGCACTCTTATACATTCTCTCGTGGATATAAAGTTTGAAGTCTCGTGAATAAGGCTGAACATTTATTATGAAAAAAATAGAAAACCGTGATTTTCGGATTTTTTTCTTGATCAGCTAATTATCCCTCTAGGATGATTTGCGAGGGATAAATATAAATTCGGATATTCACGGTTTTCTATTGGCCGAGGCACTTACTCTGCACCTATTCTGAGAGTTTGTAACCCCTTAGGGGACAACATAGATTTTCCAGGCATAATAAAACAAGAAAGGTTGTCATGTGAAGGTGTTAGGCTACTGCTTTGCAAGTTCGTATATGTGTGTGTGCGAATAGGGTCACTGATGTTTTTTGACCCTTTAAGGTATCAGTCTATGATTCATATATGGAATGGCCTGACGGTCACATGAAATGCGTCTATCGGCCGGCCTGTGAAGAGGCTCGTCGCCACCTATCCGGCTGGGCGATGAGGAATACGAACAATCATAACTCCTCAATCCTAAAGAAATCATGCCTTGGTGTACTTATGTGTACGCTTCGCTGCACGAGTGAACACGGAGAAAAAGTGAATCTGAGACCGGCAATTTGCGACAAAGCAAGAAGAAAACAACAAGGTGAGTTTAAACAATAAATCCCTAATTCATGATGCAAGTGCGGCTTGAATCACTGAGGTAGTAATTCTACGCACAAAAGAGAAGCAGAGAGGTAAAAGAATAATGGTGTAGTAAAGATGTGAGAGAGCCGCTAGGAACTGTGGGAGGCCGCAAGCAGCGTCGTTATTTATTGTCGGGTACCTGTTTGATGTACTTGCGAATTGTAAGACCGTAATGTGATAGTAAAAACTCAGACTGTCGCGAGACGAACTGTGTTCGATGCCAATTTTATAATTTACGTCCATTGTGGATGATCGGTAGAAAAATATTATTTGAAATAAATTAAGTTTTATGAGATTGGTTGTAAGGCGTACTAAAACCTCAGAACGTCGTGAGATCAATTGTTTTCGGTGCCGATACTATCTGGAGGATTGCTGAGAAAATATATGTACAGATTTAAAGAGATTAATTTTAAGACCATATGTTATAGTAGACAGCCTGACGAGGACCCTTGCCAAGAAGGGCCGAAATATCGCTGATGAAGAATCGTAGCTGACGTATCCGTTGAAAACATTGTTGGAATAAAAACTCAGACTGTCGCGAGACGAACTGTGTTCGGTGCAAATTTTATAATTTACGTCCATGTGGATGATCGGTAGAAAAATGTTGATTTGAAATAAGTTCAGTTTTATGAGATTAATGGTAAGAGCGGACTAAAAACTCAGAACATCGTGAGATCAATTGTTTTCGGTGCCAATACTATACGGAGGATTGGTGAGAAAATACTAATATGGTACAGATTTAAAGGCCATGAATTGTAAGACCATGTTTTATAGTAAAAACTCAGACTCTCGTGAGACGAACTGTGTTCGGTGCCAATTTTATAATTTACGTCCATGTGGATGATCGGTAGGAGAACATTGATACAAATAGATTTAGTTTTAGGAGATTAATGGTAAGAGCGTAGTAAAAACTCAGACCGTCGCGAGACAAACCGTGTTCTCTGCCAATACTATAATTTATGTGCATGTGGATGATCAGTTGGAAAATAATAATGTGGTCTAGATTTGCTTCAAGACATAAACTGCAAGACCGTAGTGAGATAATAAAGACTCAGACTCTAGCAAGACCAACTGTGTTCGGTGCCAATTTTATAATTTACGTTACACGATCGGTAGGAAAATAGTAATACAAATAGATTCAGTTTTATGAGGTTAATGTTATAAGCGTGCGTTCGGTGCTGATACTATAATTGATTCCCATGTGGATGATCGGTTAGAAAATTTTAATATGGTCTAGATTTGCTTCAAGATACTACCTGTTAGACCGTAGTGAGATAATACAGACTCAGACTGCAGTAAATGTGGGTGATCGGTAGGAAAATTTTAATAGAACATTAATTTTTTTATTTGATTTAATTGATTTACGATTTAACTTTAGGAGATAATGGTAAGAGCGTAGTAAAACACAGACCGTCGCGAGACAAATTGTGTCCGGTGTCAATACTATAATTAATGCCTGTCCATGTGGATGATTGGTAAGAAAATATTAATAAAGAGATTATCTGTGAAAGACCGTAGTGAGATAGTCAATGTGACAAAAATGTCATGTGACCTCGCATGTGACAAACAATGTCCTTCACCAAATGTACAATTTATCTTTGTTGATGATCGGCCAGAAAATAGTAATGTAGTATAAACTTGATTAAAAACAAAAGTAATTTATATTCTTATTTATTTCACGTACTTTAGAAAATAGACAAGCAGACTCACATTTTATTTTTTACATATACCGCATCCGCCCCCGAGGGGGGGGGGAGAGGGGGCTTCCTAGGTTGTGAATGTGAATAGTTAAGATTATATTGAAATCAATATTTAATACCATGCCGTCTTAATTAGGTATAAATAATACCTACTACAATATAACTAATAGGCTACTGTTTACAATTGTATATTATATAATTTAGCCTATTTTAGGCAAGGTTGACTGAGCATCTCCAGTGCCACATTATGCCCTGTGAAATTATCTCCTCGTAGTACGCAAGTAATCCGCTAGGTAGGTGTATCACTATTGTCCATTACGTAATAATGCTTAATCTGCTCCAGGCAATTCAACAAAGCTTGGTCGTAATTTTCTTTCAAAAATCAAATCAGTATTATATCGATAGGCTATCGCGAGGCTCCGAGGGCCCAACCGCAGATGCGAACCTTGCCTATGTTGCCCAGGGCCCCGCCTATGTTGCCCAGGGCCCCGCCTCAGAAAGGGCCCCGTCCAGGGGATGAAGTTTCAGTTCAGTTTCAGTTTCATTGGACTATATTTAAAGACAAAAAAAAATACACAATTTACATTCCTGCCAGGAAAGCCCAAATGTAGTGCTTCGCTAGGGCAGGGAAATACCCAATATTAATTTAAACATAAAACAGGAGACACTAACTGAACATTATATTTAAAGAAAAAAAATATGAGAGGATAAAAATAACCTATGGTTTCAACTTTAAATAAAAGGAGAGAGAAAATATGGGAAAGAAGGAACGAGAAAGAAAGAAAACAAAAGAAAAGAAAAACAGGGGGTGGGTCTAAAGGAGGATAACACTAAACAGTTTTCCTGCAATGACCTTTCGCTGCTCGCTTGAAGGAAATGAGGTTATTTGAATTCCGGATATCTAACGGTAGCAGATTCCAAATTGAGAGCGCAAAAAATCGAATTAAAAAAGAAGCCCCTTTTGATGAGGGCGCTTCTTGGACGATGTCATAAGAGTTTCGGGTGTCATAAGAATCAAGTGGTGAATATTAAAATTATAATGTGTAAAACGGTATAGTTGTTACTTGTCAGTTTCATTCCTGTCTGCTTTGTCTATCTTCCAAAGTCAAAGTATGTTAAAAACCAAAAAAAAGGAAATAAAATAAAAGTTTTTATTTTAAATTACAAAAAAGGGGCGCCGCCTCCTTTGGCTGCCGAGAGGCCCTGGATCTCTATGCCAGCGCCTGGCACTGGGTAGAAATTAATATTTTATATCTAAACAGCCATAATTATTACTCACTACTAAGAGCGTGGGCCTTATACATGACGTCACGGATCCTGGCTTCTTAGCGTCAAGGCTGGAAGGTATTTTCTGTTTCCGTCAAAATATCGTGCCGCTGGCAATCATGTCACAGAGATCGTAGTTACCACGCTAACTACGCTCCCGAGCGTGGTTAGCAAATACTATTAGTTACAATTTCGAGAAGGTTGGAACACTCAGCGTCGTAACCTTTCCCCCGAGATTGGAACGAAGATATTAACTAATAGTTACTATTGTTAGAAGGGTGAAAGACGCCCAAAAATAGTATTATTGATATTGTTTGAATTGTTTTGTGACATCATTGCGTCTGAAAAAAAGTTGGGCATCTCGAACTGTTTGTGGCAATAGCAGAGAACATTATAGGCAAGAGGATTGAAAACAAGATTAGCTAACTGTTGTTTACTTCGCCCTCAGCAACACCCCTTACCCCCAAGACTGGGGGAGGGGGGTACGCCCCCCCCCCTCAAAGCTGTCAGCCAGTCGGTAAAAAATAACCGAGTCGGCGCGAAGCGCCGCAATTTTTCATCCAAACAGTTGATTTTTTTTCATGAAAACAGTCGTTTTTTCTGAAAATTCGTCGATTTTTCGTCAAAATAGTCGGTTTTTCTGAAAATCAGTCGATTTCTTTTCAAAAATGTCATCTTTGTTGTTGAAAACAGTCGTTTTCTGAAGAAAAAGTCGGTAAAAATTACGAGCCAGTCGGTAAATGCCTCGTCCCCCCCCCCAAACATTTTGACTTGTAACGCCTCTGCTTACCCCACCCGTATTGGTCTTACTGTAACCAAAGATGTCTTATCAAGTCGTTAAAGGAGATCGAGAAAGATACAAATCTACTCGTGCCTTCTATTCATCGTGCGTTATAAACTTCATAGTAGAATCAAAGTATGAGTTCAAAACCGATTTGTATCTGGTTTGATAAATAAGTTATAAAATAGTTATTATCACGCCGACTCATGCTCTGGCTGGTTTGTTTCGAGTCCAGGTGCTAAAACATCACTTACTCCTTGCAATTACATATGATCTATTGCTTTTCCGTCCTCTATCCACTGTAATAACATGATGCAGCTCGCGTGTCGATCTGGCTTCTCAGATATTACAATCAGTGGCTAATTTAAGGTGAAGTTACTTTGATCAAATGCATAAGCTTGGTTACTCATTCATATTCATCGATGGCTACCGTGTGTTTCATATTCATCATTTATAGAGGCTCATGTAAAGATCTTCTTCGGATTTTTCATGATTAAGAAACAGAGATAGTTGGTGCAGTGCCCAATTAAGTACTAGTTTGCGACTTTTAATTTAGTATATGGTGGTGTTACCCGTCTTGGCTCCTTACCTTCTTTGATGGGTTCGCGAATTTTCTCATAATGTGTCCTCGCCCGTTGGCCTACTGAGGAGCGAGCGACGAGAGATAATTGTGGGTTAGTAAGTAAGTAAGTAAGTAATTTATTTATAACCCGCCGTTTACAGAAAGCGGAGTAAATGAAGAAAATAAATAAAACACATAAACATACACAAAAAGACACTTAATTTCAATCGTCGGCCAGGAAGCAGTGTAGAAGGTCGTGCGCTGGTTGGGTTCTGTTGTCAATGATTTTTGATAGCGACGAAGAAACATCCAAAAGGGTAACACTTGCATCTTGAATTTTGAACTTCTCCGTCAAAGTATGGTTATGGCGTAATTTCGACAAGTAGAGCAGGTGCTTTGCATATTTAAAATAACATGTGGCAATAGTACTCATTACTTCTACCGATACAAACGTTCGAGCTGTGGTACATTAAAATTGTAAAAAAAAATGAAAAATAAACCTCTAAAATTGGGTTCTATAATTTAGGACGTTCGACAGATCTTAAAGGTGTAAACTAAAGAAACAAGTCGCGTACAATATTATTGCTTTCTGAATGAAACAGATAAAAATTGTAAAAAATAAATTCCACACGTAACCAATACAATGATTTATTGATATACAAAATTTTGTCTGAAAACGCGTATCACTTTTCTAATTTTGTGTAGATTTAATTTTTGGGCTACGACTCCTCCTTCACTCGTCGGCATTATTTTTTTTTCCTTAACCTCTTCAACGCCACCTAATTTTTTAAAACAAATAAACGGACAAAATGAACTAATCGTTCTTTTATGTATATATTTAACTTCAAAAATTTGATCTCAGTTTATTAAAAAGAAATAGAGAAGTACAAAGAAAGAATTAAAGAAGCTGATGGTCGAGTCCGGAGATTTAGCAGGATACGCTGCACTTCTTTAGACCAGATAAACGTTAACGGCAATCTGGGAAAAACCGAAAGTTTTGAAAACAAATAAACGAATCCGCCAGATTCGAGATCTTGCACGCAAGTCCGCCGAGACAAGACATTTACGAACGATCACATCCACATAAACTAGCTAGACCACTGTTTGGCTTACTTGGCTGACAATGTCAAATCATTTTTATTTATTTTTCACCCGTCAATACAATTCCAACATGCTATATTTTGCCGGACCAATAATAATCCGTTTGAGATGTTTATTTCCCCTTTATGACTGACATTCGCGTATAGGAAAAGTAAGTAAGGTGGACTATTTTTTGGCAGTTTACAAAGTTTACTCTGTAAACAAGCTGAGCTTGTTTCCTAACCCACTACTCAACCACATATCAACGCTGGATTAAGCAGTAGACAATTGTCAATCCCTTTTGGATGCTGTTAAAGTATCGAACCCCTCTAAAACATCAGCACCCTTTAGACCAAGACTCTCACCTTGTCCCCCCCCCCCAGGACTATCCGTTGCTGGAAATAAATATGAAAACTGCAATACTTGCTCCTTATTTAGCTGATTCACCCTACCCAACCCAAAACAAGAATAGGATCGGCTCGAAGCGTGGATGAGATGAAGAAAAAGTTAAAAATACAGCACGCTTCTATGCTTCAACCCGTCGCTTACGACACACTAACTAAAGCGTGGAATTCTCTAATAATGGGTCCGTTCCGGATAAATGAAACGTAAACTATGCTGTGGGTGGCAGTAATCAAATTTGATTTGGTGATTCGAGAGACAGGGTAGTGATTTGAAAACAATATACTGAAGGGTGCTAATTTTTGAAAGGGGTGTGACACTTCAAAAGCGCCATAAAAGGATGGTGATTTTCTACTCCTTAATCCGCGATGATACATGGTCCATGGTCGGGTAGTATTGTTCGGTTCAAGTTGACGGCGGATCATGGTTGTGGCACTGAATCGATAAGTCAGCTAGACATATTTCTGCGATATTTCGTCCCTTCAAGGCAAGGGGCCCTATTGAGGCTGAAAATAATCTATTTAGCGTGTTTTTAAACTATATGAAAATAATGTATTCATATTTATTTACATTGTTTTATTTAGTGCTTTAATATGTGTATTTTACTCTTACTCCACTGTTATCCAAAAAGCGGGTCATAAATAAATAAATAAATGAAATAAATAAATAAAAAAACAATCCCTGCAATTTATAGTTACTGTTTGATAATAACTGAAGTGGCGAAATATTTCGCGTCAATTTCAATTACTGACGGGCCGAGATGTCGATGAAATATATTCAGCTGACGGACTCATCAATCAATCAAGGCGAGAAAATGGGTTGAGTAAGGAAACAAAATTCAGCTTGTACGACAATGAAAATTTTGAAAAGCTGGAAATCCTGAGGTAAATATGCATATTACAGAAGTGAAAATGAAGTAGGATGGAATTCGTATCTTCTTTGATTTTCTTTCGACTCAGTCCTTTAAGAATAATGACAGAGAAAGAGCCTAAATATTCCTTCAGCCCAGGCAGGCCCGTATCCATTTTTTTTTTTGGGGGGGGGGGGGGGGTCGCCTACTGATCGGACAAAAAAGTACAAAAAACACACAGATTAGAGGGAAAAGCCTATACAAATTATTATTTTTGTATGTTTCGGGGGGGGGGGTCAACCCCCTAGCCCCCCCCCCTGGACACGGCCTTGCTGACAGCGAATCATATATGATAGTGCAAAAACGGATACGTCAGCTTAATTTATTTTTGTTTTTCCCGCAAATTCATTTTCCAACTGAGCGGCTTTGAGTCTAAGAGGAGTCCAGCTCTAATCAAATTCAGCTGACGTACCCGTTTTGCACTATCAAATATGAAAGAAGCCGTTCCGTAGAAGGAAAACTATAACGGGCCAACCCGACATAGATCTTCAGAAATCGCGTGCCTCTTCACTGGAACCAACTTCTAGGAAATTGCCCGTCACTGAGCTAGTTCGAAACAGAAATTGACAAAATGTTTACTACTCAATTGTACGACCCTATATGTTTTAAAGAATTTTGTCGAGGCTTTCTGGCTTATTATTTGTGCAATATATTATTATAAAAGGACCCCTCGCACTATTTACTATTCGACTTACAGTATTTTAAAATATTTGAATACTTTAAAACTAGGTTTTGCTTTAAAAAAATAATCCACGGTTTGGCATGTTTTAAGCCTTTGCGAAACCCGCTGACTTGAAGCGAAAACAGCAAACAATTTACATAACCGGATTTTCGTATGGAAAAACTTCTCGCAGACAACCGTCGACAGCGTGATACACGGCAAGTGAGAAAATCAGAGTGGTTTTGTTAGAGGGGTTAGAATGTACCGTACGAAATTGGGGCCTCCGAGTTTAGAAACATATGGAGTGATTATGGAAGTAGGTTACGTTAGAACTATAGGTAAAACAGTTCCTTTAAGGGTCTACATTCGGGGTATCGAAATCCAATGTTGGACCAGATTAGCTCTCTGCGAATTAAGGCCGTGAAAACTCGAGCACAAATAATTTATTACTAAGTACGTTTTTTTGCGTTTAATTAATTTACGCTTTTGATATCATGATACAGAAAAACACAAAATTTTCTTAGTTTAAATTTGATATTGACCCCTTGTGCGGCGTCAAGTGCATAGGCCCTGGTCACTGTGGATTACGATGAATTGAATACAAAAATTAAAATTGTTTCTTGTATTGACCTACTTAAAGCTATTATCTATGTTGTGGACGAAATAAATGACGATTATTGTAAACAAAGTCCATACCAGTATTCAGTATTTATTAGACATCGCTACGAAGCTACCCATGTGAGAACAAATCAAATTTAATAATGCTTAAAAGTTGGCGATTGAAACGACTATCTGTCTATTCCAGGAATAAACGCTGCTCTAAATAACTGTCCAGTAACAGTCATCCTTGTCAAAGTTTAGTCTCGTATTTTAAGATCGGTTTACAATTTTTTTTTTTTGCCGGTAGCGCGGGAGGGGAGACCCCGAAATTTTAACTGCCAATAGGCCTCCAGTCCTCCACAGTTCAATTCGGCAAGTACGCAATCAATTGCCAACATAACCTATTGCATTAGAATCGTTTTTTCGTCACGTTCTATGTTTTCGTTTACTCTGTATTCGCAGGTCAGCTGAGTTAATGATTCTTTTATTTGTTGTTTCATTGAGTTGCGTGCACAGTCCAGACACAGATTCTAGAAAATCCTAAAATATTTTTTTTTTCTTCAGGAAAGCCATGTATGAACCGAAGATGCACCGGACGTCTCGAAATTGTGGCATGTCGGGGCCACTGCGGTTATCCAGTGACACACTTCTGGAGACATACGGATAATGCCATATTTTTTCAGGTATTTAAAACAGTCTTGGTTCTTTCTAGCTCCCGTAGGTCTTCTTTTGTCAAAAAATAGACGTTTGTCGTACCCTTGTCATAAAATTTAACCTTGCTTCTCATGTCTGCACTTTCATATTGAAGTTGAAAAATCTCAACTTTTCCGTACGGAATTGATGACGGTACTGAAAGTCCTGGCAGGAATTCCAGCCCGCGAACAACCGACCTTGATGGTCTTTCCGCAGCATTAGGGAACAGCAGCGACAAGGCGAAAAATTGATATTGACATATACCGAGTCAGACTTTTGAGCTTAGTTCGATTTTCCCGTCAAGTAGAGAAGTTCGTACCTGCGGGGTCAAGATTTGAACTGGTCGCCCTTTAAACTGCACGGGACAGGGGCAATGTGATTGAGACGGGTCTTAGAATAGAATTTTATTTTTCAAAAGCAGCTGTCCCATTGTTACCGCCAAATTTGACCTTTTCGTAAAAAAAAATTATGAATAAAAGAACGCTCTAGCATCTAAAGTCTTGTCACGAAAAAAAAAAAAACACTAAAGAGGATTAACTTATGGGTTATTGTACAACTCAACAAATGCTGGAACAAAACTCCTGCTATATCTTTCATAAAGAAGGGTCACAAGTGCGAGTTTGGGGGTTTTCACGGATTTCTCTCGCTGGGGTATAATACGTATGGGAGAAGATTTGATGTTTGCAGTCTAGATGCAGCCACGTATTGAGGTTTTTGCAGTCTAGAAACTGTGTGTTAAACGTTGTTGACAATGGTGATGTTGACGTCTAATGTACTGTATATATATTTTAACCAGAAAGTGAGCGTAGTCTCTTCCTTTTAAAGTGTAATTTGAAAAGTGACAGTTGACCGACGGCGCCTTGCAACCAATCAAGTAAAGAAGCTAAAAGCTGGATATTCTATTTCCTTCTTCTCAGGTCCTTGTTCTTTTCAGTCTAAAGGCATTCATGACCATCCGAAACCAGAAGCAAAAATTTCAGCAGCCGAACAGAAGCGGTCCCGAGGACTTTACAGAATCGGCATAAAACGGCGACGATTGAAAACGGGACAATTAGAAGAAAACGTCAAGGACGTCCCACCGAACAAAACAGTTATGGTGAGTTAATTCCGCTTATCTTTTTCATGCAATAATGGGCAGTGTTAACACTTTTCCCTGACGGATCCTGTGACATTTTGGTCGCTAAAATCTGTGAAATTCTGGCGCTAACAAAATTCTGTCCTTTTTTTGGTTTTCACAAAAAAACTCGTGGATTCTGGGGTTACAATTTACTCTTATAACATGAGGTAATATTCGTAAAACAAATAAATCCCTTTTCCGGAAAAGAGCTGCCTTGAATTCGGTCAGAATAATTCTAAATCGCAGAATTTGAGGCATTTCTGCTACAAGTGCCATTTCCCATGACAAAATTTTCATAGCTGTAAATCTGGGGAGAAGTCGAAAACCTAAATTGCAGAATCCTGCGACCAGTGGCAACACTGATAACGGGCGAGTTGTAAACACCTCGGTATTACAGCCTCTACCCCGCCACTCAAACACCCGCATTAACAACGTCTTATAAGACAATGTGAAGTATTTGTAATACTGATCCAGTCTTCTTTTGTTAATTATTCGATCCATTCTTTGCCAGGGCTTGGGACTTTTTGCAGTGGATTTCATCCGCCTTTACCTATTTATTACACTGTCAGAAGTTTCATAACAGATAACACGAGGATGCGCGGTTTCAACGGATATTGTGTAACAGAAAATACTTCAGATGTTATCTGTTGTGTTTGAAAACGTTATGTATGAAATGTTATGCAGAACACGCTTTGTTAGGAAGAGCCAAAAAAGCATCTACTGACTTTATTCCTTATCCAGTTCCAGTTGTTCAGTTCTTCCTGATGGTAACGCTTATTATGCATAACATTTTGAAACACAACAACATCCGAAGTGTTATCTGTTGTGCATTTTCTGTTGAAACCGCGCATCTCGTGTTATCTGTTATAAAACTTCTGACAGTGTATATATTCACTAAAAGTAACGCTCAATACCGTATTTAGTGTTATTTAAAAAAAAGGAGCTCATAACATAAACGAGAAAACGTTTTGTGCCGGTTTTCGCATCAAAGCGAATGAAGTATGGATGTTGAAGAATCAAATAAATGTTCTGCCCAAAATATTTTGGTATATTAATAGCACTACCCTAAGCCTGTTAGCTGCGTGCAATTGGCATAGTTTTACTAGTCAATCCTTCACAAAGGGGTAAAGGAAATCATGTGGTTTGCCGAACTGCCTCCCACACTGTCAGAAGTTTCATAAAAGATAACGCAAGGATGCGCGGTTTGGACAGATAACACTCAACAGTCAACAATCGGGATGGAATGATGATGATGAGGATGATTTTATTAACGCACTTAAGGAGAGGAAATAGTGCAGTATAAACAAAAAAAAGAGGAAAAAGTACACTGAGCTTTCAATAATGTAGTAAATGCACAAAGATCAAAAAATAAACATTTAAAAAAAAAAGAAAAAAAAGGGACTAATCGGGTCTAAAAAATCTTCTTCCTAGATGGAGTGCGGAGAAATGGTCAAGGGCAGAAACGTGAAGGTCCTGGGCAATTGAAGATAATTTTGCACAAGGGTCAGAGGGCAAAAAAGTTGCAGTTATACGGGAATTCCTATAACGTCGAGGAAGGTACAAGAGAAATTTACAATACTTGAAATAATAAGTTCTGATGCGTTTTAAATCTTTTAGCCTCAGAATACCAAAAATTCCGGAAAGGTTGCAGACAGAGGACAATCTGTTGCAGACAATCGGTTGCAGACAATCTGTTGCCATGTTATGCATGAATTGTTAGGCATAACAAGCATTGCCAAGAAGAGCCAAAAAAACGCCATAAAAGCATTTGCTGACTTTTTGTGTTGTCATGATGTCGGAGAGTTACCTGTTATGAAACTTCTGACAGTGCAGGAAACGAACAAATCCCTACCTACCTACTGACAGAAGTTTCGTAACATTTATACTGGAATGCGCAATTTCAACGGATATAAGATAACGCAGTATCTCTTGATGTTACAGAAAAAATATGTGACGAGCCTTTAAGTCTTACACTTCTGTAAAAGATAACACTAAAGATGGTTTTCCACGTCTATTTTAGTGACAAAATAACAACTGAAAACATCATGACAAAAATGTTCTATAATGTCAACAGATCATGTGTGTTATCTGTTACCAGATGGGTTACTAGCCAAAATGTTTGGAGGGGGAGGGGGGAAGGTATTTACCGACTGGCTGGAAATTTTTACCGACTGTTTTCGCAGGAAAAACCTACTGTTTTACAAAGATCTTACGAAAAATCGCGGCACTTCGAGCCGACTCGGTTATTTTTTACCGACTAGCCAACAACATTGGGGGGGGGGGGGTATACGTGACGCCCTTGTCTGTTACTTGTTGAAATCGCGCATCCTGGTGTGACAGTTTTGAAACCTTTGAAAGTGCACTACCATTTATGATATCCACTAAATGCGTTTTTCTCCAATAGAGTCCAATGTCCTGTCAGACCATTTGTGACCCCATCCCTTGTTGGCCAACGGAACATATCTGGTCACCAGAGGTCCTTCCTATCGAGCCGACCATCGAAACCAAACCAGAGATGGCGTACTACCCTCAAGATTACATCGAGCCTCTTCCTGACCCAACATATCAGCAGATTCTGCCCCAGAATGACCACACGTGGTCGCCAGAGTATTATACTGTGATAGATAACAACTATGAGAACTATTATGACCCAGTGACTTACCAAAATGGATATTCTACTGAATACAGTGAATATTATAGTAATGATAGTAGTTGTGCCCAGAATGTAAGGTTTGGTGATGAGCAGATTTATGACTTCCGCTTTAATGTGGTTTCTAGTGAAGTGGTAGATCAGTCCGCTTATCCTTGGAACAATTCTGGATTTGAATCTCAATGCTTCCAGTCCGAAACCTGTGGTTTTCTCGGTGGCTTTGCTTAAACAGTTCCACTTGATCTCTTTTCGTGCCTTTTTATGGATGTGCCTTTCATCGGAGCAAATAAATTGTATCAAAATTAACGTTTCCACCACTGTGCGTACCATTAGAAGTAATTATATCAGTGCTAATGTGTCCGTTGGTAAGCTACTGTATGCAAACAAGACAAGTCATAGGTATCCCTCCACCATGCCCGTATCCAGGAGTTTATTCGGGGGGGGGGGGGGGGGGTTTGCCTGCTGGTCGGACAAAAAAGTACAAAAAGCATAGATCAGAGGGAAAAGCCTATAAAATCGTTCTTTTTGTGTGTTTCGGGGGGGGGGGGCAACCCCCTAACCCCCCCCTGGATACGGCCTTGCCCTTCACTTACCGTTTTGGGATCCCAAAAAGAAAGAAAAATAAAAGAGTCGTAGCTCACCGCAGCTGACAATCAGAGGATGACGTAATTACCTTCTGGTAACATTAGTTGTGTTTTTGCTGATACCATGGTATCTGTTACCACGGTAACTGGATCTGTAATTAGTGGTTTTTGCAGTTATCGTAGTATCTGCTACACGGTGCTCAGCAAAAACGACTATTGCCGAAATTGCACTTTTCGAAGTCATCCCAAAAGAAAAAACAGATATCCAGTTACATCATTAAGTGCTAAACTTCTTTCTCATGAATCTGACAAAATTTCATGAAAGTGAGATGACTTTTCAGATACCACGACTAGTTACCACGGTCGGACCGTAGTATCTGAATATCTGTTACCACGATAACTGGCCAGATACCACGATAACTGCAAAAACGACTTTAGACCGTGGTAACAGATACTATGGTATCAGCAAAAACGCAACTATTGCTATAGAATTGGGCGCCACAAAGAAGTTAACCAATATTTTAGATTTATCTGCTAAACAAGCTGTCCTTGGGGTGTGGACCCCCATACCCACGTCAGGGGCGTCGCAAGGGGGATGCCGGAGTGTAGCTACCCCCCCCCCCACACACACCGTTTTTAGATTCGGTAAGTTTTGGGCTTGAGCCCTAAGATTTTACTAAGATTGTTCAGTATTTTTTCGATACCAGAACTATTCGGTACATTTAGTTATACAGAATCCCAAATAAGCTACCGGCACAAGTCTATTCGGTATAATGATCGGGATTCGGTATCACTTCCATGATTCAGTAGTTATCACAAAATGGGTGAATGAATTTACTGAAATTATTTGGTACGTTTAGATGCCAGAATTACTCGGTACATTCGGCAGGAGATTCGGTATTTTCGGTTCGGTACGAGATTCGGTAGTTAGGCTATACAGACTCCCAACAGGCTATCGTTTCAAAATTATTTGGTATCAGATGATTGGGTTTCGGCATAATTTTCAGAATTCAGTGGTTAACACGAATCCCGACTTTTGTTCTAGTTTCGACGACATTATACCGAATACGAATATTCTTTGGTATAGTTTTTCGATACCAAAACTATTCGGTATAATAACCGATATTCGGTAGTTATACATAATCCGTAATAGGCTATCGATCTAAACTTATTCGGTATTATAACTGGGATTCGGTAATTTATTCGGTAGAATTGCCAGGATTCGGTAGTCACCGCGAAATTCGAAGAGGTCGAGTGAAGCACTGAGCCTCGTCTTTGTTGCAATAGCGCTGTCGCATCGCTGCTGCAGCACTTCTTTGCTTTTGCATAATATGCGTTTTTGGATTCGCTTTCTTCTTGGTTGAAGCGGCAGCGCTGCAGCATCTTGCAGGGAAGCACGGACTTGGTCGGGGAGCAACAGTGTTTCCACTTCTGTTTTTGAAAAATCCCAAATTCAGCTAGAAAAATCCCTAAAAATCCCTTTTTCTTCAAAGAATAATCCCTTGATAAATCCTTCTCCTGCGTCTGCAATATGCGATAAGTACTACCGCCTGTACTGCAACTGCAAATATGTGTCCGTATAGTTCCCGTTAAGGCTACCGGGTATTCAAGAAATATAAACACCAAAATCAAGCATGCCCTCATTCCAGCATTCGCTGGTTAAAACCCAGCTTGAGTTAGCTTTGGACGACTGCATGCAAGAGAATTTAAAACTGAGCGCCGCAGGCGAAAATTTTCAAATCCGCCTTTTTTCTGAAAAATTTCACAGGGTAAAATTCATGATTTGTCATTCTGGCAAGATCCAAACATAGAACTGTCATATTAACAATCTCTCAACATACGATTGTCTCGTAACGTAGAACCAGGTGGTTTACGGGCAAAATCCACTGTTCGTAACTTATGTAACTCGGGCAAGCTAAAAATATCGAGAGTAAGAAAAAACAGAAGAAAACTTCGACATGTTTGCCAAATATCTAGGCCAAAACAAAAATAGTATAATGAGGAGACATACGAACAAAACATCCTACATAAGTGCCCATACAGTTATTGTGAAGTTTACGGATTTTTAACTTGAGACTAAAAAATTCAAAAAATCTCCATTCTTATATTAAAAATCCCGAAATATCTCAATTATCCCTGAAAAATCCCTTATCCCTCCTTAGAAAAAAAATACCGAGGAAGGCCTGGAAATCCCTCAAAAAGGGATAAATCCCTCGAAGTGGAAACACTGGGGAGCAAGTCCGTCATTCTCGAGAAGCGCTGCCGTCTTCCTCGGAAGCACTGCAGTGCAAAAACGGATGTAGAAAGAATCAGTCCGGAATCCGCCGAGAAGTGGACCTGCAGCATGCAACAAAAACGAGGCTCTGGTCGCAGACAAAAGGACTGATCAATGATTTCATCGATAGTCCTTTCTTTTATTTTGGATCCCAAAAAGATGCTCTAATCATAAATGTTTCGAAAATTTCGCCTGCGGCGCTTTTGTGATATTCTCTATTTTATGGAAGGCGTCATTTGACTATCAATGACGCGTCATTTGGGGTTTTAAGCTAGTTTTAGGGTTGGGATTTGAGAAAAATTAAAAGCTAGAATCTGCATGGAAAAAAATTAATTTGGCAGGAAAAAACGAGCTTAAAAAAATCGTGCCTGCAGCGCTCACTTTATTTTATCATGGATAGTACTGACTAGACTACAGTATCAGTTAAACTAGATAGGAGGAAATAAACTAGAAAGAACAGAAATGGGATTTCGAAAATCGATTTAATTTTGTCTTGGGTACAATAAATAGAAGCTGCTACCGCAATCGCGCCCGGCAATATATTGTCCAGCGGGATTTGCAAAAACGACCATTAGTAGCTGGCTAATCATCTTTCATGCCGCCCTTCAGTGTCATGCTGCCCTTCAGTGTCACTCTTTGTACGTAATTCTTTAATTTCAGTAATATTCTAAGTCCCTAAGATTCGTTAGATTTGAAAGATTCGGTAAAACTTTGGCCCTGCACCCCCCCCCCCCCCCCCCCCAAAACGAAAATGCACTTGCGACGCCACTGCCCGCGAATATTCCGTAATGCCACATTATTAAACCGTTGCCGTCTAAATTGCCTCTTATGCCATCTACAAAGCGGAAAGGACTGTGGTGACCCGCTAGATAGCCCGCTACAACTTTCTCGCACGCTGAATAGCCAATCATAGCTCTTACAACCCATCGAAACAATCGATAAGGCTAACGAGGTTCAGAAAAGAAGTGGAAGAGAAAAATCAAAACATAACAGTTCACAGCTTTTTCATATAAGAAATTCTTAGAAGTAGAACTAGACTGAATTTCATCAAAGACAGAGACAATGAAACCCACCAGTTTAACAGTGATTGTGACAATTGCTGTTTCGAGTTCTAGCTTTGGACTGACAGTTCCAGGTAGGACTGATACAGTACTACAGGAGCAGGAGCCTATACTATCTCCGTCGTTTTCTATTTCTGTCAGCACCAGTCTAGTACACTAGCCCCATTTGAGGCACGGTGCTCAAATGTCTAGCACCATGCCTGGGTGCTAGACGTTCAAGCACTGTACCTTGGAGTTCATGTGTGGTGCATGGATTTCAGTATACAGTGCATACAGAAAACACACAGCTTCTGTCATCACAACTGAGCACCAGCTTGGACAGGGCTTAAAATTACTACTATGAATTAGAGAAATCAAAGACAATCCTTTATATATTTTTCACAACAAAAACAAAAGGACTCCAATGATGATGGAGATGAAAAACCTAACAGCACCCTATTCATTTTCCATGTATTTTCCCTATCTATTCCCCAATCAGACCCAATATTCTGGTTGGCTGCTAGGTAGAAAAAGCTGAGGCACAGGACACTTTACATGCAAAACCCTTGACTAGGCTATGTAGAAAAGGAAATGAGGTTTTTCACATCTGTCATCAGCCGAGCCCTTTTGTTTTTGTTGTGAAAAAATATAAAGGATTGTCTTTGATTTCTCTAATTCATGGTAGTAATTTCAGCCCTGTCCGAGCTGGTGCTCAGTTGTTATGACAGAAACTGTGTTTTTGATGCATGCACTGTATACTGAAATCCATGCACCATACATGAAATCCAAGGTACAGTGCTTAAACATCTAGCACCCAGGCATGGTGCTAGACGTTTGAGCACCGTGCTTAAAAGGGGCTAGTGTACTAGACTGGTCAGCACCCAATGTAATTAGTTTTCTAGCTTAGATGTGCCTAAAATGCACCACAACCTGTCTAAAATAGTTAAAGCTCTTGGAAGATGTGTGTTTAAAATCATATTCACTGATAAATCCTTCTAAATTCAGATATTTAGGCACTGTTGCGACGGAAATAGAATCACGGCATCCCGAGTCATCACGGTACAAGAGAGTCAATGTCAATTTCTGTAATCCGAAAAGACAGAGATCTTCTCTATTTAAAATAATAAATGTTTTTCTTATATTGAGTTCATGTTTGTTTCTAACAATCATACAATTTGCTTTCATAGTTTTCCAAGTACCCAGGTTAAACAATGATTACATGATGGAAACGAAATTCGGATGACCAGCCGTAACAGTAACAAAGTCCCCAGAAAATTTGTGGGTCATCACAGAAAATCATGTACTGGCAATGCAGCTTGCGCTCTATTATCTCGGAAGAAAACCTAGGATGAAGAAGAAGAAGATGGCTTTCTTTTGAGATATTGTTTACCTTTTTTGGAAATTTCTGTGGTGAGGAAAAGACAACCAAAGCTGGGCAATGGAATAGACAGGTTAACTTCTGACGGAAATAGTATAGGCTCCAGTAGTAGAGCCAGTAGAGGCAACTGGGTAAGGGATCAGTCATAGGGGTGGTGGCAAGGTGCCTGCTGCCCATTTCAGCTTTTCGTTGAATGGGTAATTACAAAACTTGCTGTACCTGCAAGTGTTGAAGACTGAAAAGCCTAGTTGTATCATTCAAAGTCATTCGTAAAAAGTCATATTTGCATACTTGGGTACGCATTAGCCCGACCCACAGCAGTTTCTAATGACTGCATATCAGGCAAAATTTATAAGTAAGCTATGCCTTTTTATCAGGGTAAACTCTACTTGTCGTCTTGTCGCCAACAAATTCTACCTTTTAATGTGGCCCAAGCCCCAGAAATTCCAAGCCTTAAACCCCTAAATAAATGTTGTGACCTTCCAGTAAATAGAGCATACTACAAAAGGCACCACAGGCAATTTTGTGGAATTAGGTATGTTCAAAATGTCTTTTCGGATCCCAAATGAAAGTAAGGGCCACTTAAGATTGATCTGCCTATCTGTCTCTGTTCACAGCAAATCCAGAAAAGGTGCGACATAGCTGGAAGTTGGTACTGTGCTTCAGTTCAACCCTTTTCTGAAAAAGAAGTACTGATCACCCCAAAAAAAAAACAGAACAGACTTGTTCTGGATTTACTGTTAAAAACAAAATAAAAATCAAATGGTGTGTTGTAATAATCAGCCCATCATTACATCTTCTCTCATAGCTCATAAAGTTGATTTGTTTTTAAATGTTGCACTTGAAGAAAGTTCTCATCATCAGATTCTTTTCTGTTAAGATACAAAGAATCTTTGCACAAAACTAATAAATTCCCCTTTTCATCTCATCTGGGCAGACAGCAGCATTTTATTCAAATTTTTGCTCTTCTATTTTTGGGAATCAGAGATGAACATTCTGCGAGTGCCCAGTTTAGGTAGATTTTTGTGATCGGCACTCTGCAAGCACCAAGTTGATCTCAATTTTTGTGGTCTGGCGCTCGACCGCCTAGTTTAGCTTTTTTTTCTTTGAGGGCGTCCCTGAGTAGAGGTATGCTTATTTGAGAGTTGGTTGACTTCATACTTTGCTACTTTCATGCACACTGTAAAAACACCTGAATAGGTATTCTGGATCGTCATTCTATGATTTAGATCAAAACTGCACTCTTCACATTTCAGACATGCATGCCTCTACTGTAGAAAGTTAGCTAAATATTCTTTGAGCCCAAGCTGACTTTGAAACATTTATTCAAACAATGTTTACAACGGATACGTCAGCTATGATTTTTCATCAGCGATATTTCGGCCCTTCTTGGCAAGGGTCCTCGTCAGGCTGTCAATTTTCTTGTTCAACTTCGGGGAAGGAAACAAACCTGCAATAAATAACTGAAGCTTCTACCGACTATAAATATCTTATTAAGGTTAATTATCTTCAAGTACCACTATAATGAAAAAACTAGTCCTGAGATTTAATTTTTGACAACGACGCTGTTTTTGCTGCATGATTGGGGCGATGACAGGAAAGGGTTTTTTCTGTATTTTGATCAACTTCGGTTTTTTCATTAATAAGGGGCTGAAAACTTAAATATTATTGTATTAATGATCTCGTTCTACGTTTCTATTATGAGTACTTGCCTGAATCTATTACTTTGAATAATCACTGCACGGAAAAACTAGTGCTGAGATTTAATTTTTGACACGGCTGCTGTTTTTGCTGCACGATTGGGGCGACGGCAGGAAATATTTTTTTCTGCATTTTGATCGACTTCGGTTTTGTTGTTAATAAGGGACTGAGGCTTAAATTTTCTTCCCTTAATAACCCCGTTCCACGTTTCCGGTAAAGAGTACTCGCCTGTATCTCGGTTAATGCCTGTTCGGTTTTTCTTTATCTCAACGGCTTCTCGAATGGTTTGATGGAGTCCGGTGCACGTTGCAAGAATTTGGGCTTTTTCAAAATATACTGAATGGGATGGGTTTTCGAAAATATGTTCTGCAAGTGCAGATTTGAAAGTATAGTTATGACGGTGTCTGTTGGAGAGGGCGTGGTCAATTTCTTGCTCATGCTCTGCAAGTCGTTTTCCGAAAGTTCTCTCTGTCCTTCCTACGTAACGCTTTCCGCAATCACAAGGTATTGAATAAATGCCTCTTTGGTACTGATTTGGGACTTTATCTTTTCCGGAGTTTAGGTAGGACAGCAAAGTATTTTGGGTTCTGTGAAAGACTTGGATGTTGTATTTTTTCAAACTTTTGGACAATTTTTCGGTTACTCCGCGGACGTACGGAAGGTAAACGCGGGCATTTTTTTCTTCTACCTCACCATTACTAGTAGAACTTACAGGATCTTTGGGGGATGAGTGCAGCTTCAGTCGTCTTCTGATGATCTGTTCAACCAGTTGAGTGGGGTATTTGTTTCCAAACAGGACGTCCCGAATGTGGCAAAGTTCGTCATCTAGGAGATTTTTGTCGCAAATTTTGATGGCTCGGTCGACTAGTGAGATAACTACTCCGCGTTTCACATATTCTGGCTGGTAAGAATCATATGGAAGGTATCGATCGTTGTGGGTGGGTTTTCTGTAGACTGAGCAGACAAAACTTCCTTCACTGTTAGCAATCAAAACATCTAGGTACGGCAGCTTCTGTGCATCATTTTCAAATTCAATCGTGAACTGGATAGTCGGTTGAATTGAGTTTAAAGTGTCAACGAAACTCACAATGTCTGTTTTTTGGCCTTCCCATGCTGTGAAACCATCATCAACATAACGTTTGTAGAAACTTGGAACCATCGGCGCGATACTGAAAGCGATTTCTTCAATTTTCCTTAGCGTTAATTCGGCGAGTCCCTGCGAAATAGAGCTCCCCATCGCTGCTCCTTCATGCTGCCAGTAGAATTGCCCCATGTAGATGAAATATGTTGATTCCCAAACAAGTTTAAAACAATCTAGTATTTGGCTTACAGTTAGGGGGGTTTTGTCTGACAGTTCGGGATAGTTTTCTAGTGCTTCTTTTAGGGCATCTAGGGTGAAATCTTTCCTGAGACTGGTGAACAAAGATACAGCATCAATGCTTGCTTTTTGCGTTTCTTTGGTGACAGGGTATTTTCTTAACTCTTGGACAAAATCAATGGAATTTTTGATGTAATGCGGCCCTGAATCTAGGAGTGGCCTTATTAACGAAGCTAGAAATCTGTCTAATTTTTTAGTTGGGGCTCGAACGTTTGCTACTATTGGGCGAAGGGGTCTACCTGTTTTGTGCACTTTAACTACTCCATAGAAACGCGGTGCTACCGGCCCGGTTACTTTTAGGAACTGTTTCTGGGATTTGGAAATAGGGAGACTTTCTACGAGGTTTCTTACTTTTTTGTCAATGGTTGGGGTTGGATCACTTGGTATTGGGGTGTAGACATCTTTGTCTGCTAGGAGGTTTCGAATTTTCGTGTCGTACTCGTTCTGGTCAAGGACTACAATGGCGTTACCTTTGTCAGCTTTTGTGGTGATGAGAGATCCGTCTTTCCTTAGGCTCTTCAGGGCTTGCAATTCTTCTTTCGGGAGGTTCGGTTCTGGAGGGATGTTGATTCGGGACTGTAGCAAGTGGGCTGCATCTACTCTTGCTTTTTCAAAATCATCTACTTTTGCATCTTCATGGAAAAGACCTGTCTCAAAACTTGCTACAAATTCTTCTACTGGTGGTTCACGGGGCGCGATGTTGAATTTACATCCATGGGACAATGCATTAATTTGTGTTGGAGATAAAGTTTTGGAGCTAAAATTTAGTACGGAAGGTCCAGGGAGAACTTTCGGACTGTAAATCTGGGTTTTACTGTAGTTTTTGTTTTGAAGTCGAGAATATTTTTTCCGCAGCTTTTCGCGGTGTTCCCAACATGAATTTTCAAATCTGGCAGAGATTACTTTTTCGATTTTTGGCTTGTCATGATCATCAACATTTTCCATGAGGGTTTCCTTGAGATGGTCGAATTCGCGTGATGTCATCGCCCATTTTGATCTTAAACCGGCAATCGTGTCTTTAAGGAGAATCTGCGAAATACGTTGCTCCACTTTCTTCTTATTCCTCGAGTCCGGGTGTCCAATGTTGTGAAGCATTGAAGTTGGGATTAGTCCGTTGTCTCTGCATCTTACTAAAAACTTCAGTTGGTTTATCACCTGTCCTTTCCTTCCGGCCAAATATCGCTGATGAAAAATCATAGCTGACGTATCCGTTGTAAACATTGTTTGAATAAATGTTTCAAAGTCAGCTTGGGCTCAAAGAATATTTATCTACGAAGTACGGAACTTTCACAGCCCAGACATGCAGAAAATTATCCAACTTGGCCGGAAGGAAAGGACAGGTGATAAACCAACTGAAGTTTTTAGTAAGATGCAGAGACAACGGACTAATCCCAACTTCAATGCTTCACAACATTGGACACCCGGACTCGAGGAATAAGAAGAAAGTGGAGCAACGTATTTCGCAGATTCTCCTTAAAGACACGATTGCCGGTTTAAGATCAAAATGGGCGATGACATCACGCGAATTCGACCATCTCAAGGAAACCCTCATGGAAAATGTTGATGATCATGACAAGCCAAAAATCGAAAAAGTAATCTCTGCCAGATTTGAAAATTCATGTTGGGAACACCGCGAAAAGCTGCGGAAAAAATATTCTCGACTTCAAAACAAAAACTACAGTAAAACCCAGATTTACAGTCCGAAAGTTCTCCCTGGACCTTCCGTACTAAATTTTAGCTCCAAAACTTTATCTCCAACACAAATTAATGCATTGTCCCATGGATGTAAATTCAACATCGCGCCCCGTGAACCACCAGTAGAAGAATTTGTAGCAAGTTTTGAGACAGGTCTTTTCCATGAAGATGCAAAAGTAGATGATTTTGAAAAAGCAAGAGTAGATGCAGCCCACTTGCTACAGTCCCGAATCAACATCCCTCCAGAACCGAACCTCCCGAAAGAAGAATTGCAAGCCCTGAAGAGCCTAAGGAAAGACGGATCTCTCATCACCACAAAAGCTGACAAAGGTAACGCCATTGTAGTCCTTGACCAGAACGAGTACGACACGAAAATTCGAAACCTCCTAGCAGACAAAGATGTCTACACCCCAATACCAAGTGATCCAACCCCAACCATTGACAAAAAAGTAAGAAACCTCGTAGAAAGTCTCCCTATTTCCAAATCCCAGAAACAGTTCCTAAAAGTAACCGGGCCGGTAGCACCGCGTTTCTATGGAGTAGTTAAAGTGCACAAAACAGGTAGACCCCTTCGCCCAATAGTAGCAAACGTTCGAGCCCCAACTAAAAAATTAGACAGATTTCTAGCTTCGTTAATAAGGCCACTCCTAGATTCAGGGCCGCATTACATCAAAAATTCCATTGATTTTGTCCAAGAGTTAAGAAAATACCCTGTCACCAAAGAAACGCAAAAAGCAAGCATTGATGCTGTATCTTTGTTCACCAGTCTCAGGAAAGATTTCACCCTAGATGCCCTAAAAGAAGCACTAGAAAACTATCCCGAACTGTCAGACAAAACCCCCCTAACTGTAAGCCAAATACTAGATTGTTTTAAACTTGTTTGGGAATCAACATATTTCATCTACATGGGGCAATTCTACTGGCAGCATGAAGGAGCAGCGATGGGGAGCTCTATTTCGCAGGGACTCGCCGAATTAACGCTAAGGAAAATTGAAGAAATCGCTTTCAGTATCGCGCCGATGGTTCCAAGTTTCTACAAACGTTATGTTGATGATGGTTTCACAGCATGGGAAGGCCAAAAAACAGACATTGTGAGTTTCGTTGACACTTTAAACTCAATTCAACCGACTATCCAGTTCACGATTGAATTTGAAAATGATGCACAGAAGCTGCCGTACCTAGATGTTTTGATTGCTAACAGTGAAGGAAGTTTTGTCTGCTCAGTCTACAGAAAACCCACCCACAACGATCGATACCTTCCATATGATTCTTACCAGCCAGAATATGTGAAACGCGGAGTAGTTATCTCACTAGTCGACCGAGCCATCAAAATTTGCGACAAAAATCTCCTAGATGACGAACTTTGCCACATTCGGGACGTCCTGTTTGGAAACAAATACCCCACTCAACTGGTTGAACAGATCATCAGAAGACGACTGAAGCTGCACTCATCCCCCAAAGATCCTGTAAGTTCTACTAGTAATGGTGAGGTAGAAGAAAAAAATGCCCGCGTTTACCTTCCGTACGTCCGCGGAGTAACCGAAAAATTGTCCAAAAGTTTGAAAAAATACAACATCCAAGTCTTTCACAGAACCCAAAATACTTTGCTGTCCTACCTAAACTCCGGAAAAGATAAAGTCCCAAATCAGTACCAAAGAGGCATTTATTCAATACCTTGTGATTGCGGAAAGCGTTACGTAGGAAGGACAGAGAGAACTTTCGGAAAACGACTTGCAGAGCATGAGCAAGAAATTGACCACGCCCTCTCCAACGGACACCGTCATAACTATACTTTCAAATCTGCACTTGCAGAACATATTTTCGAAAACCCATCCCATTCAGTATATTTTGAAAAAGCCCAAATTCTTGCAACGTGCACCGGACTCCATCAAACCATTCGAGAAGCCGTTGAGATAAAGAAAAACCGAACAGGCATTAACCGAGATACAGGCGAGTACTCTTTACCGGAAACGTGGAACGGGGTTATTAAGGGAAGAAAATTTAAGCCTCAGTCCCTTATTAACAACAAAACCGAAGTCGATCAAAATGCAGAAAAAAATATTTCCTGCCGTCGCCCCAATCGTGCAGCAAAAACAGCAGCCGTGTCAAAAATTAAATCTCAGCACTAGTTTTTCCGTGCAGTGATTATTCAAAGTAATAGATTCAGGCAAGTACTCATAATAGAAACGTAGAACGAGATCATTAATACAATAATATTTAAGTTTTCAGCCCCTTATTAATGAAAAAACCGAAGTTGATCAAAATACAGAAAAAACCCTTTCCTGTCATCGCCCCAATCATGCAGCAAAAACAGCGTCGTTGTCAAAAATTAAATCTCAGGACTAGTTTTTTCATTATAGTGGTACTTGAAGATAATTAACCTTAATAAGATATTTATAGTCGGTAGAAGCTTCAGTTATTTATTGCAGGTTTGTTTCCTTCCCCGAAGTTGAACAAGAAAATTGACAGCCTGACGAGGACCCTTGCCAAGAAGGGCCGAAATATCGCTGATGAAAAATCATAGCTGACGTATCCGTTGTAAACATTGTTTGAAGAAAGTTAGCCTGGTCAAGAATGGAATTGGGCTTAAAATTGTTGCATTGACTAAACTAGGACTGAGCGTGATATATGACAGGTTTCTCTGAAAGCTTATGAGGAAAAATATAGGCTCTAGTAGTGTAGCCACTTGATACATCATTTTAAAATAAGTAGGGGATGCCTTGCACATCTTATACATGCCATTGTCTAAATACTGTCACCATTATGTCGATTAGCAAAAAAAATGTAATGGTAATTAATAGCAACAAATTACTGAATTTCATATAATTAGTAGTTTAGTTGGTACTTGAAAGAATTGGATGTGAAATGTGATATAGAGTATTCGGTATTAACTGGTGCTATTTCGGTGGCTCTAGGGCTTCCTTGTAAATCTTTACTTTGTCAGGAATAGTTGCAAATACTGGGTAGGCAATGGTAAACAATTACCCTGTTTCCCATGACTTTCTACTCTACCTAACTCAGCATACAATTTTAAGTTTGTTTCTCAAACATAAATGTATCCATATTTGTCCTTCATCATTGTATGTTTAACTACCTAGATTCCAGCTTACGTCAACACTGGCTTGGCGTTACTGCTGCAAGCGTCCCCTGGGAATCATTGGTCTCGGAACCGGATCGAAGTTCTGAAGAAAAAAACAATAAATATCATTTTGTACCCTATTAGATTTCGTCTGTTTGAGTGAGAGAGTGTCCTCAAATATGCGTTCGGCAGAATGCTGGACTCCTGCATACTTCAAGGAAGCCATATACAGAGAGTGGCGTGATTGCAAGACTATAGGTTAAGATTGAGGAGAATTATGAAGTTTCTCTTCATAAGTCTCTCTCTGTATTCACGGTGGCCTATGCTTTTTACACCGACTATGTACATTCCTCAGATCTAAGTACTACCAACAAATTCTGCACCTTAACTCTGGATGCTGGGACCCTGCATGGTTATCTACACAATGAAACAGAAGCAAAAGGTGTTGCAGCAGAGACAGGGATGCTAATTCATACCTATGAATGCCCGGGACAGCAATACCCAAGTGACTTCACAAAATGCTGTCCAGAGAAATTTCAGTCATTATGTTGTGCTGATGATTATCTTAATCAGATGGAATATTCAGACAGGTAAGACAGAAGACGTGGAGTCCCACCCGATTGTTTGTGTTTTGTTATGAATCTCACCATTTAGTACCAGACCATTTTCGAAGTTTTTCTCCTGAATGCTATCCTACCAATTTATTGTCACATATTCGCAGGGGCGTCGCATCTGCCTTTTCGTTGGGGGGGGGGGGGGGGGGTGCATAGAACGCAGTAAGTACAAAGAGTAAAATTAAAAGGCAGCGTGAAATCTGATTAGACAGCTAGTAAGCTTTGTTTTTGCGAAGCCCACTTGGAAAGTATATTGCCGGGCGCGATTCCCTTTAGCAGCTTCGATTTACTGTACCCAAGACAAAATTAAATCAAGCGTCTCAGTCGAAAATTTCCTATATTAAATTTTTTTTTTCCTGCCAAATGTTTCCGGTTCCCACATAAAATCTTTACCGGTAAATCTTCAAGACCAGTTGGAGCGACGTCCCGGCAGCAGCTTGTACCTACAGTAGTCGCCGCAGGCGAGATTTTTTAAGTTCGATTTTTCCTGCCAAATTTAACTATTTCCTTGCAGGTTATAGCTTGTAATGTCTCTAAAATCCCGGTTTAAAATCCCAGCTAAATGACGCGCCTTTCCACAAAACAGAAAATATTACGAAAGGCGCCGCAGTCAGAATTTTTCGAAACATTTATGATTAGAGCGAAATTCGGGATAAGTGTCTACCGAATAATATGGACTGATATTCGGGATGTTATCCGTATGGCGGAAGATAGACTCCCTAACGGTACTGGAGTGGCAACCAGAGGAAACCCGAAGAAGAGAAGGGCCTAAGAATACACTTCGTCGTACGTACCAGCAGGACCTAAAACACATCAGTTCGATAGTCTAACCCCAGTGGGAAGACGTCTGGGCAGCAGCACATATGAGGGACGACTGGCGGCTCTTTCTGGATGCCCTGGGTGCCTCTGGTAGCACAGGAGGAACTAAGGTCTAAGATAAGGATGTTCGGGATTCGGTAAAATGTGGTCGAAATCGGACCGAAGTTAGGGGTTCGTAACTAGAGAATCTTGGCAATTATACCGAAAAAATGGCCGAATCTCAGTTATTATGCCGAATAATTTGGACAGATAGCCTATTCGGGATTCTGTATAACTAGCTAGTCACAGTTATACCGAATAAATTTGTATAAGTTCGTTGAAACTGGACCTAAGTTCGGGGTTCGTTAAACCTACCGAATAAATTACCGAATCTCAATCATGATGCCGAATAATTTTGGACTCGGGATATTCGTTCACCCTATTTAACTACCAATACTCGCAATTCTACCATAGAACATTGTACCAAATAGATTTGTACCAATAACCTATTTGTGACTCAGCATAACTGCCGAATTCCCGTAAATACACCGATTAGTTCTGATATTGAAAAATAACTAATAATTTTAATAGAGGCCCAAAATTTTACCGAATCCCAAAAAGTTGGGACCTCCCCCCCCCCCCCCACTTTGACGCCCCTGCCTGTATGGTAGGAAGTTAGCTTACAGTTATGTATCCCCGTGTAAACCCCCTTCTTACTCTTCACTTGTTATTGTCCAATCCAAATGTTGTGTCATGTAGATATCACATACATTGTCTAGACACAAGAACGTTTTTATGAGTTACTATTTATGTACTACTTTTTTTAGTAATTTCCATATCCAGCCTATAACTATTCAGTCTTTTACCCTCTTCCATGTTTGGTACGTCAAAGGGGTCAGTGCCGTCCCTGTCTAGTCTTCCCTGCAGTTGATTTAGTTCGTTTGTGTAGAGTTACTGATCCGTATGTTAGAGAATGTATCTGAATAAGAATTTTTACCCTTCTAGTTCCATATTTGTTTGGCTATCCATCATTGTTACCTGTCTTTGCTTAGCCCTTGCTCTGCTAGTTGTTGTCTGTTGTTTCTGGAGCCTCTGTCCTCTTTACACAACATGCAAACCTCGTCATTTTGGAGATGAATCAGTAGCGTATCGTAAGTATGCCTCCTCTTACCTTACCCCTCTTAGTCCTATAAGCATATCTCCTAGGTTTGTTGTCTAAGATCTTTGCACCAGCAAAACAAAAGGTAGGATAGCCTAGGAAAAAAATCAGACGGAAAGACTTCGGCTCATTATGATTAAAGAGAAAAATTAAATTAGTGTTTTACAAATCAATCAATCAATCAAGTTTAATTCGATTAGCTAATCGGTAAAAATCAATCAATCAATCAAGTTTAATCCGAATAGCTAAAAGCTAGAAAAGGAATAAAAATGTGATGGTATGACAATGAAAGAACCAGCAAAGTAATTTTTTTTTAATTTTATAGATAGGCGACACATCATATACATTTATGCGTTTTTTTTAAGCTAGCAGTTGTTTGCTGTGTGCACGTTTGACGTGTACCCCATGTTTGGATTGTACACCATTCGTGTACCAATACAAGACTTCTCTGTATAACCCAAGAGAGTCAAACTTGAAAGAAGTGACCACTTCCAATGCTGTGTTACGCTCCGTCACGAATCTCAGGGAACCAGAATTCTGACGCTGCTGACGTAATTCCGCAATGGCTTTCTATGAACAATTTCGTACTGACGTCACGCAGTCTGTGTGACAGTATCCAAGCCATGCCCAAATTTACCAAAACTTCTGTTAAGACATTTCGGACGGCGGTGAAAGTAATCTAAAAGTGACTCAAATAAAATGCACTATCCAAGTACCAAAAAGGTACTACCAGGGGAGAAAATGTACTACCTAAAAAATTGCTATCCTTGGGCTGCGTCAAATTGTGTGAGTTCGCCTCTGTCCAAGTATGCAGTTCAACCAACCCATACAAGAGGCCACTCTAAGAAACTCTCCAAACGCCACGTGAAATCCAAGGGCGATCTCTTGTATTCGCTTTCCGAAAAGCAAAGCGAGAATTCGCCGAGCGCAAGAACAAGCAAAAAGTTGCTGAGCCTCAGTTGAACCTTTACAACTTCTCGCTGACTTGCCGAAATCACTCTCCACTCGAAAAGTGGATTCGCTTTCCAAGTGTTGGCGGAAACAAGCGGAGCGCGAGAACAGCTTTGGAAAGCGAAGCGACTTTCAGCCGAAGTCGCAAGAACGGCTGACGCATCAGCTCGCGGAGCTTTCCAGACCGCCAGAATCGCCCTCTAGTTCGGCATCTTCCGAAGTAACAAATCTGCTACTACCTATTATAAGTAAACTCGACAGTTCTGAGCTTTTAACCTTAATTTTAGAAACAGATGAAGAGAAAGAAGCTCTAAATGGTAGCGTCGGAGAGGAAAAGAAAGGAATAAGAAGTTATGACGTCGACCCAGTGAAAGTCAAGCCGATCGCAGATGTTTAGATAGTCTTCGCCTGCTATCTTCCGAGTTGTGATAAATAAGGGTAAGTTCTTTGTTGCAGATATTCACTGTAAAGTGTGCCTTTGACAGCGTTTGAATCGCGGGCTCAAGTCTACTAGGCCAGCGCTGTAATCGCGGAGCTATCGAAGGGTCTGCCGGAACTTGCAAACTAATACAACCTTTGTGAATATAGGCCCTCGATACCTCTCTAAAGCATGCTTTCGAGTTAGGTTTGCCGTGTCGCGGAAATACTTACATCTGTATCTCTTATCATTAACAAGACCAGAGGTTTCGATGGAATCCCAAAAATCTAACATTTGATTCAGACAAGTGGGTCATGTCTTCGTCAGATTCCTTGAATATTTTTTACTGTTAAAATAAAGTTCAAAAATGGATTCAGCATGTCTCCTTGCCCCGATACCGAATCTGTAATCGATTTCAGAACCAACTTTGAGCTTCAACCAAATTTCCAGTTTCAGCTAAATTCGTGATGAACCATTTGTTAGCTATGTTCATATATGGATTCAGCGGAGCTTCTTACCCCTTCAGTTAATATCTTATTAGTTTATAAAACATACACGTTTTACCGTAAATTCGAAACCCTCCTCTGCCTCTAAAGATAAGACTAAGAACCCATCTACGAACTTGACCTTTACTTTACCAGTGAATCCTCGTTGAAGAACATCCTCATTTGAAGAACATATTTCCTATAGCCGAAAATTGGTCGACAAATTGTGTGTCCGGTTGTCACCGGATTCCGGTTGAACTACTTGTCCGGCAAGATTTCATATTCGGATTCAGCATGTCTCCTTATCCCTAAATCAACTGCCTCAATAACTTTTTTTTCCCTTAATTTGAAACCCCACCGCTAAATGTAGAGCTATAGAGGCCATCTTCTAACGTGGCCTGTAGCCTACTTTGACCCAAAGAGTCATCGTGCTAAACTTGAACAAAATATTTAACCCCTTCGAGAGTCATCGTGCAACTTTTGCGATGTCATAGGTATCCCTCCACTGTGTATTATCGACTATTCAGAATGTTTATTACGACGTACAGTGTAGTTTCTAATAAAAACTTGTTGTAGATTAAGTGTTCAGTTCAGTTCATTTTTATTAAAATCAAAATAAAGGAACAAAATAAATTTCGACCCCTACAAAGCTTCATGACCTGTTACATAGAGGTTAATACCGCAATAATTAACAAATGAACGAGTCTTTTAACTATTACAATAAATAAAAGAGAACAATTGAAGAATTTTATTTTTACTTACCGCTCCATACTCAAAGTTCACCTCCAGGTCTACGCCTATCTCCCACAATCACTAGTTTCAAAAAAAAATTAAAAAAATATACTCAAGCCTAGCATCCAGGGATGTTGCCCTACCCTCATTATTGATCTTACCTATTTCAAAACAAAAAATATACATTCCCGAATGTATTTATTCTTTATCAACCAAAAATGTTTTTAGCTTGGTCTTAAAGGTGCCAAACAACTGAATGCTACGGACATTATCGGGGAGACT